>CM053037.1:147896330-148247174 GCA_028564925.1 Lithobates sylvaticus
GGAGAAGAGAAGAGAGAGAGAGAGAGAGAGAGAGAATAGAGAGAGAGTAGAGGGAGAGAATAGAGAGAGAGTAGAGACAGAGAATAGAGAGAGAGAAGAGACAGAGAGATAGAGAGAGAGAGAGAACAGAGAGAGAGAGGAAGGGGATAGAGAATAGAGAGAGAGTAAACAGAGAGAAGAGAGAGAAGAGAGAGACAGAGAAAAAGAGGGGGGGGGGGGGGGAGAACAAAAAAAAATGATTTTAACAAAATGTATTCATTAAAAGGGAAGAGATACATATACAACAATATATATTTAAAAACACATTTTGTCAATAAGCCAATATAGTATAGAGCCACACATGCAACCTATAGTGTTAGCCTTAGGGACACCAGCAGGGACCAATAGCTAAAGTTAGCTTATCCAGAAGTTGTGGGGTGTCCAGCGATGAGGCAAGGATGCAATGGGGCGGAAATAGTCGTAGCAGGAGTTCTACATGTTTCGCGTTTTAAATTGACGCTTCATCTGGAGCATGACATTTGAGTGACTGACAAAAGATAGAATTCAAAAAGGAGTTCAAGCTACAAGCTAATCTCCTCCGTGACCGCCTAAAAGCTAGAGGCTATAGCAAATCCATTCTGAGAAAATCATTTAATAGGGCCCTTAGACAGTCACGTAATTCACTTCTCTATAAGAAAAAGATTACAAAAACCAGCGATGTAGTTAGGTACATTACTAGGTACTCAAAACAACACGTCGAACTATGAGAAATACTCACCAGACATTGGCCTCTTCTCCGTGAGGACCCCATCCTGCAAAAATACATAGGTCCCAATCCCGTGATTACATTTAGAAAATCGCAGTCGCTACGTGATAAGTTTACATCCAGTCACTACAGTAAGAAAACTCGATTGGAACAAACGGGTCATGGTATTACTTGCTGTGGACGATGCGCCTTATGCCCGTGGGTTAGGCCTGGGACTACATTTACCCTCCCCAATGGGGAAACATTTACCCCTCAATTTCATGCCGATTGTGAAACACAGGAAGTGGTGTATCTGATGTCATGCACTTGTAGTGCGTTCTATGTCGGGAAGACTATTCGCCATTTCCGCTCCCGTATCAAAGATCACATATATTACTCCTCAGGGGGTAAGATGATCACCTCGGTGAGCAGACACTTGGATTTGTACCACAAATTTGACACTTCAGTAGCCTCATTCATCGTCCTGGCGGTAATCCCTAGGGATCCGCGAGGGGGTGACTGGGACAAAGAAATCCTAAGGAGGGAGACTATATGGATAGAACGCCTCGGTGCTACCTGCCTTCCGGGTATCAATGAGGCACAATCTTATAGGCCCTTCCTGTAGATTACAGTTACACTTTTTTATGTTTGGGCATTTACCAGCTATGGAGATATTCTCCTGGTAACTTGGCCTATAAATCAATCATAGGCATGACATCTTCTTCTCCACACCTGTGCCAATTATTGCATCAAATACTACCACAATATATTTCGTATATGTCTACCCTCCATATTACCGTGTAGTCTAGTCTCATTCCTATACCAACGGGCCATTCGCCTAATCTAGTAATCATGGCTTAATATCTCAGCAAAATTCCAGTTTTCACTGGGATCTTATATAAGCCTGCTTTCAATCCATTGCGCACTACCCTGTATGTGTATTTACATGCTGATTGGTCTGCTTGTCTCCCCTGTATTCACGTCCCCATCATGGTCTACATACATCTACATCTAGACATCTATCCCTGGATCTATAAAGTCAGTCACTCAAATGTCATGCTCCAGATGAAGCGTCAATTTAAAACGCGAAACATGTAGAACTCCTGCTACGACTATTTCCGCCCCATTGCATCCTTGCCTCATCGCTGGACACCCCACAACTTCTGGATAAGCTAACTTTAGCTATTGGTCCCTGCTGGTGTCCCTAAGGCTAACACTATAGGTTGCATGTGTGGCTCTATACTATATTGGCTTATTGACAAAATGTGTTTTTAAATATATATTGTTGTATATGTATCTCTTCCCTTTTAATGAATACATTTTGTTAAAATCATTTTTTGTATGGTGCCTAAAAAGTCCAAGTCCCCCCCCCCCTTCCTTTTTACAGAGAATAGAGAGAAGAGAGAGAGGGGGGGAATAGAGAGAGAGAGAGAGAGAAAGAGAGAGAGAGAGAGAGAGAGAGAGAGAGAGAGAGAGAGAGAGAGAGAGAAGAGAGAGAATAGAGAGAAGAGAGAGAATAGAGAGAAGAGAGAGAATAGAGAGAGAGAGAGAGAGAGAGAGAGAGAGAGAGAGAGGGGGGGTAGAGAGAGAGAGAATAGAGAGAGAGAGAACAGAGAGAAGAAAGAGATAATAGAGAGAGAGAAGAGAGAGAGACAGAATAGAGAGAGAGAGAGAGAGCGAGAGAGCGAGAGAGCGAGAGAGAGAGTAGAGAACAGAGAGAATGGAGAGAAGAGAGAACAGAGAGAGAGAGAGAGATAGAGAGAGAGAGAGAATAGTATAGTATGGTGGTTAATTAGGATAGTGTAGTATGGTGTGTAGTGTAGTGGTCAGTCAGTGAAGTATGGTGGACAGTGTAGTGTAGTAAGGAAGGGACTCATTGAGTGCTAAAAGTCCACGCGTTAGGGGGCGCAAATTACTTGCCTTGCCCCGGGCGCTGACAACCCACGCTACGCCACTGGCTGAACCCACCAAATTTCAATCCATCTATGGCCGGCTAAGTAATTTATACTTACAGTATTCACCTTAGAGAAGAGGCTTTTAAGAGGAGAGGAGACATGATTAACCACTTTCAGACCGGACCAATTTGCAGCCAAAGGACCAGGCCCCTTTTTGCGATTCGGCACTGCGTCGCTTTAACTGACAATTGCGCGGTCGTGCGACGTGGCTCCCAAACAAAATTGACGTCCTTTTTTTCCCACAAATAGAGCTTTCTTTTGGTGGTGGTTTTTATTTTTTGCGCTATAAACAAAAATAAAGCGACAATTTTGAAAAAAATGCATTATTTTTTACTTTTTGCTATAATAAATATCCCCAAAAAATATATAAAAAAACTTTTTTTTCCTCAGTTTAGGCCGATACGTATTCTTCTACATATTTTTGGTAAAAAAAATCGCAATAAGCGATTATTGATCGGTTTGCGCAGAAGTTATAGCGTTTTCAAGATAGGGGATAGTTTTATAGCATTTTTATTAATAATTTTTTTTTATTAGCGGAGATCTGCGTTTTTTTTTTTGTGACTGCGACATTATGGCGAACACATCGGACATTTTTGACACATTTTTGGGACCATTGTCATTTTACAGCAATTAATGCTATTTAAATGCATTAATTCCTGTATAAATGACACTGGCAGTGAAGGGGTTAACCACAAGGGGGCAGTGTAAGGGTTAAGTATGCCTAGGGGTGTGTTTCTTACTGTGGGGGGGCGTGGCTGTCAGCTAGTGAATGCTGATCTCTGCTCCAATCACAGGGAGCAGAGATCGGCATCACTAGTTGCTAGGCAGAACGGGGAGATGCTGTTTATCTCGGCATCTCCCCATTCAGCCTCCCCGTGAGACGATCGCGGGGGTCCCCGCGGCGATCGAGTCCGTGGGGACCGTGATCGGACTCACGGGGGTCTCGACCGGCGCGGGAGCGCGCCGCTCCAGGCGCGCTCCCGATGGCACGGACAGGCTAAAGGAGGGACTTATATATACGCCCTCCTGCCTGTACGTGCCATTCTGTCGACGTACATCGTCGTGCGCCGGTCGGCAAGTGGTTAATGGTGACTGTAGTGATGGTGGAGAGAGTAATCCTCTCTGCTGAGACATTTACAATGGGGACTCACTGATCAGCGGATGCAGCCCTCGACTGAGAGACATATTTCACCAAGTCTGTTCAACAGAAGTCAAATTTAGATCTATCTATGACCAGCACATATACAGTATCTCACAAAAGTGAGTACACCCCTCACATTTTTGTAAATATTTTATTATACCTTTTCATGTGATAACACTGAAGAAATTACACTTTGCTACAATGTAAAGTAGTGAGTGTACAGCTTGTATAACAGTGTAAATTTGCTGTCCCCTCAAAATAACTCAACACACAGCATTAATGTCTAAACCGATGGCAACAAAAGTAAATACACCCCTAAGTGAAAATGTCCAAACTTGGCCCAATTAGCCATTTTCCCTCCCTTTTTGCTATAATACATATCCCCAAAAAAATGTGTTCATCAATTTAGGCCGATATATATTCTTCTACATATTTTTAGTAAAAAAAAAAAAAAAATCACAATAGGTGTATATTGATTGATCTACAAACTACGGGATAGATTTAGGGACTTTTTTTGATTGTTTCTACTGCTTATGGCGGCAATCTGCGATTTTTAGCGGTGGGGGGCGAACAAATCTGACTTCAAATGACACTTTTTCGGGTCCAGTGACATTATTACAGTGATGAGAGCTATAAAAATGCACTGATCAATGTAAAAACGACACTGGCTGGGAAGGGATTATCACTTGGGTGGGGATCAAGGGGGTTAACTGTGTTCCCTCAGCATGTTCTAACTGTAGGGGGGATGGGCTGCCTGGGTCTTGTGTCTCTGCTAATCAGGAACACATATGTCTCTCTTCCTCCAGTCAGTCCATCCCCCACGCAGTAAGAAAGCACTTCCGAGGAGCACACTTAAAGCGGAAGTAAACCCATCGATCTAACAGTTTGAAAAAACAGTTACATTCCGGGCCTGCCGGAAATTCTAACTGTCACATTGGTTGTGGTCTCCACCAAACTGTCAAACCATCCAATGGCTGGTGTCATAACTGATCACATGTGCAGCTTCATGGCAGTTAAAGATTAAACGGAGGCCAAGATGGCAGCTTCCTTGGCTGAAAACTATAGGAGGGTTTACTTCCACTTTAAAGCTTTGATCGCCCCTGATGTTAACCCCTTCCCTGCCTGTGTCATTTATACAGTGATCGGTGCATTTTTTTTTTACCACTGATCATTGTAATGGTGTCACTGGTCCACAAACAAGTGTCACTTAGTGTCAAATGTGTCCGACGCAATGTTGCAGTCAAAGTGGCACATAATTGTGAAGTGGAGGGAAAATGATAAATAGTTTTCAACTTTTTTTACAAATAAATATGTGAAAAGTGTGGTGTGCATTTGTATTCAGCCCTCCTATACTCTGATACCCCTAACTAAAATCTCGTGGAACAAATTTCCTTCAGAAGTCACCTAATTAGTAAATAGAGTCCACCTGTGTGTAATTTAAACTCAGTATAAATACAACTGTTCTGTGAAGCCCTGAGAGGTTTGTTAGAGAACCTCGGTGAACAAACAGCATCAGACAGACAGACAGGTCAGGGATAAAGTTGTGGAGAAGTTTAGAGCAGGGTTAGGTTATAAAAAAATATCCCAAACTCTGAACATCTCATGGAGCACTGTTCAATCCATCATCCGAAAATGGAAAGAGTATGGCACAACTGCAAACCTACCAAGACATGGCCGTCCACCTAAACTGACAGGTCGGGTAACGAGAGTAATAATCAGAGAAGCAGCCAAGAGGCCCATGGAAACTCTGGAGGAGCTGCAGAGATCCACAGCTCAGGTGGGAGAATCTGTCCACAGGACAACTATTAGTCGTGCTCTCCACAAATCTGGCCTTTATGGAAGAGTGACAAGAAGAAAGCATTGTTGAAAGAAAACCATAAGAAGTCCCATTTGCAGTTTGTGAGAAACCATGTGGGGGACACAGCAAACATGTGGAAGAAGGTGTTCTGGTCAGATGAGACCAAAATGTAACCTTTTGGCCTAAAAGCAAAACGCTATGTGTGGCGGAAAACTAACACTGCACATCCCCTGAACACACCATCCCCACTGTGAAACATGGTGGTGGTAGCATCATGTTGTGGGGATGCTTTTCTCTAGCAAGGACAAACACCCGTGCAAGCGGGACGTATAACGTGGTGACCTCAGCACGTCGCTCCTTCCGACGTCAGATTAGTGATGAAATGCGTCGGAAAGAGCGACGTGTTGACGTCATCGCATTATACGTCTCGCTTGTACGGGCGTTTGTATTATTGCCGGCCTGCCGCATGTTTTTATTGGAACCTTTTACTGAATCTGCATACGCTTTGTAAGAAATACTGCTTTTTCATTTTTTGACTGAATAACCATCTGGTTTTACCTATGGCGATTTTCCCTGCTCTTTCTTTTTGAGCTGCCATCGCCTCATCGCTGCGTGAACCGTGTATGGGTCCATAAGCTGTACCACTAATTACATTCCTGACCAAAACGGCTTACTATGTTATCTGACCAGACCAAACATCTGCAGTCTTTGGAGGAAAAGGCCCTGGCTGGGTATTAGCCACAAGTGCTTAACCACTTAAACCCCGGACCATTTTTCTGGCCAAAGACCAGAGCACTTTTTGCGATTCGCCACTGCATCGCTTTAACTGACAACTGCACGGTCGTGCGATGTGGCTCCCAAACAAAATTGATGTCTTATTTTTCCCCACAAATAGAGCTCTTTCTTTTGGTGGTATTTTAGCACCTCTGCGGTTTTTATTTTTTGCGCTATAAACAAAAAAAGATCGTCAATTTTTAAAAAAACTCATTATTTTTTGCTTTTTGCTATAATAAATATCCCCCAAAAATATATAAAAAAAATGTTTTTCCTCAGTTTAGGCCGATACGTATTCTTCTACATATTTTTGGTAAAAAAAATCACAATAAGCGTTTATTGATTGGTTTGTAAAGTTATAGCGTCTACAAAATCGGGATAGTTTTATGGCATTTTTATTAATATTTATTTTTTATTAGCAATGGCGGCAATCAGCGATTTTTTATCGTGACTGCGACATTATGGCGGACACGTCGAACAATTTTGGCGCGATTTTGGGACCATTCACATTGATACAGCGATCAGTGCAATTAAAATTGCACTGATTACTGTGTAAATGTGACTGGCAGTAAGGGGGTTAATACTAGGTGGCGCTGTAGGGGTTAAGTGTGTCCTGGGGAGTGTTTGGAACTGTAGGGGGGATGGGCTATGTGTGACACATCACTGATCATAGCTCCCGATCACAGGGAGCTATGATCAGTGACACTGTCTCTAGGCAGAACGGGGAGATGCTTGTTTACATTAGCATCTCCCCGTTCTTCCTCTCCGTGAGACGAGTCCCCGGGACCCGCGGCCCAACTTATGGAGCTCCCGGACGGCGCGCGCATGCGATGGCACTGCGGCAAAGTCAAAGGGACGTACAGATACGCCCATTTGCGCAGCCGTACCATTCTGCCGACGTACATCGGCGTGCGCCGGGCAGGGAACCGGTTAAACGTGTGCAGCTGGTAAGCGTTCACTTTGCATGGTGGTGGATTCACTGTGTTCATATTATAACGTCACAAGATTTTAACTGAACCTGTGGTTGCTGGTTTGTCCTTCATTGAAGGAACCATCAGAATCCTCAATAGATATTGGAGGATTCTCCATAAGTCCCATGTTTTACTGTTTGGGACTTCCTTAACATTTTCAATCACTTTATATTTTTTTATTCTTTTGTTTTGTGTTCACTTTTTTTGTTAATATGTCACTTTTAGGCCCCTTTCACACTGTGGTGGTTTGCGGGCGCTATTGCGCTAAAAATAGCGCCTGCAAACCGACCTGAAACAGCCGTTGCTCTGTCTTCAGTGTGAAAGCCTGAGGGCTTTCACACTGGAGCGGTGCGCTTGCAGGACGCTAAAAAATGTCCTGCAAGCCGCATCTTTGGTGCGCTGTAGGAGCGGTGTATTTACCGCTCCTATAGCGCCCCTTCCCATTGAAAACAATGGGGCAGCGCTCCAAACCCGCCCGCAAAACGCCGCTGCAGCGGTGGTTTGCGGGCGGTATTAACCCTTTTTCGGCCGCTCGTGGGGGTAAAACCGCCCCGCTAGCGGCCGAATAGCGCAGCTAAAAAGACGGTAAAGTGGCGCTAAATATAGCGCCGCTTTACCGCCAGCGCACCCAGCGCTTTAGTGTGAAAATAGCCTAAGAGCGCAGCTTACTTTTTTTATCCAACCTTTAAAAAGAGATCTGTTTGCTGCCCCCTGAACGTTACATCCGTTTTAGGCAGAAATCTTGATGTGGAATCTGACTTTATCTTAGTGATTGCAGCTGTAATAACAGCAGCAGCTCACATAATAATTAAAGGACGTGTTTACAGCTGATCACTTGCAGGCCTTTATTAAAGCGTCTTCATGTTCGAGGGCTGATATTCTGCATTTGTCACTTGATAGAGGACCGAAAAACATTCATTTGCATTAAGTATCAAAACAGATCTACAATCAGTGAAAACACACATGGATTTAAAAATAAAATGAAACGATGAGTGCAATGTGTAAAAAATCAATGATCTGATGCTTTTTTTAATTTAGACCATCATCAGAAACTCAGTTTCAGCAGAGTCTTGATAGAGATTAAAGTGTAAACCCAGGACCATGCATTCACTATATCTGGTCTCCCACAGTACACAGAACATGGAAATGCAATTGATAGAACTCCGCCTCTTGACCACTCCCTCAGGACCGGTGAATAGCATAAAAAAAGGACCAATTAGCTGCCACTAGGGATGGGCCCGGTGTCCTCCATGGCACTCGCTGCATTTTTTCTTGTTGGTGGAATGATGACATCACTCGGTGGGGTGATGTCACTCTTTTGTGGGAAGATATTGTTGTGCCCGACCACCATTTCTGATTTGAGCTGCTTTATACGCTGGCTTAGACTAGCACAAAAAAAAGCTCGAGGAGGTGTGATGCTGGCAATGGGAACGTCAGTCTTGTCCAAAGCTCTGTTCACATTTTTCCTACGACATGCGACGCTGGGATTGACAGTAAATGTACTCCATCGTGGCCCAAGGCCGAAACCCATTGCTGGGGTCATGGATTTGGTTGGAGGGACCTCATCACTCCAAGGCTTAGTGTTATTCCTGGTAGGTGCGACACTGGGAATGGGAAAGGCAGTTTCCTCCATTCTGCACTCTACATTTTCACTTGCTGGTAGAATGGTGTCCTCAGATTCTGGTAGAATGGTGTCCTCAAATTCTGGTACAATGGCATCCTCAGATTCTGGTACAATGGTCTCCTCAGATTCTGGAACAGTGGTCTCCTCAGATTCTGGTACAGTGGTCTCCTCAGATTCTGGTAGAATGGTCTCCTCAGATTCTGGTAGAATGGTCTCCTTAGATTCTGGTACAGTGGTCTCCTCAGATTCTGGTAGAATGGTCTCCTCAGATTCTGGAACAGTGGTCTCCTCAGATTCTGGAACAGTGGTCTCCTCAGATTCTGGTACAGTGGTCTCCTCAGATTCTGGAAGAATGGTCTCCTCAGATTCTGGAAGAATGGTCTCCTCAGATTCTGGTAGAATGGTCTCCTCAGATGCTGGTAAAATGGTGTCACTTGCTGGTGGGGTGATGTTGCTACTTTTTGGTCGGTAGAATGGCTTGAAATATATTAGGAGCAGTACCACCAGCATGGTGATAAGCCCCAGAAAGCATTGTAACTGGTGCTCAGTAACAAGTCCCACAAGTACGGGTGGGACTGTGTTCTCTAATGCCACACACCCATTGGACCAGAGCCTGGCGACCATCCTATAAGACCAATCACCGGCATTTATAAGCAGGGGTGGGACTGTGTTCTCCAATGCCACACACCCATTGGACCAGACTGACCATAGCCTAGCGACCACCCTATGGTACCACTCACCAGCATTTATATACAGGGGTAGGATAATGTTCTCGAAGGCCGGCCCCCGTCTGTTCCAGACATCGGTCATTAGAAATATTAATCCACACAGCTCCAGGAACATCAAATAGCGTCCTAATATTCTGGCCAGGTAATTTTTGCGCAGGATGTGCTTCACAATCAGAAAGCTTATCAGGACTGCCGAGCTAAACCAGAATGGAGGGCGGGTCAGGAATGAAAACCAGCCGATTGGTTCTGTGGGGTCATTTTCAATTCCTCTTCCTGTTCCCTCCACTGGCTGCCCCATCCTCTTCATCTCCTCATCCTCAATGGGGGTCTGTGGGGACCCTCCGATGACTTCTCCGGGTACAAAAATCTGCGGTATATCCGCTGGCTGCTGTACTTCCACAATGCCCTCCCCCTGACCCATGGGGACCTCTGGGGGTTGTACGGCGGGATTTCTGTTTAGTCCCCAAGGAACCAACAGAAGAATAAATACGGCGAGAATTCTGCTTCTCATTTTTATTTAATTTTTTTTATTAAAAGAAAGTAACTGACTTTAAAATGCCAATTACTATTAATAGAAGAATAAACTATTGATGCCAATCAATAAATTCACTCACAAATCCAATAACGAGATAATCTGACCAAATAGAAATCTATCAGTCAGGAGAGCTCTGCAGTAGATCCTACTACGTTGAAGACGAGATTGTCAACTGAGAAATTCCCCCTCTGCGCGGCTATTTACAAGCTGCAGGTTGTGACGTCACAGTGCTTGACCGTTTGCGGCTATTTTTAGACTGCAGGTCACGTGACCAGCGCTGAGCAAACAGCTGAGCTCGTCCACTTGCAGCTGCTTCAATCTGATTGGCTGATCGGGGTCTAAGAAGGATCCAAAGATAGAGCATAACAGTCAGACTTACCTCAAGTCTCCCGAATTTCTTGTGCTGCCCTCGGACGCCAGAAAGTGCCCCACAATATCCCCCCCACCCCCCGGGTGTCCGCCGTCCTGGACAGAAGAAATCACCGGCATCTGCTAGTCCTCTCTCCTATCACCTCCCGCTATAAGGAGGACCGACAGCGTCTTGTCTGTGTTCGGTACAGACCGACCTCCGGACAGGCAGAGCGTCGGACAGCCCGAGTCGGCGGAAGGACCCCGAGGATGCGGAGGAAAAGCCGTTTCCATAGAGACGCGGCCTACAGCTTCGCTACAGATCCCCGGACTGTCCTGCGCTGAGTGCCCGGATGGAGATGGAGCCGCTGCTGCAGGTCTGGAGCGACTTCCGGCAGCATTTCTCCCAGCTGTGTGGAGAAAGAGCCCTATGAGCAGGTTCACCCGGTCCTATGTATATATATATACACACACCTCCAGCCAGCCCACACCCACCTGCCCCCTCACTACCACCCACGTCCCCCCTCACTGCCACCCACGTCCCCCCTGACTACTACCCACCTCCCCACTCAATACCACCCACCTCCCCCCTCTCTACCACCCACCTGCCCCCTCACTGCCACCCACCTACCCCCTCACTGCCACCCACCTCCCCCCTCTCTGCCACCCACCTGCCCCCTCACTGCCACCCACCTGCCCCCTCACTGCCACCCACCTACCCCCTCACTGCCACCCACCTCCCCCCTCACTCCCACCCACCTCCCCCCTCTCTACCACCCACCTGCCCCCTCTCTACCACCCACCTGCCCCCTCACTGCCACCCACCTCCCCCCTCTCTACCACCCACCTGCCCCCTCACTACCACCCACCTCCCCCCTCACTACTACCCACCTCCCCCTCTCTACCACCCACCTGCCCCCTCTCTGCCACCCACCTGCCCCCTCTCTGCCACCCACCTCCCCCCTCTCTGCCACCCACCTGCCCCCTCTTGCCATGTATATATTATATGACACCATGTGTATATACCAAGAAAAATTTCCTTAATGGGAAACCTCAGTACTGGTGTCATGTCCAATACTGTTCACATCTCCAGATCCTTTCCCTCAGATGTTCTATAGATTTATAATCTAATATGTGTATTTTCTCATATGATTTCTCTTTACTCAGATATAATGTATAATGTAAGTGACTCTCTCACTTGTACATCTTCTACCTGTTACTATCTTGTACTATGACCTCATCCATAATAAAAAACGTTTGTGAACAAAGATTTGGTGTTATCGCTCTCACTCTCTCATACTGGTCACTGGAAGTACAACATGGCACCTCATGGCAAAGAACTCTCTGAGGATCTGAAAAAAACGAATTGTTTCTCTAGATAAAGATGGCCTAGGGCCCAGTGATGAGGAACCTATGGCACGCAGAGCCATCTCTGTGGGCACCTGAGAGAGTCCAGGTTTGCGGCGGTGAGAGTGCGGGAGCGGCGAGGTGCAGGAATCTATCTGCACGAGTGAGTGAGCGGCCCCGCAGCCTCCGCAGGGTAGGTTACAGGCCTGGGAGGGAGAGAAGAGCTTCACCGCCTCCTTGATGGCCAAAGAGGCGCGCAGCGGGCGCAACATTACCAGTGCCTTCTGGAGCCTGGGCTCCTCAAACCTCCTCTTCAACACTGAGGCCTGGAGAACAGGTAGACGAGGACAGGTGGGAGGCGCAGGCTGCAAGGGAGCCGCTGGATGGAACAGAGCAGAGAGATCCCCAGGGTCAAGGACAGAGACTGGCATGGGAGGTACCGGACACAATCACACACCAACTAACTGCAGACAAAGACTGGGGCAAGGGGCAGAGCTAGAGGTCTCTTTCTCATCTCCCCTCTCAGCCCCCCTGGTCTCTCTCAGCCTCCTCCCTCTCTCTCTTTCAGCCACCTCTCTCTCAGCTCCCCTCTTTCTCTCAGCCCTGTCTCTCTGTTTCCCCCTCTCTCTTTCACACCCCTCTCTGTTCCCCCATTACTTTCTCAGCCCCGCCTCTCTCTGTTCCCCCATTTCTCTCTCAGCTCCGCCTCTCTCTGTTCTCCCCCCTCTCTCTCTGTTTCCCCTCTCTCTCAGCCCCCCTCTCTCTCTCTGCCCCCCCTCTCTCAGCTCCCCTCTCTCTCTGTTCCCCCCCTCTCTCTCTCTGTTTCCTCTGTCCCCTTCTCCCTCAGCCCCCTCTCTCTCGCTCTGTCCCCGTCTCTCTCTCGCTCTGTCCCCGTCTCTCTCTCTCTCTCTCGCTCTGTCCCCGTCTCTCTCTCTCTCGCTCTGCCCCGTCTCTCTCTCTCTCGCTCTGTCCCCTCTCTCTCTCTCTCTCTCTCTGTCCTCTCTCTCTCTCTCTCTGTCCTCTCTCTCTCTCTCTCTCTCTCTCTCCCCGTCTCTCTCTCTCGTCTCTCTCTCTCTCTCTCTCTCTCTCTCTCTCTCCCCCTCCCCTCCATCTCTGTTCTCCCCCTCTCTCTCTCTCACCCTAACCTCTCTCTGTTCCCCCTCTCTCTCAGAATCTTTCACCCCCCTCGCTCTCTCTCTTTCACCCCCCCTCGTTCTCTCTTTCACCCCCCCTCTCTCGCTCTCTCTCTCTTTCTCCTTTCCCCCTCGCTCTCTCTCTCTTTCACCCCCCCGCTCTCTCTCTCTTTCCCCCCCCCCCCACACCCTCTCTCTCTCTCTCTCTCTCTCTCTCTCTCTCTCACGCATGCTCCTCTCACCCCTTTTCCCTCACACCCTCTCTATCACCCCCCCCCTCTCTCAGCCCCCCTCCCGCCAATTGCAGTGTTGGCACTTTTAAATAAATAGGTTGGTTTTGGGTTGCAGTTTGGGCACTCAGACTCAAAAAGGTTCACCATCACTGGCCGAGGCTATAAGAAGATTGCCAAGACCCTGAAACTGAGCTGCAGCACGGTGGCCAAGACCATCCAGAGGAACCACTTAAGGACCAGCCTCGTTATAGAATTTAGGTGTTTACATGTTTAAATCAGGTTTTCTCTCTCTCTCTCTTCTCTCTCTCTCTCTCTCAGCCCCACCTCTCTCTCTCTGTTCCCTCTGTCCCCTTCTCTCTCTCTCTCAGCCCCTCCATCTCTGTTCTCTCTCTCTCTCTCCCCTCAGCCCCGCCTAGTCCCTCTCACCCAACGAGCCTGCTCACTCCCACTCACCCAACCAGCCTGCTCACTCCCTCTCACCCAACCAGCCTGCTCACTTCCTCTCACCCAACCAGCCTGCTCACTTCCTCTCACCCAACCAGCCTGCTCACTCCCTCTCACCCAACCAGCCTGCTCACTCCCTCTCACCCAACCAGCCTGCTCACTCCCACTCACCCAACCAGCCTGCTCACTCCCACTCACCCAACCAGCCTGCTCACTCCCTCTCACCCAACCAGCCTGCTCACTCCCACTCACCCAACCAGCCTGCTCACTCCCACTCACCCAACCAGCCTGCTCACTCCCACTCACCCAACCAGCCTGCTCACTCCCTCTCACCCAACCAGCCTGCTCACTCCCACTCACCCAACCAGCCTGCTCACTCCCACTCACCCAACCAGCCTGCTCACTCCCACTCACCCAACCAGCCTGCTCACTCCCACTCACCCAACCAGCCTGCTCACTCCCACTCACCCAACCAGCCTGCTCACTCCCTCTCACCCAACCAGCCTGCTCACTCCCTCTCACCCAACCAGCCTGCTCACTCCCACTCACCCAACCAGCCTGCTCACTCCCACTCACCCAACCAGCCTGCTCACTCCCACTCACCCATCCAGCCTGCTCACTCCCTCTCACCCAACCAGCCTGCTCACTCCCTCTCACCCATCCAGCCTGCTCACTCCCACTCACCCATCCAGCCTGCTCACTCCCTCTCACCCAACCAGCCTGCTCACTCCCTCTCACCCAACCAGCCTGCTCACTCCCACTCACCCATCCAGCCTGCTCACTCCCTCTCACCCAACCAGCCTGCTCACTCCCACTCACCCATCCAGCCTGCTCACTCCCACTCACCCATCCAGCCTGCTCACTCCCTCTCACCCAACCAGCCTGCTCACTCCCACTCACCCAACCAGCCTGCTCACTCCCTCTCACCCATCCAGCCTGCTCACTCCCACTCACCCATCCAGCCTGCTCACTCCCTCTCACCCAACCAGCCTGCTCACTCCCACTCACCCAACCAGCCTGCTCACTCCCACTCACCCAACCAGCCTGCTCACTCCCTCTCACCCAACCAGCCTGCTCACCCCCTCTCACCCAACCAGCCTGCTCACTCCCCCTCACCCAACCAGCCTGCTCACTCCCACTCACCCAACCAGCCTGCTCACCCCCACTCACCCATCCAGCCTGCTCACCCCCTCTCACCAACCAGCCTGCTCACCCCCTCTCACCCAACCAGCCTGCTCACTCCCACTCACCCAACCAGCCTGCTCACCCCCTCTCACCCAACCAGCCAGCTCACCCCCTCTCACCCATCCAGCCTGCTCACTCCCACTCACCCATCCAGCCTGCTCACCCCCACTCACCCATCCAGCCTGCTCACTCCCACTCACCCAACCAGCCTGCTCACTCCCACTCACCCATCCAGCCTGCTCACCCCCTCTCACCCATCCAGCCTGCTCATTTCCACTCACCCATCCAGCCTGCTCACCCCCACTCACCCATCCAGCCTGCTCACTCCCACTCACCCAACCAGCCTGCTCACTCCCACTCACCCATCCAGCCTGCTCACTCCCACTCACCAACCAGCCTGCTCACTCCCACTCACCCAACCAGCCTGCTCACTCCCACTCACCCAACCAGCCTGCTCACTGCCACTCACCCAACCAGCCTGCTCACTCCCACCCAACCAGCCTGCTCACTCCCACCCAACCAGCCTGCTCCCTCCCACTCACCTAACCAGTAATTGTGGCGATCTGCAATCTTTTTTTGTTTTTTTTTTGAGCGGAACTGTGACATTGCGGCGGACACCTCAGACACTTTTAATACATTTTTGGGACCACTGACAATTTTTACAGCGATCGGTGCACATAAATAAATGTCACTGGCAAGAAAGGGGTTAACACTAAGGGGGCGATCAAGGGGTTAACTGTGTTCCCTACTACGTGTTCTTACTGAAGGGGGGGGGGTGGGACTTACTAGGGGAAATGACAGATCGCTGTTCATACTGTGTATGAACACACAACACACGATCAGTCATTTCTCCCCTGAAAGAACCGGGATCGATTATTTATTATTTTTTTTATTTATTTATTTTATTATTATTGCATTTTAGTGTAAATATGAGATCTGAGTTTTTTTTTAATTTTTTTTTAGAATGACATTTTTTTATTTTATTTTTTTTTTTATTGCATTTTTGTGCAAATATGAGATCTGAGGTTTTTATTTTATTTTTTTTAGATTTAAATTTTTTATTTTTTATTGCATTTTAGTGTAAATATGAGATCTGAGTGAGATCTCATATTATAATTACTCATATTATAAGAGGACATGTCATGATTTTTTTTCTATTACAAGGGATGTTTACATTCCTTATAATAGGAATAAAAGTGACACAAAGTTTTGTTTAAAAAAAAAAACTCGGTCAAATTAAAGAAGAATAAATAAGTAAAAAAAATGTAAAAAAAAACGCCCGTCCTGACGAGCTCGCGTGCAGAAGCGAACGCACACGTGAGTAGTGCCCGCATATGAAAACTGTGTTCAAACCACACATGTGAGGTATCGCCGCGATCGGTAGAGCGAGAGCAATAATTCTAGCCCTAGACATCCTCTTTAAACGCAAAACATGCAACCGGTAGAATTTTTTAAACATCGCCTACGGAGATTTTTAAGGGTAAAAGTTTGATGCCATTCCACCATCGGACGCAATTTTGAAGCGTGACATGTTGGGTATCAATTTGCTCGGCGTAACATTATCTTTCACAATATAAAAAATAAATTGGGCTAACTTTACTGTTGTCTTATTTTTTCAATTAAAAAAAGTGTTTTTTTTTTCAAAAAAAAGGTGCGCTTTTAAGACCGCTGCGCAAACACAGTGTGACAAAAAGTATTGCAACGACCGCCATTTTATTCTCTAGGGTGTTAGAACCCCCAAACATTATATATATATTTTTCTAAGTAATTTTCTAGCAAAAAAGGATCCATTATTATGTTGGAATAATTGAGGACTATCAATTGTTTTGATGATATCCAGCGAGACCTTTTTTATTCTATTACATTATATAGACCTTCTCTACCAATTTATATGTATATATGTCCTTTGTAATGAGACAATTCTTATACTCATTGGTTGGTTTCATTTAGTAGTGCTCTTCATATAAAGTCCCACAATCTCTTTCCTTTTTCATATATACTCAACACTTCATTTGTAAAGCACTTTCCCCCCCGGGGACTCAATACACTGAGAAGGGGAGGCGGATATCTTGAAAACGGCGTTGGCCGGGAATCGAACCCGAGTCATCTGCTTAGAAAGCAGCTATGCTCACCACTGCACCACCAACGCAAAGTAGCATGTCTTTTATAGTGTGGGAGGAAACCGGAGAACCCGGAGGAAACCCACGCAAGCACAGGGAGAACATGCAAACTCCATGCAGATAGTGTCCTGGTCAGGATGTGAACCAAGGACCCCAGTGCTGCATGGCTAACCACTAAGCCTCTGTGCTGCCCATATAAGGCCTCTGATCTATAAGGCCCGCCCCCGCTGAGCGGGGTAAGTCAGTGATGTCCAATAGAGCTCGGAGAAGATGGAAAGAAAGAAAGTGAATGAAGAAAGAGAGAAGGAAAAAAGGAAGGAAGGAAGGAAGTAGAGAGAGAGAGAGAGAGAGAGAGAGAGAGAGAGAGGGGAGTAAAGAAAGGAGAGAGAGAGGGAAAGAGAGAGAGAGAAAGAGAGAGAAGAAAAGCGAGAGAGAGAAGGAGAGGGAAAGAGAGAGAGAGAGGGAAAGAGAGAGAGAGATAGATAAGGAGAGAGAAGGAGAGAGAGAGAAGAAAAGAGAGAGAGAGAAGAAAAGAGAAAGAGAGAGGGGGGGGAGAGAGAAGAAGAGAGAGAGAGAGAGAGAGAGAAGGAAAAGAGAGAGAGAGAGAGAAGGAAAGAGAGAGAAAGAGAAGGAAGGAAAGAGAGAGAAGAGGCGGGAGAGAGAGAGACGGAAAGAGAGAGAGGGGGGGGGTGGAAAGAAGGATGGAAGGAGAGAGAGAGATGGAAAGAAGGATGGAAGGAGAGAGAGAGATGGAAAGAAGGATGGAAGGAGAGAGAGAGATGGAAAGAAGGATGGAAGGAGAGAGAGGGAAAGAAGGAAGGATGGAAGGGGATGGAGAGAGAAGGAAGGAAGAGAGAGGGGGGAAGAAGGAAGGAATGAAAGAGAGAAGGGGAAGAAAGAAACACACTACAATAACACACTATACACCTCTGTACCCCCTGCACTTCTGCCCTACCGCTGTACCCCCTTGCTATTATGCCCCACCTCTGTACCCCTCCTGATATTCTGCCCTACCTCTGTACCCCCCCCCCCCCCCTCTGCTCCTGTCCTACAATAACACACTATACTAACACTGCACTACAATAACACACTATAATAAAACACTGCACTACAATAACACACTATAATAAAACACTGCACTACAATAACACACTATAATAAAACACTGCACTACAATAACACACTATAATAAAACACTGCACTACAAAAAACACTCTACTAACACTGCACTATATATGATATAATAACTAAATAACTGCGCCCACGCAGCTTAACACACAACTACGGCAATGCCGCGATATCTGAACTCCCACGCCTGCGTGGGAGTGATGTCATGTTGGCCCGGCCAGTTAAATCGGGCGGAGATTGGTACCTGGAAGCCACCTGGCCAAAGCTGGCAGTGGCTCCGGGACACCATAGCGCTGGAGCGCTATGAAAAGTAAAGATCTGGTTTAAGACTCCTGTCAGTCCTCCTTGATTGCCCTGCGCTTCTTCACTACCTGGGATAAATCCCGTAGGTGAAGACGGGTCTGATTATTACGAGTTTCAACATTGGGATCAACAGCCAGTGTTGCCCTTTGTTGACTAATGAAGGAATCCAATTGTGCATTGATGTCATCAGTCACTGGTGACCTAAAGAAACTCGGTGATGAGAGGATACCACCGCTCCCTCAGGCGTGGCGCTGGGAATGTGAACGTCAGTCTTGTCCAAAGCTCTGTTCACATTTTTCCTACGACGTACCATGCTGGGATGGACAAATGTACTCCATCGTGGCCCAAGGCCGGAACCAATTTCTGGTGTCTGTGGTCATTGATTTGGTTGGAAGGATCTCATCACTCCAAGGCCTAGTGTTATTCCTGGTAGGTGCGACGCTGGGAATGGGAACGTCAGTCTCCTCCATGGCACCATGCTGGGATGGAAAGTAAATGTACTCCATCGTGGCCCAAGGCCGGAACCAATTTCTGGGGTCTGGGGTCATTGATTTGGTTGGAAGGATCTTATCACTCCGAGGCCTAGTGTTATTCCTGGTAGGTGCGACGCTGGGAATGGGAACGTCAGTCTCCTCCATGGCACTCGCTGCATTTTTTCTTGTTGGTGGAATGATGACATCACTCGGTGGGGTGATGTCACTCTTTTGTGGGAAGATATTGTTGTGCCCGACCACCATTTCTGATTTGAGCTGCTTTATACGCTGGCTTAGACTAGCACAAAAAAAAGCTCGAGGAGGTGTGACGCTGGCAATGGGAACGTCAGTCTTGTCCAAAGCTCTGTTCACATTTTTCCTACGACATGCGACGCTGGGATTGACAGTAAATGTACTCCATCGTGGCCCAAGGCCGGAACCCATTGCTGGGGTCATGGATTTGGTTGGAGGGACCTCATCACTCCAAGGCTTAGTGTTATTCCTGGTAGGTGCGACACTGGGAATGGGAAAGGCAGTTTCCTCCATTCTGCACTCTACATTTTCACTTGCTGGTAGAATGGTGTCCTCAGATTCTGGTAGAATGGTGTCCTCAGATTCTGGTAGAATGGTGTCCTCAAATTCTGGTACAATGGCATCCTCAGATTCTGGTACAATGGTCTCCTCAGATTCTGGTACAATGGTCTCCTCAGATTCTGGAACAGTGGTCTCCTCAGATTCTGGAACAGTGGTCTCCTCAGATTCTGGAACAGTAGTCTCCTCAGATTCTGGAACAGTGGTCTCCTCAGATTCTGGTACAATGGTCTCCTCAGATTCTGGTACAGTGGTCTCCTCAGATTCTGGAACAGTGGTCTCCTCAGATTCTGGAACAATGGTCTCCTCAGATTTTGGTACAGTGGTCTCCTCAGATTCTGGTACAGTGGTCTCCTCAGATTCTGGTACAGTGGTCTCCTCAGATTCTGGTACAATGGTCTCCTCAGACTCTGGTACAATGGTCTCAGATTCTGGTACAATGGTCTCCTCAGATTCTGGTACAATGGTCTCCTCAGATTCTGGTACATTGGTCTCCTCAGATTCTGGAACAGTGGTCTCCTCAGATTCTGGAAGAATGGTCTCCTCAGATTCTGGAAGAATGGTCTCCTCAGATTCTGGAACAGTGGTCTCCTCAGATTCTGGTAGAATGGTCTCCTCAGATTCTGGTACAGTGGTCTCCTCAGATTCTGGAACAGTGGTCTCCTCAGATTCTGGAACAGTGGTCTCCTCAGATTCTGGTACAGTGGTCTCCTCAGATTCTGGAAGAATGGTCTCCTCAGATTCTGGTAGAATGGTCTCCTCAGATTCTGGTAGAATGGTCTCCTCAGATTCTGGTAGAATGGTCTCCTCAGATGCTGGTAGAATGGTGTCACTTGCTGGTGGGGTGATGTTGCTACTTTTTGGTCGGTAGAATGGCTTGAAATATATTAGGAGCAGTACCACCAGCATGGTGATAAGCCCCAGAAAGCATTGTAACTGGTGCTCAGTAACAAGTCCCACAAGTACGGGTGGGACTGTGTTCTCTAATGCCACACACCCATTGGACCAGAGCCTGGCGACCATCCTATAAGACCAATCACCGGCATTTATGAGCAGGGGTGGGACTGTGTTCTCCAATGCCACACACCCATTGGACCAGACTGACCAGAGCCTGGCGACCACCCTATGGTACCACTCACCAGCATTTAGATACAGGGGTAGGATAATGTTCTCGAAGGCCGGCCCCCGTCTGTTCCAGACATCGATCATTAGAAATATTAATCCACACAGCTCCAGGAACATCAAATAGCGTCCTAATATTCTGGCCAGGTAATTTTTGCGCAGGATGTGCTTCACAATCAGAAAGCTTATCAGGACTGCCGAGCTAAACCAGAATGGAGGGCGGGTCAGGAATGAAAACCAGCCGATTGGTTCTGTGGGGTCATTTTCAATTCCTCTTCCTGTTCCCTCCACTGGCTGCCCCGTCCTCTTCATGTCCTCCTCCTCAATGGGGGTCTGTGGGGACCCTCCGATGACTTCTCCGGGTACAGAAATCTGCGGTATATCCGCTGGCTGATGTACTTCCACAATGCCCTCCCCCTGACCCATGGGGACCTCTGGGGGTTGTACGGCGGGATTTCTGTTTAGTCCCCAAGGAACCAACAGAACAAGAAACACGGCGAGAATTCTGCTTCTCATTTTTATTTTATTTTTTTTATTAAAAGAAAGTAACTGACTTTAAAATGCCAATTACTATTAATAGAAGAATAAACTATTGATGCCAATCAATAAATTCACTCACAAATCCAATAACGAGATAATCTGACCAAATAGAAATCTATCCGTCAGGAGAGCTCTGCAGTAGATGCTACTACGTTGAAGACCAGATTGTCAACTGAGAAATTCCCCCTCTGCGCGGCTATTTACAAGCTGCAGGTTGTGACGTCACAGTGCTTGACCGTTTGCGGCTATTTTTAGACTGCAGGTCACGTGACCAGCGCTGAGCAAACAGCTGGGCTCGTCCACTTGCAGCTGCTTCAATCTGATTGGCTGATCGGGGTCTAAGAAGGATCCAATGATAGAGCATAACAGTCAGACTTACCTCAAGTCTCCCGAATTTCGTGTGCTGCCCTCGGACGCCAGCAAGTGCCCCACAATATCCCCCCCCCCCCGGGTGTCCGCCGTCCTGGACAGAAATCACCGGCATCTGCCAGTCCTCTCTCCTATCACCTCCCGCTATAAGGAGGACCGACAGCGTCTTGTCTGTGTTCGGTACAGACCGACCTTCGGACAGGCAGAGCGCCGGACAGCCCGAGTCGGCGGAAGGACCCCGAGGATGCGGAGGAAAAGCCGTTTCCATAGAGACGCGGCCTACAGCTTCGCTACAGACCCCCGGACTGTCCTGCGCTGAGTGCCCGGATGGAGATGGAGCCGCTGCTGCAGGTCTGGAGCGACTTCCGGCAGCATTTCCCCCACCTGTGTGGAGAAAGAGCCCTATGAGCAGGTTCACCCGGTCCTATGTATACACCCGGTCCTATGTATATATACACACCTCCAGCCAGCCCACACCCACCTCCCCACTCAATACCACCCACGTCCCCCCTCACTGCCACCCACCTCCCCCCTCTCTACCACCCACCTCCCCCCTCACTACCACCCACCTATCTTCTACCTGTTACTATCTTGTACTATGACCTCATCCATAATAAAAAACGTTTGTGAACAAAGATTTGGTGTTATCGCTCTCACTCTCTCATACTGGTCACTGGAAGTACAACATGGCACCTCATGGCAAAGAACTCTGAGGATCTGAAAAAAACGAATTGTTTCTCTAGATAAAGATGGCCTAGCCATCTCTGTGGGCACCTGAGAGAGTCCAGGTTTGCGGCGGTGAGAGTGCGGGAGCGGCGAGGTGCAGGAATCTATCTGCACGAGTGAGTGGGCGACCCCGCAGCCTCCGCAGGGTAGGTTACAGGCCTGAGAGCCTGGGAGGGAGAGAAGAGCTTCACCGCCTCCTTGATGGCCAAAGAGGCGCGCAGCAGGCGCAGCGTCCCCAGTGCCTTCTGGAGCCTGGACTCCTCAAACCTCCTCTTCAACACTGAGGCCTGGAGAACAGGTAGACGAGGACAGGTGGGAGGCGCAGGCTGCCAGGGAGCCGCTGGATGGAACAGAGCAGAGAGATCCCCAGGGTCAAGGACAGAGACTGGCATGGAAGGTACCGGACACAATCACACACCAACTAACTGCAGACAAAGACTGGGGCAGGGGGCAGAGCTAGAGGTCTCTCTCAGCCTCCTCCCTCTCTCTCTTTCAGCCACCTCTCTCTCAGCTCCCCTCTTTCTCTCAGCCCTGTCTCTCTGTTTCCCCCTCTCTCTTTCACACCCCTCTCTGTTCCCCCATTTCTCTCTCAGCTCCGCCTCTCTCTGTTCTCCCCCCTCTCTCTCTGTTTCCTCTCTCTCTCTGCCCCCCCCTCTCAGCTCCCCTCTCTCTCTGTTCCCCCCCCTCTCTCTCTCTGTTTCCTCTGTCCCCTTCTCCCTCAGCCCCCTCTCTCTCGCTCTGTCCCCTTCTCTCTCTCGCTCTGTCCCCGTCTCTCTCTCTCTCTCGCTCTGTCCCCGTCTCTCTCTCTCTCTCTCTGTCCCCTTCTCTCTCTCTCTGTCCCCTTCTCTTTCGCTCTCTCTCTGTTCTCTCTCTCTGTTCTCTCTCTCTCTCTCTGTACTCTCTCTCTCTCTCTCTCTCTCTCTCTCCCCCTGCCCCCTTCTCTCTCTCTCTCTGCCCCCTTTCTCTCTCTCTCTCTCTCTCTCTCTGTCCCCTTCTCTCTCTCTCTCTCTCTCTCTCTCTGTCCCCTTCTCTGTCTCTCTGTCTCTCTCTCTCTCTCTCTGTCCCCATTCTCTCTCTCTCTATCTCTCTCTCTCTGTCCCCCTTCTCTCTCTCTCTCTCTCTCTCTCTCTCTCTCTCTCTGCCTGCCCCCTCTCTCTCTCTCTCTCTCTCCCCCTCCATCTCTGTTCTCCCCCTCTCTCTCTTTTTAGACTGCAGGTCACCCAACCAGCCTGCTCACTCCCTCTCACACCAACCAGCCTGCTCACTCCCACTTCACCCAACCAGCCTGCTCCCTCCCATCACCCAACCACGTGACAGCGCTGAGCACCCAAAACCAGCCTGGCTCGTCCACTTGAACACACGATCAGTCCAGTTCTCCCCTGAAAAGAACCGGGATCAGATTATTTATGTTTTATTTAGTTCTTTTTATTTATTTATATATCTTCTTATTATTGCATTTTAGTGTAAATATGAGAATCTGATCACATTTTTTTTTATTTTTTTTTTTTTTTTTTATTATAGCCTGCTCACTCCCTCTCACCAACCAGCTGCTCAACATCCACTCACCCATTGAGCCTGCTCCCTCCCTCTGACCCAACCGAGCCAGCTCACACCCCCTCACCCAAAGCCTCTCACTCCATCAACCATTACAGCCAGCGCACCCCACTCACCCAACCAGCGCTCCTCATGCCTGCTCACTCCACACCCCAACCAGCCTGCTCACTCCCATGTCACCCAACCAAGCCCGCTCACTCCCCTCTCACCCAACCACCTGTGCACTCCCTTCTCACCCAGACCAGCCGCTCACACCCTGCACACCCAACGACTCCACTCACCCTACAGCCTGCCTCCTCCAAAACACAAATTCAGCCTGCTCACGCATCCCATTCACCAAAGCCATAGCTCAATCCCTTTTCAAACCAGCCTGCCACAAACATTTTTCACCCAACCACCGGCCCAGCCTGCTCACTCCACTCACCCAACCACCCACCACCCAACCAGCCTCTCCACTCACACCATCCAGCCCTGCTCACGTCTCCCACTCACCCATCCAGCCTGCTCCCTCCCTGACTCACCCGCCAGACCGCTCACTCCCTCCACCTACAACCACCTGCTCACTACACCCTCTCACCCAACCAACCTGCGCACTATCTGTACCCAACCAGCTGCTCACTCCCACTCTCACCAACCAGCCTGCTCACTCCCTCTCACCCAAACCAGCCTGCTCACCTCCCTCTCACCCAACCAGCCTGCTCACCTCCACTCACCCAACGCACTGCCACCCCTCTCCCCAAACAGCCGCTCACTCCCTCTCACGGCTGCTTCATGGGAATCTACTGAAGTGAAAAAAAAGGGTGGGGAGGGAGGAGAAGAAAAAAAAAAAAAAAAAAACGGCCACGCAGGGGGCCCGTTCCCCCATTTCTTCCAGCTCCGCCTCTCTCTGTTCTCCCCCTCTCTCTCTGTTTCCTCACTCTCTTGACGAGCTTCTGCGTCACTTTCTCTCTTCTCGCTCTCTCTCTCTCTCTCTGTCCCCTATTCTCTCTCTCTCGCTCTCTGCAGAAGCGAATGCTCACACGGCTCTCTCTCTCTCTCTCTCTCTTTCACCCCCCACACCTCTCTCTCTCTCTCTCTCTTCACACGCCATGCTCCTCTCACCCTTTTCCCTCACACCCGCTCTATCACCCCCTCTCTCAGCCCCCCCTCCGCCTGCAGTGTTGGCAACTTTTTTTTCAAGATAAATACGTTGCTTTTTGGTTGGCAGTTTTGGGCACTACTGGCCTAGCGCTATAAGAAGATTGCCCGCATCAGGTATTTTTCTCTCCCTCTATGAAAACGGTGTTCAAACACACATGCCTGAGCTGCTCACTTCACTCATCGCCGCGCTCCCTCCCACTCACCAACCAGCCTGTAGCCTGCTCACTCCCACTCACCCACCCTGCCTGTCACTCCCACTCACCCAACCAGCTGGAGAGCACCCATCAGCCTAATTCACCTCCAGCCTGCCCTAACATCCTCTTTCACTCCAAACCCATCCAGCGCTCACTCCCACTCACTCAAACAGGCCCTGCTCAACTTCCACTCACCCAACCAGCCTGGCTCACTCCCGTCAACCGGCTCACTCCACTACCAACAGCCTTTCCCTCTCACCAACCAAACATTGCTCCTATGGAGATTTTTAAGGGTCACCCAACCAAAGCATCATCACTCACACCATCCAGCCTTCACCCAACCAGCCTGCTCACTCCCAGTCACCAAACCAGTCGCCACTCACCCATCTGCAGCTGCTCACTCCCACTCACCCATCCAGCTGCTCTCACCCATCCGGACAACCAGCAATTTTGCTCACTCCCACTCACCCAACACGCCTGCTCACTCCCTCTCACCCAAAAGCGTGACATGTTGGGTATCAATTTGCTCAGCCTGCCTCACTCCCTCTTCACCCAACCAGCCTGTCACCCCAAACTTATCATGACTCACTCCCACTCACCCACCAGCCTGCTCACTATCAAAACCAATCACCCAATTGGGCTAACTTTACTGTTGTCTTATTTTTTCAATTCTACCCAAAAAAAGGGCTTCCCACTTTTTTCAAAAAAAAGGTGATCTGCGATCTTTTTAAAATTCCCCCCCCCCCCCCCCCCCCCCCCACAACATTTTTTTTGACATTAAGACCGCTGCGACAAACAGCGATCGGTGCTATAATAAACAAGTTAAATTGCAAGGAAGGGGACCGCCTGTGTTTTATTCTCTCGGGGGGGGGGGGGGGATGGGTTAGACAATCGATGTTCCCCAAACATTTCTCCCTAACGGGATCGATTATTTATTTTTTTTTTATTTAGTAATTTTTCTAGCAAAAAATGGATCCATTATTAGTGTAAATATGTATCTGAGGCTTTTTGTTGGAATGAATTGAGTGATGACTATCAATTGTTTTTGTTTAAAGAAAAAATGTTGATGAATAAATAAGTAAAAAAAAAAAAAAAAAAAACGCCCCAGCGAGAATGCACACGTGAGTAGCGCCCGCATATGAAAACGGTTTTCAAAACACACATGTGAGGTATCGCCGCGATCGGTAGAGCATTAATTCTAGCCCTAGACATCCTCTTTAAACGCAAAACATGCAACCGGTAGAATTTTTTAAACATTGCCTATGGAGATTTTTAAGGGTTAAAATTTGTCGCCATTCCACAAATTTTGAAGCGTGACATGTTGGGTATCAATTTGCTCGGCGTAACATTATCTTTCAACAATATAAAAAATAATTGGGCTAACTTTACTGTTGTCTTATTTTTTCAATAAAAAAAGGTTTTTTTTTTCAAAAAAAAGGTGCGCTTTTAAGACCGCTGCGCAAACACAGTGTGACAAAAAGTATTGCAACGACCGCCATTTTATTCTCTTTTATTCTCTAGGGTGTTAGAACCCCAAAACTTTTTTTTTCTATATATACTACCAGTATATATGTCCTTTGTAATGAGACAATTCTTATACTCATTGGTTGGTTTCATTTAGTAGTGCGCTTCATATAAAGTCCCACAATCTCTTTCCTTTTTCATATATACTCAACACTTCATTTGTAAAGCACTTTCCCCCCCCCCGGGGACTCAATACACTGAGAAGGGGAGGCGGATATCTCGGAGACGGCGTTGGCCGGGAATCGAACCCGAGTCATCTGCTTAGAAAGCAGCTATGCTCACCACTGCACCACCAACGCAAAGTAGCATGTCTTTTATAGTGTGGGAGGAAACCGGAGAACCCGGAGGAAACCCACGCAAGCACAGGGAGAACATGCAAACTCCATGCAGATAGTGTCCTGGTCAGGATGTGAACCAAGGACCCCAGTGCTGCATGGCTAACCACTAAGCCTCTGTGCTGCCCATATACGGCCTCTGATCTATAAGGCCCGCCCCCGCTGAGCGGGGTAAGTCAGTGATGTCCAATAGAGCTCGGAGAAGATGGAAAGAAAGTGAAAAAAGGAAGGAAGTAGAGAGAGAGAGAGAGAAGAAAAAAAAAGGAAGGAAGTAGAAAGAGAGAGAGAGAGAGAGAGAGAGAAGGAAAGAGAGAGAGAGGGAGGGAAAGAGATAGAAGAAAGGAAAGAGAGAGCGAGAGAAGGAGATAGAGAGATAGAGAGGGGGGGTGGAAAGAAGGATGGAAGGAGAGAGAGAGAGGTGGAAGGAAAGAGAGAGAGAGAAGGATGGAGGGAAAGAGATAGAGAGAAGGAAAGAGAGAGAGAGAGAGAGAAGGAAAGAAGGAAGGATAGAGAGAGAAGGAAAGAAAGAGAGAGACAGAAGGAAAGAGTGGGGGAAAGAGGGGAGAGAGAGGAAAAGAGAGAGAGGAGAGAGAGAGTTGGAAGGAAAGAGAGAGATGGAAGGAAAGAGAGAGGGGGAGAGATGTGGAAAGAAGGATGGAAGGAGAGAGAGAAGGAGAGAGAGCGAGGGGAGGAAAGAGAGAGAGAGAAGGAAGGATGGAAGGAAGAGAGAGGGAGAGGGGGAAAGAAGGAAGGAATGAAAGAGAGAAGGAGAGAGGAAGGGGAAGAAAGAAACACACTACAATAACACACTATACACCTCTGTACCCCCTGCCCTACTTCTGTACCCCCTGCACTTCTGCCCTACCTCTGTACCCCCCTGCTGTTATGCCCCACCTCTGTACCCCCTGCACTTCTGCCCTACCTCTGTACCCCCTGCACTTCTGCCCTACCTCTGTACCCCCCTGCTCTTATGCCCTACCTCTGTACCCCCTGCACTTCTGCCCTACCTCTGTACCCCCCTTGCTCTTATGCCCTACCTCTGTACCCCCTGCACTTCTGCCCTAACTCTGTACCCCCTGCACTTCCGCCCTACCTCTGTACCCCCCTGCTCTTCTGCCCCACCTATGTACCCCCTAAACTTCTGCCCTACCGCTGTACCCCCCTGCTATTATGCCCCACCTCTGTACCCCCCCCTGATCTTATGCCCTACCTCTGTACCCCCCCCTGATATTCTGCCCCACCTCTGTACCCCTAAAGTTCTACCCTACCTCTGTCCCCCCCTGCTATTATGCCCCACCTCTGTACCCCCCTGATCTTACGCCCTACCTCTGTACCCCCCCTGATATTCTGCCCCACCTCTGTACCCATCCCTGAACCCCCCCCTGCTCCTGTCCTACAATAACACACTATACTAACACTGCACTACAATAACACACTATAATAAAACACTGCACTACAATAACACACTATAATAAAACACTGCACTACAAAAAACACTCTAACACTGCACTATATATGATATAATAACTAAATAACTGCGCCCCGCAGCTTAACACACAACTCTGGGAATGCCGCGATACCTAAACTCCCACGCCTGCACGGGAGTGACATCATGTTGGCCCGGCCAGTTAAATCGGGCAGAGATTGGTACCTGGAAGCCACCTGGCCAAAGCTGGCAGTGGCTCCGGGACACCATAGCGCTGGAGCGCTATGAAAAGTAAAGATCTGGTTTAAGACTCCTGTCAGTCCTCCTTGATTGCCCTGCGCTTCTTCACTACTTGGGATAAATCCTGTAGGTGAAGACGGGTCTGATTATAGGAGTTTCAACATTGGGATCAACAGCCAGTGTTGCCCTTTGTTGACTAATGAAGGAATCCAATTGTGCATTGAGGTCATCAGTCACTGGTGACCTAAAGAAACTCGGTGATGAGAGGATACCACCGCTCCCTCAGGCGTGGCGCTGGGAATGTGAACGTCAGTCTTGTCCAAAGAACTGTTCACATTTTTCCTACGACGTACCATGCTGGGATGGACAAATGTACTCCATCGTGGCCCAAGGCCGGAACCAATTTCTGGGGTCTGGGGTCATTGATTTGGTTGGAAGGATCTCATCACTCCAAGGCCTAGTGTTATTCCTGGTAGGTGCGACGCTGGGAATGGGAACGTCAGTCTCCTCCATGGCACCATGCTGGGATGGACAGTAAATGTACTCCATCGTGGCCCAAGGCCGGAACCAATTTCTGGGGTCTGGGGTCATTGATTTGGTTGGAAGGATCTCATCACTCCAAGGCCTAGTGTTATTCCTGGTAGGTACGACGCTGGGAATGGGAACGTCAGTCTCCTCCATGGCACCATGCTGGGATGGACAGTAAATGTACTCCATCGTGGCCCAAGGCCGGAACCAATTTCTGGGGTCTGGGGTCATTGATTTGGTTGGAAGGATCTTATCACTCCGAGGCCTAGTGTTATTCCTGGTAGGTGCGACGCTGGGAATGGGAACGTCAGTCTCCTCCATGGCACTCGCTGCATTTTTTCTTGTTGGTGGAATGATGACATCACTCGGTGGGGTGATGTCACTCTTTTGTGGGAAGATATTGTTGTGCCCGACCACCATTTCTGATTTGAGCTGCTTTATACGCTGGCTTAGACTAGCACAAAAAAAAGCTCGAGGAGGTGTGACGCTGGCAATGGGAATGTCAGTCTTGTCCAAAGCTCTGTCCACATTTTTCCTACGACATGCGACGCTGGGATTGACAGTAAATGTACTCCATCGTGGCCCAAGGCCGGAACCCATTGCTGGGGTCATGGATTTGGTTGGAGGGACCTCATCACTCCAAGGCTTAGTGTTATTCCTGGTAGGTGCGACACTGGGAATGGGAAAGGCAGTTTCCTCCATTCTGCACTCTACATTTTCACTTGCTGGTAGAATGGTGTCCTCAGATTCTGGTAGAATGGTGTCCTCAAATTCTGGTACAATGGCATCCTCCGATTCTGGTACAATGGTCTCCTCAGATTCTGGTACAGTGGTCTCCTCAGATTCTGGTACAGTGGTCTCCTCAGATTCTGGTACAGTGGTCTCCTCAGATTCTGGTACAGTGGTCTCCTCAGATTCTGGTACAGTGGTCTCCTCAGATTCTGGTAGAATGGTCTCCTCAGATTCTGGAACAGTGGTCTCCTCAGATTCTGGTACAGTGGTCTCCTCAGATTCTGGAAGAATGGTCTCCTCAGATTCTGGTAGAATGGTGTCCTCAGATTCTGGTAGGATGGTGTCCTCAGATTCTGGTAGGATGGTGTCCTCAGATTCTGGTAGAATGGTCTCCTCAGATTCTGGTAGAATGGTCTCCTCAGATTCTGGAACAGTGGTCTCCTCAGATTCTGGAACAGTGGTCTCCTCAGATTCTGGAACAGTGGTCTCCTCAGATTCTGGAACAGTGGTCTCCTCAGATTCTGATAGAATGGTCTCCTCAGATTCTGATAGAATGGTCTCCTCAGATTCTGGTAGAATGGTCTCCTCAGATTCTGATAGAATGGTCTCCTCAGATTCTGGTAGAATGGTCTCCTCAGATTCTGGTAGAATGGTCTCCTCAGATGCTGGTAGAATGGTGTCACTTGCTGGTGGGGTGATGTTGCTACTTTTTGGTCGGTAGAATGGCTTGAAATATATTAGGAGCAGTACCACCAGCATGGTGATAAGCCCCAGAAAGCATTGTAACTGGTGCTCAGTAACAAGTCCCACAAGTACGGGTGGGACTGTGTTCTCTAATGCCACACACCCATTGGACCAGAGCCTGGCGACCATCCTATAAGACCAATCACCGGCATTTATAAGCAGGGGTGGGACTGTGTTCTCCAATGCCACACACCCATTGGACCAGACTGACCAGAGCCTGGCGACCACCCTATGGTACCACTCACCAGCATTTAGATACAGGGGTAGGATTATGTACTCGAAGGCCGGCCCCCGTCTGTTCCAGACATCGATCATTAGAAATATTAATCCACACAGCTCCAGGAACATCAAATAGCGTCCTAATATTCTGGCCAGGTAATTTTTGCGCAGGATGTGCTTCACAATCAGAAAGCTTATCAGGACTGCCGAGCTAAACCAGAATGGAGGGCGGGTCAGGAATGAAAACCAGCCGACTGGTTCTGTGGGGTCATTTTCAATTCCTCTTCCTGTTCCCTCCACTGGCTGCCCCGTCCTCTTCATGTCCTCCTCCTCAATGGGGGTCTGTGGGGACCCTCCGATGACTTCTCCGGGTACAGAAATCTGCGGTATATCCGCTGGCTGCTGTACTTCCACAATGCCCTCCCCCTGACCCATGGGGACCTCTGGGGGTTGTACGGCGGGATTTCTGTTTAGTCCCCAAGGAACCAACAGAACAAGAAACACGGCGAGAATTCTGCTTCTCATTTTTATTTTATTTTTTTTATTAAAAGAAAGTAACTGACTTTAAAATGCCAATTACTATTAATAGAAGAATAAACTATTGATGCCAATCAATAAATTCACTCACAAATCCAATAACGAGATAATCTGACCAAATTGAAATCTATCAGTCAGGAGAGCTCTGCAGTAGATGCTACTACGTTGAAGACGAGATTGTCAACTGACAAATTCCCCCTCTGCGCGGCTATTTACAAGCTGCAGGTTGTGACGTCACAGTGCCTGACCGTTTGCGGCTATTTTTAGACTGCAGGTCACGTGACCAGCGCTGAGCAAACAGCTGAGCTCGTCCACTTGCAGCTGCTTCAATCTGATTGGCTGATCGGGGTCTGGGAAGGATCCAATGATAGAGCATAACAGTCAGACTTACCTCAAGTCTCCCGAATTTCGTGTGCTGCCCTCGGACGCCAGAAAGTGCCCCACAATACCCCCCCCCCCCCCCGGGTGTCCGCCGTCCTGGACAGAAGAAATCACCGGCATCTGCCAGTCCTCTCTCCTATCACCTCCCGCTATAAGGAGGACCGACAGCGTCTTGTATGTGTTCGGTACAGACCGACCTCCGGACAGGCAGAGCGCCGGACAGCCCGAGTCGGCGGAAGGACCCCGAGGATGCGGTGGAAAAGCCGTTTCCATGGAGACGCGGCCTACAGCTTCGCTACAGATCCCCGGACTGTCCTGCGCTGAGTGCCCGGATGGAGATGGAGCCGCTGCTGCAGGTCTGGAGCGACTTCCGGCGGCATTGCTCCCAGCTGTGTGGAGAAAGAGCCCTATGAGCAGGTTCACCCGGTCCTATGTATACACCCGGTCCTATGTGTGTATATATATATATATATATATATATATATATATATATACACACACCTCCAGCCAGCCCGCTCCCACCTCCCCCCTCTCTACCACCCACCTGCCTCCTCACTACCACCCACCGCCCCCTTTCTACCACCCACCTGCCCCCTCACTACCACCCAACTTCCCCCTCACTACTACCCAACTTCCCCCCTCACTACTACCCACCTTCCCCCCTCACTACCACCCACCTCCCCCCTCACTACCACCCACCTTCCCCCCTCACTACAACCCACCTTCCCCCCTCACTACCACTCACCTGCCCCCTCACTGCCACCCACCTCCCCCTCTCTACCACTCACCTGCCCCCTCTCTACCACCCACCTGCCCCCTCTCTGCCACCCACGTCCCCCCTCTCTGCCACCCACGTCTCCCCTCTCTGCCACCCACGTCCCCCCTCTCTGCCACCCACCTGCCCCCTCTCTGCCAACCACCTGCCCCGCTCACTACCACCCACGTCCCCCCTCTCTACCACCCACCTCCCCCCTCTTTACCACCCACCTGCCCCGCTCACTACCACCCACCTGCCCCCTCATTACCACCCACCTGCCCCCTCATTACCACCCACCTTCCCCCCTCATTACCACCCACCTTCCCCCCTCACTACCACCCACCTTCCCCCCTCACTACCACTCACTTTCCCCCCTCACTACCACCCACGTCCCCCCTCTCTACCACCCACGTCCCCCCTCTCTACCACCCACGTCCCCCCTCTCTACCACCCACCTCCCCCCCTCACTACCACTCACCTGCCCCCTCTCTACCACTCACCTGCCCCCTCTCTACCACCCACCTGCCCCCTCACTACCACTCACCTGCCCCCTCTCTACCACCCACCTGCCCCCTCTCTACCACTCACCTCCCCCCTCTCTACCACTCACCTGCCCCCTCTCTACCACCCACCCCCTCGCTCACTACCACCCCCCTCATATATTATATGACACCATGTGTATATACCAAGAAAAATGTACTTAATGGGAAACCTCAGTACTGGTGTCATGTCCAATACTGGTCACATCTCCAGATCCTTTCCCTCAGATGTTCTGTAGATTTATAATCTAATATGTGTATTTTCTCATATGATTTCTCTTTACTCAGATATAATGTATAATGTAAGTGACTCTCTCACTTGTACATCTTCTACCTGTTACTATCTTGTACTATGACCTCATCCATAATAAAAAACGTTTGTGAACAAAAATTTGGTGTTATCGCTCTCACTCTCTTATACTGGTCACTGGAAGTACAACATGGCACCTCATGGCAAAGAACTCTGAGGATCTGAAAAAAAAAGAATTGTTTCCTCTAGATAAAGATGGCCTAGGGCCCAGTGATGGTGAACCTATGGCACGCAGAGCCATCTCTGGGGCACCTGAGAGAGTCCAGGTTTGCGGCGGTGAGAGTGCGGGAGCGGCGAGGTGCAGAAATCTATCTGCACGAGTGAGTGGGCGGCCCCACAGCCTCCGCAGGGTAGGTTACAGGCCTGAGAGCCTGAGAGGGAGAGAAGAGCTTCACCACCTCCTTGATGGCCAAAGAGGCGCGCAGCGGGCGCAACATCCCCAGTGCCTTCTGGAGCCTGGACTCCTCAAACCTCAACACTGAGGCCTGGAGAACAGGTAGACGAGGACAGGTGAGAGGCGCAGGCTGCCAGGGAGCCGCTGGATGGAACAGAGCAGAGAGATCCCCAGGGTCAAGGACAGAGACTGGCATGGAAGGTACCGGACACAATCACACACCAACTAACTGCAGACAAAGACTGGGGCAAGGGGCAGAGCTAGAGGTCTCAGATAGGAACAGAGCTAGAGGTCTCTTTCTCATCTCCCCCCTCAGCCCCCCTGGTCTCTCTCTCTCCCTCTCCCTGTCACCCCTCTCTGTGTGTCCCCCTCTCTCTTTCACACACCTCTCTCTGTGTCCTCCTCTCTCTCTCTGTTCCCCATTTCTCTCAGCCCGCCTCTGTTCCCCCATTTCTCTCTCAGCCTGCCTCTCCCTGCCCCCCCCTCTCTCAGCTCTGCCTCTCTGCCCCCCCTCTCTCAGCCCCGCCTCTGTCCCCTACTCTCTCTTAGCCCCCCCCCCCTCTCTCTCTCTGTTCCCCATTTCTCTCTCAGCCCCACCTCTCTCTCTCTCTCTCTCACCCTCTCTCTCTCACCCTCTCTCTCTCACCCTCTCTTAGCCTCCATCTCCCTTACGCCAGCGCTGTGGGGGGATGTGATCTTACTGCGCGCGCGTGTCGGTGGGAACGTGACGCATGACATCACGCCTCCCACGGCGTCATTTTCGTTGTGGGTTAGGGGTGGCGGCGTGAGCCGCGCACCCGGGGGACCGCCGGATTTCACCATATGCAGCATAATGGAGTAGCTTTAATCACTCACACCTGATAGCAGGTAAAACAACTAATTACTGGGTGGATATAAGGAACACTTTTGCCAGTATTATGCAGTGCTGTGGTGGGGTTAGAGGCAAACATCAGTTACTCTGTGCTAAGGTAAGAAACCAACAATGTTATCCCTCTTAACTTCCATGTGCAGCAGACTAAATAGAAATTTAGTCTCAGGGCTCTCTCTAATGATTTTGCTTTGAATTGATCTGTTTGTTACAGACAGAGGATCCGGGTGGAGGACGGTGCCTATAGTGCCTAGGGTTGCCACCTTTTCTTCAAGTCAAACCTGAACACTTCAGTGTCGCACAGCAATTTTTTTTCATAGTATGCATAGATAAAACATTTCTAGTCTTATGAAGTTAATCACAAGAGTTCCCCCTTTACATCAGAGTCCACAGAGTTCCCCCTTTTACATCAGAGTCCACAGAGTTCCCCCTTTACATCAGAGTCCACAGAGTTCCCCCTTTACATCAGAGTCCACAGAGTTCCCCCTTTACATCAGAGTCCACAGAGTTCCCCCTTTACATCAGAGTCCACAGAGATCCCCCTTTACATCAGAGTCCACAGAGTTCCCCCCTTTACATCAGAGTTCCCCCTTTACATCAGAGTCCACAGAGTTCCCCCTTTACAGAGTCCACAGAGATCCCCCTTTACATCAGAGATCCCCCTTTACATCAGAGTCCACAGAGATCCCCCTTTACATCAGCGTCCAGAGTTCCCCCTTTACATCAGCGTCCAGAGTTCCCCCTTTACATCAGTCCACAGAGTTCCCCCTTTACATCAGCGTCCACAGAGTTTTCCCCTTTACATCAGCGTCCACAGAGTTCCCCCTTTACATCAGAGTCCACAGAGTTCCCCCTTTACATCAGAGTCCACAGAGATCCCCCTTTACATCAGAGTCCACAGAGTTCCCCCTTTACATCAGAGTCCACAGATTTTCCCCTTTACATCAGAGTCCACAGATTTTCCCTTTTACATCTGAACTTGCAGAGTTCCTTTTCACTGTAAGGGGGGACTCTGCAGACTCTGATGTAAGGGAGATTTCTGGGGACTCCAACATAAGGGATGCTCTGGTGTACAAAGAGTATGTAAGGGGGAGCTCTGATGTAATGAGTGCTCTGAGAACCCTGATTTACCTTAGCGTACTCACTTAGAGGCAGGAGAAAGAAGGGGAGAGACTTAGTCCAGTCTGAATAATGTGTCCGGGTCTCAGACAGTCTGAAACCCGGACGCATGATTCCAAACCCGAACAGGTGGCAACCCTAATAGTGCCCCATCTATCCGTTTTTGGAGGTGTACTTTACCCCCATCTCTTATGCAATCTCCGCTGAACCAGGTTATAAACAAATACCTGGATAAAGATCTCCTATTTAGGCCCCTTTCACACTGGGGCGGGGAGCCGCGGTGACGGTAAACCAGCGCTATATTTAGCGCTGCTTTACCGTCGTTTTAACCGCGGTATTCGGCCGCTCGCGGTGCGGTTTTACCCCCCGCGAGCGGCCAAAAAAGGGTTAAAGACCCCCGCGGAGCGCCGCCGTAGCGGCGGTATTGCCGCGGTTTTACCGCGATTTCCCATTCAAATCAATGGGAAGGAGCGGTATAGGAGCGGTGAACACACGGCTTCTATACCGCTCCAAAGATGCTGCTAGCAGGACTTTTTTTGCCGTCCTGCTAGCGCACCGCTCCAGTGTGAAAGCCCGCCGGCTTTCACACTGGAGTTAAAGGGGCCGGATTTTTTCAGGCGGTGAACAGGCGCTATTTTTAGCGCTGTACCGCCTGAAAAAACGCCCCAGTGTGAAAGGGGCCTAAGAGAGACTCCAAAACTATACGCCTTCCAATATGTGGGACCTCATCCCCATGATACACAGTACTGCTATAAAAGGTATTTAGAAATAAACCAGTTATGAGCTTTTTTGAGAGAATCTCTGTAATGGATATATTGGCATATTTGATGCAGGCGAGGATGCAATTGCTTACCCCTGCGTTTTCGCTGTCCCTTTTCCACTTTTGGTGGGAATGAAGGTAGACCTTGTTGTCCCAATATAATGTGCCATAACTATAAAAATTAGTGATATACTTCCTTCCTCCTTTTTCTGCAGTCACTGGCTGGTTTGCATCCACATGCCCCCTCGGTGATCTATCAGCTCCAACAAGCAGACAGTGCTATTTGTCTGTATGCACTGTGAATTGTTGTGTGTCTTCACTTCTGAAGCACTATCACATAATCCTTTCAGGTATTGACCGACATATTATATAGGATCATATCCAGCTCTCCATATGTGCATGTAAGTCTATGATATATGCAGGGCCGGACTTACCATTGGGCTTGACTGGGCTCAAGCCCATGGACCCCGCCCAATAGGGGGCCCCGTGGGCTCCGCCAAGATGCATAGCTGAGTGTACTCAGCTCGGCTCTGCTCACAGTCACGCCCAGTCCCTCACTATGATGGACATAACACAGGGACTGGGCGTGACTGTGAGCCGAGCCGAGTGCACTCGGCTACTTTCGGCTTCGCTCGGGACTGCGAGAGGACCCGAGAGCTGCCGACATGACCTGAGAGCTGCCGACATGACCCGAGAGCCGCTAAGAGGACCCGAGAGCCGCTAAGAGGACCCGAGAGCCACCGAGAGGACCCGAGAGCCACCGAGAGGACCCGAGAGCTGCCGACATGACCCGAGAGCTGCCGACATGACCCGAGAGCCGCTAAGAGGACCCGAGAGCCGCTAAGAGGACCCGAGAGCTGCCGACATGACCTGAGAGCTGCCGACATGACCTGAGAGCTGCCAACATGACCCGAGAGCCCCTAAGAGGACCCGAGAGCCGCTAAGAGGACCCGAGAGCCACCGAGAGGACCCGAGAGCCACCGAGAGGACCCGAGAGCTGCCGGCATGACCCGAGAGCTGCCGACATGACCCGAGAGCCGCTAAGAGGACCCGAGAGCCGCTAAGAGGACCCGAGAGCCGCTAAGAGGACCCGAGAGCCACCGAGAACTTGGAGTGCGTGTTATACACCGGTGCGTGTTATACGCCGATAAATACGTTAATGTATAGAAGGTAGGGCCTGAAAGTGACTCAAGCCCAGGGGCCCCCACCACTCTAAGTCCTGCCCTGGATATATGCATAGTTTGTTTTATGTTTTTTATTGTCATATCTTGGCATGTTTCTTCACTGGAAATATATATACATGAACTTCTGTCTTTGTATATTAGATTGCCTTTTCAAAAGACATACACGTGCATATTGACTCAACCCTGAAGAAGGAGTATAATGCCGCGTACACACGGTCGGAATTCTCGTCGGAAAAAGCTCTGATGGTTTTCCCGTCGGAATTCCGATGGAATTTCGCTCAAACTGTCTTGCCTACACGCGGTCCCACCAAATTCCGACGGTCTGTAACACAGCGGCATAAAACACGTTCGACAGCACTATAAAAAGGGAAGTTTAATGCTTCCGAGCATGCGTCGGAATTTTGCGTGTCGGAATTGCATGCGCGCGATCGGAAAATCCGATAGAAAGGTTTTCCGTCGGAAAAATTGAGAACAGGTTCTCAATCCCAAGCCCGTCGGAAATTCCGACAGAAAAAGACCGATGGGCGTACACACGGTCGGAATTCTCGTCGGAAAAAGCTCTGATGGTTTTCCCGTCGGAATTCCGATGGAATTTCACTCAAACTGTCTTGCCTACACGCGGTCCCACCAAATTCCGACGGTCAGTAACACAGCGGCATAAAACACGTTCGACAGCACTATAAAAAGGGAAGTTTAATGCCTCTGAGCATCCGTCGAATTGTTTCCGAGCATGCGTCGGAATTTTGCGTGTCGGAATTGCATACACACGATCGGAAAATCCGATAGAAAGGTTTTCCGTCGGAAAAATTGAGAACAGGTTCTCAATCCAAAGTCCGTCGGAAATTCCGACAGAAAAAGACTGATGGGCGTACACACGGTCGAAAAATCCGTTGAAAAGCTCCCAATCGGACTGTTTCCATTGGAAATTCCGACCGTGTGTACGCGGCATAAGACTCCGTAACGCGTAGGCATTTCGAATGCACATAAATGATCTGATTGTTTTATAAATGGATTTTTGAACGTGCATACGTACTTTGACTTAGTCGGTAGGATTGCACGTTGGAAAAGACAAAATGCATATATATTGTGTGTAATGCATGTTTGCATAAAGGGATTATTTCAATGTTTCCCCTTTTTTTTTATATCTACTTCTCTTTTTTGATACATTGTTTAAATAAAGATACTCAACATACCTTTTACAAAGCTTGTTGTAAGTCTCACAGTTCATGCCTATAAAGTCTCGCCCACTTAAGGGGGAAAATTTACATAGCTATTGATGGGATGTTGGCTAGATATAGCAGATTAAAACAGACCTCAAACCTTTTGATTTTTACCTGAAGCAGAGCATGATCCCCCTCCCTTCAGAGACTGGGCGGCAGGGCAGTATTCCAACATGATAACGACCTCAAACACACCTCCAAGACCCCCACTGCCTTGCTAAAGAAGCTGAGGGTAAAGGTGATAGACTGGCCAAGCATGTCTCCAGACCTAAACCCTATTGGGCATCTGTGGGGCATCCTCAAACGGAAGGTGGAGGAGCGCGAGGTCTCTAACATCCACCAGCTCCATGATGTCATCATGGAGGAGGGGAAGAGGACTCCAGTGGCAACCTGTGAAGCTCTGGTGACCTCCATGCCCAAGAGGGTTAAGGCAGTGCTGGAAAATAATGGTGGCCACACAAAATATTGACACTTTGGGCCTAATTTGGACATTTCCCCCCCCTTTCCCCTTCTTCCCCCCCCCCTCCATTTTTTGGCACCCTTCCTCCTCATCCCCCCCTTTTTTCTATCCCCCCTCCCCCTTTTTTCCCCTGAAGCAGAGCATGATTCCCTCCCTTCAGAGACTGGGCCACAGGGCAGTATTCCACCATGATCGACGACCCCAAACACACCTCCAAGACCCCCACTGCCTTGGTAAAGAAGCTGAGGGTGAAGGTGATGGACTGGCCAAGCATGTCTCCAGACCTAAACCCTATTGAGCATCTGTGGGGCATCCTCAAAACGGAAGGTGGAGGAGCGCAAAGTCCTCAACATCCACCAGCTCCGTGATTTCGTCATGGAGGAGGGGAAGAGGACTCCAGTGGCAACCTGTGAAGCTCTGGTGACCTCCATGCCCAAGAGGGTTAAGGCAGTGCCGGGAAATAATGGCGGCCACACAAAATATTGACACCTTTGGGCCCAATTTGGACATTCCCCCCCCTTTTTTTTTTTTTAATCCCCCCCTTTTTTCCCCTGTTGTCAGGATGGTGTAGAGTTGTAGACCAAATTTAAGAAACAAGGGAAAACTTCTCCAAGTAAGGTTTTGATTAGATTTTTACTAAGATACAAATGCAATGGTAAATGCAAAATCTACATTTTTGGTGGGACAAGAAACTCCCACCAATCTTATAAATAACACAGGTAAAGCTTTCAAGGTAGTTGAGCTTTGGAGAGGCGGCAATTTATGGATACTTTTCACAGCTCTGTTTTAAAAATGACGCCATTGTGTGATCGGCGATTTGAAACTTTTTTTTTGTAATCTTCGTTGTCTCAACTTGCCAAAGTAACTGCGATTTGTCGAAAATCACGCGTCGCTGTCCAAAAGGCGCGTGCGAATACATTGCAGATCCAGATCTTGGTCTACAGACCACTTGGAGAGGTCGCCAAATTGAAGATAAACAGTTCTTTTGTTAGGTTGCTTTGAGGTTTCCGTGCGTCTTCCACATCGCAGTTCTGTCGATTTTTTTGTTGGCGGAAGCTGCGTCAAGTTGCATCTCAGGCTGAAAGGAGGGGTGGGGGGGGTAGTTAAGGCTCGCAGTGCCACCACTTGAAGTTGAACGGTTTCCTGACCACGTTGGTGCCGCAGTGGATCTCTCCGAAGTACTGGTGGTAAGAGGCAAAGTCGTCCAGGAAGTGGCAGGTTAGTCCCAGTGGTTCCAGCAGGGACTGGACCTTCTCCTCCAAGCAGCATTTCCCATTAATCTTCGGGCCGAACGGCTTAGGAATTCCGAGGTGGTTTCCGAGGACCAGCATGTTGACCTTCAGAAAGAAAAAGAAAAAACAGTTTTAGGTTGAAGGATATACGTTGTTGATAGCCAAGCGGCAGACTTGGGATAAATGGATGTGGAATATGGATGAATACAGTCTTGGAGGCACGTTTGGCTTGTAGTCTTAAAGTGTCACTAAAGCTACCGTATATACTCGAGTATAAGCCGACCCGAAAATAAGCCGAGGCTCCTAATTTTACCACAAAAAACTGGGAAAACTTATTGACTCGAGTATAAGCCCAGGGTGAGAAATGCGCAGCTACTGTAAGTGGAAAAGAGGGTCAACAATGCCCATTTGCAGCCTCACTGTGCCCATTTGCAGCCATAGGTCGGCCGAACTTCAAACTCGGTAATTGAGGGTTCCTAGATGCCCCCTAGCTGCATCCAAAATTTGGGGTCTCTGGACCCAAAGGGTCCCGAAATGACATTGCTGCAGATGGACACAGTTGACCAAATTTGGGGCCCTGTATCTCGGTGCCACTTGGTGCTAGGAACCCCAAATTTGGATATGTTGTAGAGTTGGTTCCTCTGGGTTTGCACACCAAGTGGCCCAGAGATACGGGGGCCCCAAAGTCGGGTCGGAAAATGTCATTCTCTGCTGCAGAAAAATGCTTGACTCGAGTATATTGTGCCCTCGTCATTGGATTTGATTGACAGCAGCAGGAACCAATGGCTGCGCTGCTATCAATCTATCCAATCAAGTGTTGAGAACCCCCGGTCAGAGGGACAGCGCCTCTTCGTCGTTGTAAATTCCAGGGCTCAGGTAAGTAAAATGGTAGGGGGGGGGGGGGGGGGCAGTGACTGACAGACGTTTTTTCAACTTAATGCATAGGATGCATTAAGGTGAAAAAAACACGAGGGTTTACAACCCTCACAATGGTGCAGTATATTAAATGTAGATTGATGGAGGCTTTGTCTCCCTCTTATTCTAAGACACAGGCTGGAGGGGCGTGGCACAGGGGCGTGATGTTGACAGAAAACTGGGGGGGGGAATGAGATGACGCAGGATGTGCTGAACACAAGGGGATAGAAGGAGGAGGCCTTTGTAACACAAGAATACCTGGGTAGAAGGAACGAGAGTTCTTCACAAGATCAAACTTAACCTGAAGTTGATGCTAAATCTATACCACAAGATTTTCTGCAATCATTAAACGGCATGAGGTCCCCCCTCAAAATCCATACCAGACCCTTATCTGAGCATAAAGACCGGCAGGCCAGGAAAGGGGGGGGCAACGACGACCAAGTGCCCCCCTCTCCTAAACCATACCAGGCCACATGCCCTCAACATGGGGTGGAGGTGCTTTAGGGCAGGGATCTGCCCCAAAGCACCTTGTCCCCATGTTGATGGGGACAAGGGCCTCTTCCCCACAACCCTGGGCGATGGTTGTGGGGGTCTGGGGGGGCTTATCAGATTCTGGAAGCCCATTTTTAAACAAGGGGTAACCCAGATCCAAGCCTCCCCTCCTATGTGAATGAGTATGGGGTACAGTACCTCTACTCATTCACTAAAAAAAGCGTGTAAAGGGGTGGAGTCACCCGATGACTGACATAAGCGGGTGACCCCGCCTCCTTGTGACATCATCGACTCGGCATGCCCCGGTCGATGACCTCACAAGAAGGCCAAATAGTTGTCCGAATTTATATTCAGACCAAAGCAAATTGACCAAAGTTGTGCTGTTAATCGCCTGCGTCTTCTACTACTGCATGGAGTAGCGGCACTCACCATATCGGGGAATAATGACTCGGCGTCCTTCTTGGGGGTGTCGCACTTGTAGAGTATTGGAATATCAATGATGTCGGCTTCGATCAGCCCCAGTTTGTTCTTCATTAGCTGCCTGTTTATATCAATCTGGCAAAGGATAAAGGCCGCATTCCCATACTTCACTGTTCACTGTTCTTGATAGATTACACATTCCAATCAGAGGAGGAGATTGGAACAAGGTTCTTCTTCAACGGGAAATGCGTTGGATTAGAACCTTGAAGGCAACCACCCCACCAGGTTTAAACGAGGTGGAAAGTTTTAGACCATTCTTGGATGGCTATAGTTCAGGAAAAACTGATTAGATTGTCAGGTTTCCTTCATACAGCTACTGTACAACAATAATCCTCAATTCATATGACTCCCTTTTTTATTCATTCCTTCAGCTGCAGGTCCCTCAGTTTTAGGGGGGTTTCCCTTTGATACTCTCTGTCTCTCCTTTTAGTAATTTGCTGGGTTAGGTGAATGGTTCAGTTTTGGGGTTTCTTCTATCTGTCCATATTGGACAACATTTGTATAATGTATGTTTTGACTTTACAATTGTAAATGGTTTTGCTTCCGGGGGTTTTACTTACCGAGAAATAAATATTGATGTTCCACATTCTGGCTCGGCAGGGGGTTTTCTTAGTGCCCTTCCACCATTCTCTACCTGACATCTCAACCCCAAACAGACCCATAGTCTCCCTATCCCGTGATGAGGGGCATCGCGGGATTTTATTCCTTTTAGGGGGGCAGTTCCTTCATTTTCCATCTTTGATGGTTTGGAGGTCATTCTGGGTCCTTTGGGGTGGGGGCCATTCTGGGACTCAGGAATCAATTTTCTGATCCCCGGATGTAAATCCCCTTTGTTGTCTTGCCAGTGGTTTTAGTCCTCACTGTTGCTTTTTTCTGGGGGATGGGGTGTTTCCGCCCACCAATGTGCCTGGGCCCCTAATATGCTTTGGGACATTGGATTGGGGGGTTTCTTTTTTCCCCCCTCTATTACCCCCTTGCAACAATAAACTCCCTCCCAGCTTAGATCCTCCTACCCCATATTATCACATCCTGGTGCGGAACAAATTCCGCCTTTGGGGATTTATGGGGGATCCCTTTTCCCAGTGGCTTCCCCCCTCGATGTTCCACTCTCTCTGTCCAGATTTGGGCAGAGGGGATGGCTTGTTTCTGGGGGGCATGCGCGGCCGCCTGCGCTCCGGGCGTTGTCTGCAATTCTGTCCCAGGCAGGTCACACTGCGCATGCGCACCTTCACGCTGGGCGCCTGTGCCATAGACGGACCGTCTCTGGCTGGGTTCCCCACGTAGCGCATGCGCACATCGCACAATGCGATTGTGCTGTATGGGGCAGGGACATCCTATGACGTTTTGTGGACGGCGCCTTTTGTGATGCGGAAGGCGGCACGTATGCACGCATGCCGCCCATGTCAGCTGGGTCCCTTCCTTCCTATTTCCATCTGGAATAGGACGCAGCCCAATGGGCGGGCCTGTATGTGATGACGCCGGACGCTCTTGCGTCAGACGCCATCCAATCACACCCACTGGGGCGGGACAGAGTTTCATTCCACCTATATAAGGACGCCAGAGATGGTATATGGCGTCATTCCGCTCCACAGCATTGTGCTGTGTGTATCACTCTCCACCTTAGGACTTCTTGAGGGTTTTCTCCTGGAAATTTTTCCACCTTCGAACCCTTGGATCATGGACCCCAGGGTGAGTAATCTATATATGGGATAAATGTTTGGTATCTTGGGAGGTTTTTCCCAAGATTGCCACACTTCTTCTCCAATTTTATATCCAGGTTTAAAGATATTCCCTCCTTTCTCCATTGGTGGTTTTTAGGTCTTTATGCCATTAGATATATGGAACTTTTTCATTCGTACCGTCTTGTAGAGAGTATGGGAATGCGGCCTTTATCCTTTGCCAGCTTTTGGACGTCCCTTCTTCTCGGAAAGTGAATGGGAGGCAATGCTATATATGTGATGCAATATATGACTATGTAAGTGTATTATTCATAGTATATTATTGATATATATTGAATATTTGTTTATACTCTTATGCAATATATGATTCTCTACTCTATATCAAAATGGGGTGGAGAATTTTTTCTTTATATAATTGACATGTCTTGATATTCTGTAGATGGTGACTATAATTCCCTGAGGAAGATAGGCATATTTTCAGCCATTTGGAAACGCGTCGGAATTCTACACCTTCACCTACTTCAGATATGCATATCATCTTGTACCATTTGTCATACTGTTTATAAAGACTTTTTCCAATTTCTATATGTTTTTGTATTTTGAAAATAAATTTATAAAATTATCCTATGTAGCCTATATGGTTTATCTTGTTGCCGGTATAGTCCCATCCTTTTGAGGTTTCTCTTTTTTATATAATTATGTATCACTTACCTGAGATCGAAGCCCCGGCATCGGTCCTCTTCTCCCCCTCCGACCGCCGACATCTTCTCCCGGAGTGACTTCCGGGTATCGCGGCTCCGGCGCTGTGATTTGCCAGGGCCGCGATGCCGTCACACGCATGCGCAGGAGAGCGGCATAGTACAACTGAAGCATCGGCATATAGTGCCGTTGCTTCAGTTGTCGCAAGTGCGACAATATAGGCTTACCTGTAACATAAAGTTGTAAAAGAGGATTTACTTCCTCTTTAAGTGCCTAGTGGTCAAGTGGTTATCTTGCATACACACGGTCACACAAATTCCGAACGCGAGAACGCAGTGACGTACAAGACGTACGACGAGCCGAGAAAAAGGAAGTCCAATAGCCAATGCGGCTCCTTCTGCTTGATTCCGAGCATGCGTGAACTTCCTGTGTCATTTGACTCCGTCACGTCCATGGACGCCCTTCCAGAAAAACCTGACCACGCTGTAGCCGTCTTTCGGCTATAGCTCGGTCGGCAAGTGGTTCAAAAAAAAATACATTTGCCGGACTTCCGCTTTAATACAAAGGGGTAAACGTATTGCTTCATCCCTCGAAAAAATACCCTTTTTAAAGCATATGAATATTCTGGTAATTTTGCTGGCTCAGGCCTGGCATTGCACTAAAGCATTTACCTTTATTGTGCGTATTAGAATAAAATATACATAAACCTACACAAATAGACAACTAGACAAACACACTATACATTTAAAAAAAATACCTGCTCCCTAGTTTCCACCCACTGTTATAAATGTCATCAATGGTATGAACTGAAAGTGTTGTATCATATACAGTGCCTTGAAAAAGTATTCATACCCCTTGAAATTGTCCACATTTTGTCATGTTACAACCAAAAATATAAATGTATTTTATTGGGATTTTATGTGATAGACCAACACAAAGTGGCACATCATTGTGAAGTGGAAGGAAAATGATAAATGGTTTTACATTTTTTTTACAAATAAATATGTGAAAAGTGTGGAGTACATTTGTATTCAGCCCCCCTGAGTCAATACTTAGAACCACCTTTCACTGCAATTACAGCTGCAAGTCTTTTTGGGGATGTCTCTACCAGCTTTGCACATCTAGAGAGTGACATTTTTGCCCATTCTTCTTTGTAAAATATCTCAAGCTCTGTCCAGGGCCAGATTAAGAACATCATGGGCCTGGTGCTGAGGATTTTGGTGGGGCCTTTTATAAACAATAAATAAATAAATAAAAATGCAAACAATTTTTTGTTATAACAAATTAAATTAAAGAGAGAGAGAAAGGGGATGAAAGAGGTGTTAGGGGTAAGGGAAAGAGGATGAGAGAAAGAGGATGCACATGAGCATGCGTGGAAATAACATCAACGCAGCCCGGCCAAGGCAAGTGACCGGAGGCACAGAACCCAGAAGGAAGAGCGGGTGAAGATGGAAGCGCCCGGACCGGATTGATCACAGCACAGCACTGGAGGGCTCAGTCTGACAATTTAAGTGTACCCTAATGTGCTAATATGCTGTGCATACTTGTACATTATGGCATAACCTACCTAAGGGCCTCTTAAAAAATAGTAATATTAGAAAAGTTTACTACCGCTTTAATATCATTGGAACCCAGGAGCCTCTCATGGGGCCCCCTACTGACCCGCATAGTTGTCAACATTTCAAAAAATATTTTCAGGGACACTTTTTTACAAGTGCTATATTTAGAGTAGCTGACACCCTTATGTTCATCTATACATCACAATAGTAATTACAAAATTAAATAAGTAATAATAATGGGGCAGAACAAATATGAGGACTGAGATTTCCTTTAGTTGAACTAACAAAATTGTGCCCATTCTAGAGCTGGTAACATTGAGGATATTCAGTATAATTTTAAAGAACTGTTTTTGTGGGTAAGAGGCATTGGGGAAATAAAGGTTTGTGGAAGGATGTTTAGGGACTGTGTAGTGGTAAAGCGGACCATACATGGATTGAAATTACACCAATTAAGCAGAGACCAGACATAGTCAATCTATGTATGGGCTACCTGGTTTTACACAAGTCAACCTATTAACCGACTTGAGTACAACCAGCCTGTCAGGTTTTCCCCAAAACAATCAGTGCTGCCAGCTATAGTTAGCAACACTGATCATTGTATTCACTGGCAGAACACAATAACACTGAGTTCATCCTCTCAGTCTGCTGCAGAGTGTTCCAGCTTGTATTTAAACTGGCCGCTCTGTAGGTAGCTTCTGACCGACTGCGCAAGCAGCCCTGTATCTCTGGAAGCATAGATGAGTATAGATGATAGCAGCCCCATATGCTGGAGTAGGTCTTTAGCTACCTACCCCCCGAATGTGGGGTCTCTGTGACTCCTGATCGCTGAGCTACAACCCTGGAAGTTGATCTTTTTTATCTATTTATTTTTTTATTATTTTTTTATTTTTTTGTTGGGGGCAAATGGGCCTATCTTGAGAAAGGGGCCTGGAGCTGCAGCTCCAATAGCCCCTATGTTAATCCGGCCCTGGCTCTGTCAGATTGGATGGAGAGCGTCTGTGAACAGCAATTTTCAAGTCTTGCCACAGATTCTCAATTAGATTTAGGTCTGAACTGTGAATGGGCCATTCTAACACATCAATATGCTTTGATCTAAACCATTCCATTGTAGCTCTGGCTGTATGTTTAGGGTTGTTGTCCTGCTGGAAGATGAACCTCCACCCCAGTCTCAAGTCTTTTGCAGACTCTAACAGATTTTCTTCTAAGATTGCCCTGTATTTGGCTCCATCCATCTTTCCATCAACTCCGACCAGCTTCCCTGTCCCTGCTGAAAAAAAGCATCCCCACAACACGATGCTGCCACCACCATGTTTCACGGTGGGGATGGTGTGTTCAGGGGGATGTGCAGTGTTATTTTTTCGCCACACATAGCATTTTGCTTTTAGGCCAAAAATAGGGATGAGCTCTGTGTTCGATTCGAACTCAAAAAATCGAACATCGGCCGTTCTCTCGTTCGTCGAAGCCAGAACTTTGTGGGCCATTCGCACCAAATTCGCATGACACGAATGGCCCCACGATGCACTGCGCCATCACAGTGCATTGCTGGCTCATGATTGGCCAAGCATGCACTGTGACCCCGCATGCTTGGCCAATCACAGCGCCAGCAGCGAGGAGAGCCATAATTGGCCACAGGCATAGCTCAGGGGGGTTTAGTACACGCCCCACCCTATATAGGGCCTCCAGCGCGGTGGCCTTGTGTAGTGTGTTGGCGTGCAGGGATAGAGCAGGATAGGCAGGGACAGTGTCAGCTTTGCTTTGCTTCTTAACCTAGCACTGTAACAGTGGGTGTAGTGTGCCTCCAGCTACCCCCTCATTGCTGGTGTTAATGTGTAGTTCAGTTGTGCAACACAGGCACAGGACGGAAAGTGAGGTGAAATGTTCTGAACAGGTGCACAGACAGCAAAACAAATGTTACAGGGGTGATAACCCTTCCCTATGTTCTCCAAAAAGCTTAAAAATTTATTTTTTGGCTGGAGCTACACTTAAAAATTTACCTGTTCCAAATTACAAACAGATTCTACTTAAGAACAAACCTACAGTCCCTGTCTTGTTTGCACCGCCTGTATACTGCTGTTCAGAGTATATAGGGTCTTAGGTATAGGGTTTTATTTTGGGTGCAGGGTTCCCCTCAATATCCACACAAGACCAAAAGGGGCTGGTAATGGGCTGGGGTAGGGGGGGGGGGGGGGGGTGATGGGGTAGCCATGCAATTTTTCTCAAAGATTTTCAGCCATATTGCCAGGACAAGACATGACATTAAAGCCACAAGCAGTTTTAAATGGCTTTTTTTTCTTTTACAAATGTCGTTTTGTGCAGGGACAGTTCTAAACACGGGAAACACATGCCACTTCACAGACAAAATTTAGACAACCCCCAGGTACGATATTTAAAGGAATATTTCACTTTTTTTCTTCACTTTATGCATCATTAAAATGACTGCTCCAGAAAAAAACGTCCATTTTTAAAACTTATTTTTGCACTGATACATGTCCCCTGGGGCAGGACCCGGGTCCCCAAACCCTTTTTAGGACAATAACATGCATATTAGCCGGTATAAATAGCACTTTAGATTTCGAACGTTCGCGTCCATTGTATTTAATAGGGTTCTAACGTTCGTGGGAACTTTCGGTCCGTTCGCAGGTTCTGGTGCGAACCAAACCAGGGGGTGTTTGGCTCATCCCTAGCCAAAAAGTTCAATTTTGGTCTCATCTGACCAGAGCACCTTCTTCCACATGTTTACTGTGTCCCCCACATGGCTTCTCGCAAACAGGACTTCTTATGGCTTTAAGCAATGACTTTCTTCTTGTCACTATTCCAGAAAGGCAAGATTTGTGGAGAGCATGACTAATAGTTGTCCTGTGGACAGATTCTCCCACCTGAGCTGTGGATCTCTGCAGCTCCTCCAGAGTTACCATGGGACGGCCCCCACCCCTGGTGCCCCGCCTCCCACCCCTGGTGCCGCCCATCAGGGGGGTGTCCTATAGCGCAGGAGAGGAGAGCAGCCACCTGGTTGATTAGAGTACTGGGAACATAACAGCTTTTATTTCAATATCTGTGTGTTCCCCGCCACTCGCCGTCATATACAGCCCCCCCCCCTGTCCAGGGAACTTTGATAGACTGATCACCCGTCCCAGGATTGGACGAGTGATCTGTCTATCAAAGTGCCCGGACAAAGAGGAGGGGCTGTATGTGACGGCACGCGGCAGGGAACACACAGCTATTGTAATAAAAGCTGTTATGTTCCCGGCGCTCTAATCAACCAGGCGGCGTCTCTCCTCTCTAATCCCCTGCACAGGCTGGCTGCAATGGGGACACAGGCTGGCTGCAATGGGGGCACAGGCTGGCTGCAATGGGGGCACAGGCTGGCTGCATCTGACGGGCACTGGTGAGGGGTGGGGCTACATTGATCTCTTGTATCATGTCTGCAGTCTCTGACCACCTCCTGTACCATGTCTGCAGTCTCTGACCATCTCCTGTACCATGTCCACAGTCTCTGACCATCTCCTGTACCATGTCCCCAGTCTCTGACCATCTCCTGTAGCATGTCCCCAGTCTCTGACCATCTCCTGTAGCATGTCCCCAGTCTCTGACCATCTCCTGTAGCATGTCCCCAGTCTCTGACCATCTCCTGTACCATGTCCGCAGTCTCTGACCATCTCCTGTACCATGTCCTCAGTCTCTGACCATCTCCTGTAGCATGTCCCAAGTCTCTGACCATCTCCTGTAGCATGTCCCCAGTCTCTGACCATCTCCTGTAGCATGTCCCCAGTCTCTGACCATCTCCTGTAGCATGTCCCCAGTCTCTGACCATCTCCTGTACCATGTCCCCAGTCTCTGACCATCTCCTGTACCATGTCCCCAGTCTCTGACCATCCTCCTGTACCATGTCCCCAGTCTCTGACTATCTCCTGTAGCATGTCCCCAGTCTCTGACCATCTCCTGTACCATGCCCCCAGTCTCTGACCATCTCCTGTACCATGTCCCCAGTCTCTGACCATCTCCTGTACCATGTCCCCAGTCTCTGACCAACTCCTGTAGCATGTCACCAGTCTCTGACCATCTCCTGTACCATGTCCCCAGTCTCTGACCATCTCCTGTAGCATGTCCCTAATCTCTGACCATCTCCTGTACCATGTCCCCAGTCTCTGACCATCTCCTGTACCATGTCCCCAGTCTCTGACCATCTCCTGTACCATGTCCCCAGTCTCTGTCCATCTCCTGTATAAAAATATTATTTTAAAAATACGCTTTGGTATCGGTCATTTTCGGTATCGGTATTAGGCCTAGTGTATTTTTCATTTTCGGTATCGGTACCAATAAACCCATTCGGTGTACCCCTACTCTATATATATGTTTAGTTGGAGGTTTGTCCCCACATAGAATTGTTACTCTTTATTGCTTTCACTAAATATCCTATAAAGAGACCCAGTCACCAGCTACAACTTTTCAATTTACAGGATTTTATTGAAACATAAATGTACTTTATTATCACAGGTATTTCTATAATGCCGACAATTTACACATTTATATTGCACATTCATATCATCCCTCTGGGATCTTACAATCTATAGCCAGCCACAGGAGGATTTAACCTTGGCTGCTTCAGCAGGGACAGGCCTGAGATTCAATCTATCCCTGGGCAGGCTGGTTGTACTGAAATCGATTGACTTCAGTACAACCAGTCTGTGGGATTTTTATTCAGGCAATCACTGCCGGCAGTGATTATTCTGTTCTGCCAGCAGGGAAAGCACCCCGCTGGCAAAACACAATAGCACTATGGGAGGGATTCCCCCATCTGTGTTGATGGGGGAAATCAAGCAATTTTCTTTCCGTTCACCCATTGTGGATGGAAAAGAAAGTTGCATAATCTATGGGCTGCTAAAGTCCTTAAGGTTGGCCATAGAAGTGTATTTTTTATTTATTTTTTCAATCCGGCAGTGGGCGGATTGGAAAAACCAAATGGAATCCCCATCCCCATCTGTTTACATAAAACAATCACCCTAAAGAACACAGTTATATAGAAATGTAACAGTACCACACCAGTATTGTTAAGTAAAAGTAGTCAAATTTTATTACAATATTCAATAAAATATACCATAGATGGGACTATATTGCAAATGTAGAAAACACTTTACAGTAAAAGGCATTGCCACCCTTGGTGGCAGATGAGTGGGTGTAGCTGAGCCTAAGAGGCATTGCCACCCTTGTTGGTACAAAAAAGTGGTTACTGCCCCCACCTGTAACTGATCACTGTAGCAAGGAGCATTGCAAAGGCAAACAAATCAAAATAAGAAATTTCCACGCTCAACTTACCGACCAGCCTGTGACCAAACTATCCTGTCAAGAAGTATGTGTCAAAGACAGGGGTTTAGTTGCACACATTTACAAATGCATGCGTAAGCCACAGAGCCACGGCAAGGCACCCCATTTTCTGTGGAACCTAAGAGGCATTGCCACCATTGGTGGTAGATGAGTGCATGTAGGTGGGAACAAGGGGTATGCTGGGCATGGGGGAGTGAGGGCAGATGAAACTTGGGGGGAAGTTCCACTGGCCACACTCACCCCATGCCCAGGGTGGTAGCATCCCTCTTGGTGGTAGATGAGTGGGTGTAGCAGAGCCTAAGGCATTGTCACCCTTGGTGGTAGATGATTGCATGTAGGTGGGGGCAGGGGGTATTACCAGTATGCTGGGCATGGGGGAGTGAGGGCAGATGAAACTTGGGGGGAAGTTCCACTGGCCACAATCACCCCATGCCCAGGGTGGTAGCACCCCCTCTTGGTGGTAGATGAGAGGGTGTAGGTGGGGCCAGGGGGTATTACCAGCATGCTGGGCATGGGGGAGTGAGGGCAGATGAAACTTGGGGGGAAGTTCCACTGGCCACAATCACCCCATGCCCAGGGTGGTAGCGTCCCCTCTTGGTGGTAGATGAGTGGGGGTGTATTGGGTTGTGAGGCAGTTGATCCAGAGGAAGGCGAAAAACCCCAGCAAAGCATGATCCAATGTGCTCCAGCTGGGGGAAAAATTCCTTCCTGATCCCCCGAGAGGCAATCGAATATTTCCTGGATCAGCCCTGTGTTGGTGGTAGATGAGTGGGTATAGCAGAGCCTGAGGCATTGTCACCCTTGGTGGTAGATGATTGCATGTAGGTGGAGGCAGGGGGTATTACCAGAATGCTGGGCATGGGGGAGTGAGGGCAGATGAAACTTGGGGGGAAGTTCCACTGACCACAATCACCCCATGCCCAGGGTGGTAGCATCCCCTCTTGGTAGTAGATGAGTGGGTGTAGCAAAGCCTGAGGCATTGTCACCCTTGGTGGTAGATGATTGCATGTAGGTTGGGGCAGGGGGTATTACCAGTATGCTGGGCATGGTCCCCGGGAGTGAGGGCAGATGAAACATGGGGGGAAGTTCCACTGACCACAATCACCCCATGCCCAGGGTGGTAGCGTCCCCTCTTGGTAGTAGATGAGTGGGTGTAGCAAATCCGGAGGCATTGTCACCCTTGGTGGTAGATGATTGCACGTAGGTGGAGGCAGGGGGTATTACCAGTATACTGGGCATGGTCCCCGGGAGTGAGGGCAGATGAAACTTGGGAAGTTCCACTGACCACAATCACCCCATGCCCAGGGTGGTAGCGTCCCCTCTTGGTAGTAGATGAGTGGGTGTAGCAAAGCCGGAGGCATTGTCACCCTTGGTGGTAGATGATTGCACGTAGGTGGAGGCAGGGGGTATTACCAGTATGTTGGGCATGGTCCCCGGGAGTGAGGGCAGATGAAACATGGGGGGAAGTTCCACTGACCACAATCACCCCATGCCCAGGGTGGTAGCGTCCCCTCTTGCTAGTAGATGACTGGGTGTAGCAAAGCCTGAGGCATTGTCACCCTTGGTGGTAGATGATTGCACGTAGGTGGAGGCAGGGGGTATTACCAGTATGCTGGGCATGGTCCCCGGGAGTGAGGGCAGATGAAACTTGGGAAGTTCCACTGACCACAATCACCCCATGCCCAGGGTGGTAGTGTCCCCTCTTGGTGGTAGATGAGTGGGTGTAGCAAAGCCTGAGGCATTGTCACCCTTGGTGGCAGATGATTGCATGTAGGTGGAGGCAGGGGGTATTACCAGAAAGCTGGGCATGGGGGAGTGAGGGCAGATGAAACTTGGGGGGGAAGTTCCACTGACCACAATCACCCCATGCCCAGGGTGGTAGCGTCCCCTCTTGGTAGTAGATGAGTGGGTGTAGCAAAGCCTGAGGCATTGTCACCCTTGGTGGTAGATGATTGCATGTAGGTTGGGGTAGGGGGTATTACCAGTATGCTGGACATGGTCCCCGGGAGTGAGGGCAGATGAAACTTGGGAAGTTCCACTGACCACAATCACCCCATGCCCAGGGTGGTAGTGTCCCCTCTTGGTTGTAGATTAGTGGGTGTAGCAAAGCCTGATGCATTGTCACCCTTGGTGGTAGATGATTGCACGTAGGTGGAGGCAGGGGGTATTACCAGTGGGGGTATTACCAGTATACTGGGCATGGTCCCCGGGAGTGAGGGCAGATGAAACTTGGGAAGTTCCACTGACCACAATCACCCCATGCCCAGGGTGGTAGCGTCCCCTCTTGGTAGTAGATGAGTGGGTGTAGCAAAGCCGGAGGCATTGTCACCCTTGGTGGTAGATGATTGCACGTAGGTGGAGGCAGGGGGTATTACCAGTATACTAGGCATGGTCCCCGGGAGTGAGGGCAGATGAAACTTGGGAAGTTCCACTGACCACAATCACCCCATGCCCAGGGTGGTAGCGTCCCCTCTTGGTAGTAGATGAGTGGGTGTAGCAAAGCCTGAGGCATTGTCACCCTTGGTGGTAGATGATTGCACGTAGGTGGAGGCAGGGGGTATTACCAGTATGCTGGGCATGGTCCCCGGGAGTGAGGGCAGATGAAACTTGGGAAGTTCCACTGACCACAATCACCCCATGCCAAGGGTGGTAGTGTCCCCTCTTGGTGGTAGATGAGTGGGTGTAGCAAAGCCTGAGGCATTGTCACCCTTGGTGGTAGATGATTGCATGTAGGTGGAGGCAGGGGGTATTACCAGAAAGCTGGGCATGGGGGAGTGAGGGCAGATGTAACTTGGGGGGAAGTTCCACTGACCACAATCACCCCATGCCCAGGGTGGTAGCGTCCCCTCTTGGTAGTAGATGAGTGGGTGTAGCAAAGCCTGAGGCATTGTCACCCTTGGTGGTAGATGATTGCATGTAGGTTGGGGTAGGGGGTATTACCAGTATGCTGGACATGGTCCCCGGGAGTGAGGGCAGATGAAACTTGGGAAGTTCCACTGACCACAATCACCCCATGCCCAGGGTGGTAGTGTCCCCTCTTGGTGGTAGATGAGTGGGTGTAGCAAAGCCTGATGCATTGTTACCCTTGGTGGTAGATGATTGCATGTAGGTTGGGGCAGGGGGTATTACCAGTATGCTGGGCATGGTCCCCGGGAGTGAGGGCAGATGAAACATGGGGGGAAGTTCCACTGACCACAATCACCCCATGCCCAGGGTGGTAGCGTGCCCTCTTGCTAGTAGATGAGTGGGTGTAGCAAAGCCTGAGGCATTGTCACCCTTGGTGGTAGATGATTGCACGTAGGTGGAGGCAGGGGGTATTACCAGTATGCTGGGCATGGTCCCCGGGAGTGAGGGCAGATGAAACTTGGGAAGTTCCACTGACCACAATCACCCCATGCCCAGGGTGGTAGTGTCCCCTCTTTGTGGTAGATGATTGCACGGAGGGCGGGCAATTGGAGCCCCCTCTTTGTGTGGGGGAGGGCGGGCAATTGGAGCCCCACCCTCGGTGGTAGGTGAGTGGAGAAGGAGGGACCATCCCCCACACAGAGCTCTGGAGGGAGGAGCCATTGTCCAGACTACAGCCGGGTCCCGGCATGTCTGTGTGATCTGCCTCCTCTGCTCAGGTTCTAAAGGAACTACAAGTCCCAGCAATCTCTGTCCACATGAGGAACTACAACTCCAAGCATGCACTGTGCAAGTGATGGGGGCTCAGCTCCCAGCCTGGAATAAGATGATGTGGGAGTTCCTTAGAGCCTGAGCAGAGAAGGCAGCCCCGGACACACAGACACGGTGGGACCCGGCTGTAGGCCGGACAGTGGCTCCTCCCTCCGGAGCTCTGTGGGGGAGATGTTTCCTCTATTCAGTTTTCCTCACACTGAGCGACTCCGTCCTCTGCTCGGCTATTTATCAGATGAGGTCTTGACGTCACAGGGTAATGGCTCCAGCTGTTACACGCGTCACGTGACGTCAGCTTGAGAAGATGATTTCCCTTCTGATTGGCTACTCCCACCTGAGCCGTTACGTCGCTCTCTGTGCTAGTCACTTGTTGCACGTAGCAGGTAGCGCGAGTCCACGTGACTTCACCTGAGGAGACGCCTGAAATCCTCCCTGCGGCTACTGCGCATGTCCGGCTCAGAGACGGCGTTGCAAAGCCATGTAGAGCCTAGACCGCCTTCATTCCATAATGTTTGATTCGGGGGCGTGTTAGTGGGGAGGGGTGGGCGGGGCTGCTGCCGAAGTTGTAACCGTTGTTCTATCACCAAGTGTCCGGCTGTCACTAGGTGTCCGAAGTCTACTGCGCATGCGCAGCGCATGCGCAGTCCGGATCCAGAAGATTTTCGGAAATTGTCGGAAGATGAGCGGCGCCTGCGCCGTGAGTCGAGGAGAAGCCCCCACCATCCAAGCGGACATAGGGTTAGTCAAATTGAGAGGGCCCCTCGCGGGCTCGCTTCGCTCGCCACGCATCGGGCACGGCCTCGCTGCGCTCGGCTCTTTTATATTCTAACTCTATGTCCACTGGGATGGTGGGGCTTGAAAGTGGACTCACGGCGCAGGCGCCTTTCATCCTCGGCAATTTTCGGAATATGGGCGTTCTGTGTACTGCGCATGCGCAGTACACCTCGGACACTTGGTGATGGGGGACGGATAATGATACAACACCGTCTCTCCGCCTCCGCTCGCGCCCGTAATGTTTGTGGAGTGCGATTAGCTCCCGCGCCTGCGCTGTTAAGGGCAGTGAAGTGGCGCATGCGCGCTAAAGCCCCGCCGTCAGCTGTTTCAGTGACGTAGCCGCACCGGAAGTGACGAGCTGAGGATTTTTTTTACAACACCTTCTTTCCCTGATGTTAATCTCTATCGTACCGGAAATGAGGTGTGGTTGTGCTGCTGTTAGATTTCCGACTGGCGCCTGAGGAACGGGAGCGATCGTTCCGGGGGAATATGGAGCCGCTACAGAGGCTGCTGGACAATCTGCGCGCTGTGCTGGGGAAGCTGCGAGGTGGGGCCCCGCTTTGTCTGTTATCTGGAATGGATATAAGGGGAGGAATAGACGGAGGAAAGGGAATAGTTGTGGGACACCATGGGTGGTGAGCACATGTGCAGCTCTGCTGTCAGTCAGTATTACAGAATAGCAGTCCTGACTCTTCCTGTAGCACATAGCTGGGGGCAGGCTGCGCTCTCCTGTCAGGGAACCAGAATTCATAGCACTGCCTTCCTCACAGGACATCTCCTAATGGGGGATGTTTAGTTCTGGTTGCAGCAGTGAACGATGAGATTCCCCAACACTTCCTGTTGTGTCCCTGCAACAGGAAATGAAATGAAAGGAAATCTAGTGGGGATATGAACAGCAGAAACACCAACAACAGAGGTTCTGATCTCTCTTTACAGAAATTAAAAATGTTGGTTGGAGTTCAGATTTAAAGCGGAGCTCCGCCCAAAAGGGGGAAGTTCCGCTTTAACCACTTAAGGTCCGAGCCTCTTTTATAGATGTGTTATTTACAAGTTACAAACAGGTTTTTTTGCTAGAAAATTACTTAGAAATTACCCCCAAACATTATTTTTTTTTTTTTTCTAACACCCTACAGAATAAAATGGCGGTCGTTGCAATACTTTCTGTCACACCGTATGTGCGCAGCGGTCTTACAAGCGCATTTTTTTTGGGAAAAATACACTTTTTTTTTAATTAAAAAAGACAACAGTGAAGTTAGCCCATTTTTTTTTTTTTTTTTTATATGGTGAAAGATCATGTTACGCAGAGTAAATTGATACTCAACATGTCACGCTTCAAAATTGCGCCCGCTCGTGAAATGGTGACAATCTTTTAACCCTTAAAAATCTCTATAGGTGACGTTTAAAAAGTTCTACAGGTTGCCTGTTTTGCGTTACAGAGGAGGTCTTGGGCTAAAATGATTGCTCTCGCTCTACCGATCGCGGCGATACCTCACGTGTGGTTTGAACACCGTTTTCATATGCGGGCGCTGCTCATGTATTCGTTCACTTCTGCACGCGAGCTCGGCGGGGCGCGTTTTAAAAAAAAAAGTTTCTTATTTATTTTTACCTTTTTATCTTTATTTTTATTTTAGTTTTTGAAAAAAAAATAAAAAATAAGCTGTCACAGCCGGGTGCCCACAGTTGTAATGCCAGAGAGGGAGAGGATCAAGGGTTATCATTGTGAATGAAAGTGGAAGAAAATCACATTTTGGGTTGTCACCAATATAGGAATAGAGGGGAAATCCTCCAAAGGAGACACTCGTTTTGGTGACTACCAGGAATTCCCACATAGTGGGGGATTTTTTCTCACTTCCTGTTTTGGCTATGGCATAGGATGTGAAGGAAAATCTCTCCAATGGGACACGGTGTGTTTTTTTTTTTTTTTTTCAGACAAAGGCCATAACCCTCCCTAAGACCCCTTTCACACTGGGGCGTTTTTCAGGCGCTTTAGTGTTAAAAAAAGCACATGTAAAGCGCCTGAAAGAAGCCGCAACTGCAATCCCAATGTGAAAGCCTGAGGCCCCTTTCACACTGGGGCGGTTTTCAGGCGGTACAGCGCTAAAAATAGCGCCTGTACACCGCCTGAAAAAAAACGGCCCCATTCACTCCAGTGTGAAAGCCGGCGGGCTTTCACACGGGAGCGGTGCGCTAGCAGGACGGCAAAAAAAGTCCTGCTAGCAGCATCTTTGGAGCGGGATAGGAGCGGTGTATTTACCGCTCCTTCCCATTTATTTGAATGGGACACTGCGGGGGGATTTTAACCCTTTTTCGGCCGCTCGTGGGGGGTAAAACCGCACCGCGAGCGGCCGAATTCCGCGGGCAAAACGACGGTAAAGCAGCACTAAATATAGCTCTGCTTTACCGTCACCGCGGCTCCCGCCCCAGTGTGAAAGGGGCCTGAGTGCTTTCACACTGAGGCGCTGCGCTGGCAGGGCGTCAAAAAAAAGTCCTGCAAGCAGCTTCTTTGCAGCGGTGAATACATCGCTCCTAAAGCGCACCTTCCCATTGAAATCAATGGGAAGCGCCTGCAAAACGCCTTAAAAGCGCCTGCAAAGCGCTTTTGGCATTAGTGCTTTGTGGGTGCTTTTAACCCTTTATTTGGCCACTAGCAGGGGTTAAAAGCGCCCCACTAGCGCTGGAAAAACGCTGGTAAAGCGCCGCTAGTTTAAGCGGCGCTTTACGAGCGTTTTCCGGGTGCTGGCAATGTGAAAGGGCTCTTGAAGCACTCGGGTTTTCACATTGGGATTGCAGATGAGGCTTCTTTCAATCGCTTTACAGGGGCTTTTTTTAACGCTAAAGCACCTGAAAAACGCCCCAGTGTGAAAGGGGTCTTACTCTATCCAAAATGAGAAAAAAAATGTAGCCTTTAGCTGAACTTTAGTAAATAACCCCCACTATGTATTTTTTAAAGGCAAATACACTTTGCGCTACAAGTGCACTTTGAAGTGCAGTCGCTGTAGATCCGAGGGGGACATGCAAGGAAAATAAACAGCATTTTAGCTTTCACATGATTGGATGATAAAATCAGCAGAGCTTCCCCTCATTTCAGATCTACCCCTCAGATTTACAGCGACTTCACTTCCAAGTGCACTTGTAGTGCAAAGGGGATTTGTCTTTAGTAAATAACCCCCACTGTGTGCGGTATGGTTCACAGCATCTGGTTGACTACGACTTGTGTATCCGTAGTGGTTTGGTGAGGCAGTGGAGCTGTAAGCACTACAAAACAGAGAGGGCGCACCAGCCTAGCGCATCACCTTTACAACACTTTATTACCACTTGGCGACTGACTGCCTTCCTTAGATATACTGCGGCAGAGCGACCCCACTGCACTGGATCACGTGCATGTATTTGATCCGGCTTTTCCGGGTGACTGAGCAGCCATTTGCTCCAGCACATGCTGATCAATGATTTGTGACCGGGTCCCACTGATCGGCTGAGCGAATGACAGAATAGAGCCCTGTGTAGGTAAACAACACAGGGCCTTCTACAGACAGCAGCGATGTGCGTTTTTTTCCTTTTTTCTTTTTTTTTTTTTTTTTTTCTTTTTTTTCTTTTTTTCTCTCTGCAGGGAGAAAAAACCTGCACATTGCTTGGTGAGAACACCACCCAGTACACACAGATAACATTGTTAGGCACACAGTTAACCCTTTGCCTCTAAATGTTAACCCCTTCCCAACCAGTACAGTTACAGTGTATAGTATTAGCACTGGTCACTATTAGTGTCGCTGGTGATGTCGGTGTCATTTAGTCAGTCCCCCCCGAGTCAAGTTACTGTCACATTTCCCGCCACGCTATCAGTCCTAGTAGCCGCTGATTCCTGCCATTACTAGAATTACAAAAAAAAATCCATTATATATATATATATATTTATATATATATATATATATAAAAATATATATATCTATATATATATCCCATAATTTGTAGACACTATATCTTTCACACAAACCAAATCAATATACACTTATTGGGATATTTTTTTTTTTTTTATTTTTTTTTTTTTACCAAAGACCTGTAACAGAATACATTTTTGCCTAAATTTATGATTAAATTAGAATTTTTTTTCAATCCCCTATTGTAGAGGTGCACCGAATGGAAATTTTGGTGCCAAAACCGAAAATACAGAATGCACTTGGACAAAAACTGAAAATTACAGTTTTTAGAAAATGTTTATATTTTTATATATAATTGTATTTGACTTTTTAAAATAATATTATGAATTTAAATGAATATGAATTTATTGTCGGCCATTATCAGCACCTTAAGCGCAAGAAAAATGCATCCCCCCCCTTTTAGGCAGCGCACAGGAACAGAGCTGAGGCTGTCAATCAGCTGGAGATCCCTCCCCTGTCACCATTTTCTTTTGGTGTCAGGAAAACTTGTCAGAAGTCATTCATGCTGATAGCAGAGGAATGAAGCAGCAGACTGAAATGACACTTAGTGCTCTGGATTGAGACAAGTACACACTATAGAGGGATATGCTTTGTTCATATTTCTGAGGTTTAAAACCACTTTAGACTTGTGAAATGCAATATAATGCCTGATGTACATTCTTCTTGCTCTTCATTCTAGTGTTCACAAGCTGATGTTTTTGTGATTTGGGCTAACCAATCACTGGCCAAACGCATAGACATTGAAAGTGATTCTGTCTTTCTTTGTGCAGATGGTGAATCCAGTGAAGGCAGCAACTTTAGTCCGCAGTTCTGGGAAACCCTGGGTAAGAAACTACCAGCTCTGGCCATATACGCCGTTAGCAATTGGATTATATTTTTTTCTCTTGGACTGTCTACCTCCTATATTTTCTTATAAAACTGATGGCGAGCCTTGGCACTCCAGATGTTTTGGAACTACATTCCCCATGATGCCCAACTACACTGCAGTGTAGTTGAGCATCATGGGAATTGTAGTTCCAAAACATCTGGGGTGCCAAGGTGGGCAGGCAGTGTGTACTTTTTTTGAATACGTAGTGGTTGCACTGTTGCAGATTGGCAGACGGGTACCGTTGCTGGGAAAGTGCACAACAAGGGGGCGCCCAGATCCTGCCCCCCATCTCCCCACCTTTCCCCCATGTAAATGAGTATGGTGCACATAGCACTAGTAGTAGGTTTTTGACAAACTTGTGTTGATGGCATCAATTTGAAATGATCATTCATTGGTAGGTGCAGTTGACCTCCTTCTGACCTGATTTAATCAATTATGCATTCCCATAGATTTGTATTGGTAAATAAGGCCTGACTGATGCAAACAAAACCCCTTCGCCATAGGCGCATACTCTTCTCTATTTTTATTGTTAAATATAGGGACTTGTAGATCACCTGGAGCACTGTACTTCCAGGTAAGATATCAGCCACACAGGAAGTGCATTGTTTTCAGTGAGTCTATCAGTGCAAAGGAGGAAGCAGAACCTGCATATGTAATGAGAAAATCTGACTGCCCCTGTGTACATACGAAATTGCATACGAAATTGCAGACATTCTCTGAAAACATGGATTTCAAATATTAACCTAATGACAATTATTAAACAAGCTGATCTTTTACCTGTATGAAAATACATTCACCAGAAAGATTATCCAATTCATTTTAACGGTTATATTACAAATTTACGATGGCAGAACCCTTTAAAGTGACACTAAAAGGAGCCGCGATATCGTCACTCCCGCGCATGCACGTGGGAGATTTCCTCCCGGCAGGGCCTGGCGTCTGCCGGGCTTGCAGACGATAATCCCCTGTGCGCATGCGCCGATGCAGTCAGTGGCTCATTGCAGGGGGAATATCTCCTAAACCATACAGGTTTAGGAGATATTTTTTTTACCTACAGTTAAGCCGCCTTTATAGGCTTACCTTTAGGTAAAAGTTAAAAAAAAATTACTATACAACCGCTTTTAGTCCAAAGTACAAACACGCATGCTCAGAACCAATGCAAAAGCTCAGACAACAATACAGAAGTTGACCAAAGGGTGGCGATAAAGAGCAGAAAAAAACACGTGATTTGGTGAAAGTTGCCTGAAAAAGTCCTGCCGTGTGTATGCAATACAAGTTCATGGTTTAAAGTCTGATCGTGTGTGCGAGGCATTAGTTATTACTGCTCACCATCACGGGAGTGAGCTCTTTCTCTGATTCAAACCTCCTCACATGGCTCTTTCTCTCCCTGATGCAGTAGTTCTGAGCTCAGCATTTGAGAGCTCACTCCTGTGATGGTGGAGGTGAACAGTAATCACTAGGTCTCCCTTAGCAACGTCCTGGGAGATTTCCAGTCAGGCTTCATGAGGTATGGAAATGGCCTACAGCTATAGAAGGGGATTATTTGACTTTAGTCAGAGCTGCACAGTTTGTTTTCATCTACAGACACCCCTTATCTGCATAGGCAGTTTTTTTTGGTGAAGGTGAACTTACCCTCATGTAGATGGGTAATGAGTCATTCCTAATATGCTGTGGTTGACCAGGCTGGAAAAATGTTTGACCACTAATCTGAATTGGCATAATTTAGACACAATGGGGTTGATTTACTAAAGGAAAATCCGCTTTACACTACAAGTGCACTTGGAAGTGCAGTCGCTTTAGATCTGAGGGGAAGATCTGAAATGAGGGGAAGCTCTGCTTATTTTTTTAATCATTCAATCATGTGCAAGCAAAACCTTTTTTATTTTCCTTGCATGTCCCCCTCAGATCTACAGCAACTGCACTTGCAGTGCAAAGTGGATTTGCCTTTAGTAAATAACCCCCAATGATCGCCTGGATCTCCCGTTACTCATTTTATACACTGGGATGGTTGCCATTGTTATATTTGTAACTTTTTATTTTGTTACGAAAAGGAGATGTTGTGTGTTGCTATGTATAATGGCAATTTTCTCAGTCTACTCTTTTATAATCTCTGAATAAACATTATTGAAAGAGAAATAAAAGCCAACACCTGAGAGCTGATGCAGCTTCCCAAACAACCCAATCAATCCGCACAATCCAAAGGATTGTGAGAGTAATATGGGCAAAAAAATGATCTATAAGGGCGCTTTCACACTGAGGAGCGGAGGCGTCAGTGGTGGTAAAGCTAGTCGTTTTAGCGGCACTTTACTGTCGTTTTAGAAGCGCCTTTTTTCGGCCGCTAGTGGGGAGCTTTTAACCCAGATAGCGACCTTTTTCCGTACACTTCGGCGCCGCTGCCCATTGATTTCAGACTGGGCTTTGGCGGTAAAGCGACGCTAGTTTTAGCAGCACTTTACCGTTTGTTGTAGAGGTGCTTTTCTGCCGCTAGCAGGGAACTTTTAAACCCGCTAGCGGCCGAATAAGGGGGTTAAAAGCACGGCTCCCTGTCCTGTGGACCTTTTTCCATCCACTTCGGCGCCGCTGCCCATTGATTTCAATGGGCAGGGGCGATTTGGAGTGGTGTGTACACTGCTCCTAAAGCGCTGCAAAGATGCTGCTAGCAGGACTTTTTTTCTCAAATCGCCTTTCAGGACAACCCTGGAGAGAGCGCAGCTCCGCCCACTTTTCAGGAAACACATGCTTGACCTTTAAAACCCCTCCTCTTCCACCATGGCCTCAGTTATTTGTGTTTCCTCCGCCATGTGGAAGCACTTGTGGGAACCAGCAGGGCTGCGATCTCTCCAGGGGGAGCTTGTCCAGCTTAGGGGAGCAATGGCCGAGCAGGAGGTCGAGGCGTCTTGGACCCGGGAGCCCGAGTTTGAATCTCGCTCGCTGGCGCTGAGTTGGCTTCCGGGTCCCCTCTGGAGGGCGGATGACGCGGCGGCCAGTGACGCGGCTTCCTGTTTGGGCGGGGCGACGAGTGGTTCCGGTCGCCTGACAACGCAGGGGCTAGGGGGCGGGTCCATAGACCGTGTGCAAGCTTCCGGCCAGCGTAATGACGCAACGCCCGGGAGTTTTAAAATCAGCTGTGTCATATTCAGTCCCCGCTGCGCTCTCTGCATGATGGAAGAGAGATCGTCAGCGTCGGTGGAGGCAGGCACCACGAGCACCGGTCAGGCCCAGGTAAGAGGGGCACAACGGTGCTCTCGATTCTTACCCTTATGGGCTTATGTTTTTTCCTTGTGAACTGTATTTCCCTCCCTCAGGGGAGCCTGCCCCTTCAGGTTTCTGAGGTTACTGTCACTCAGACCTGTGGGTTTATGGTGGCTGTGTCTTTTCCCCTTTGTTTGTCACAGTGGGGTGTTGTCCTTCTCCCTGTTGGTGGTCGGTGTGAGCACTGTTTGTTTTAGTGGGCCCTCTGCAGTAGCAGTAAGACATTCCTTTTTTGGTTTTCTTTTAGGAGACTGTCTTGGGGAAAACTAAACGATCTAACCCTTCAGGCCAGAAGAAATGCCCCTCGTGCAAAGTACCATTGCGGGAATCTTGGCAAAAAGCCCTTTGCAAAGCTTGCATTAGGGAGCTGGTGGAGGAAGAGTCCTCCCAGCAGTACAGGGACCTCTTCTCCTCTGTTAAGGAGATTGCTAGTTCCCTGAGTTCTGTAAAAACCATGTTGGTTCAGAACCCAGCAGGACAGAGCACTAGCCAGCAGCCACCACTAAGTCCTAGACAATCCACCTCCAGACAGCTGGAGATCCTGGATTCCGAGGACGAGGGGACAAGCACTCTTCCTTCCCTCAGGGATTCAGAGGATGAGGGGGAAGAGGAGGATGAGGACCGTAGGTCTAGGTACAAACTTTCCCTAGAAGAAGTAGATGACCTACTTAAAGGTATATATACTACCTTAGACATTCAGGAAGAAAAGGTCCAACTGTCAGTCCATGACAGAATGTATCAGGGCCTGGATGACACCAAAACCAGTGTTTTTCCGGTCCATCGGGTACTATCAGACACAGTCAAAAGGGAGTGGAAGGACCCTGAGAGAGGTCCTTTTCTCTCCAAAACCCTCAAACGGCGCTTCCCATTCGACGACAAAGAGTCGGAGGTTTGGAATAAAAAGCCGCGGGTGGATGCCGCTTTCTCCCAGGTCTCACGCCGCACTGATTTGGCATTTGAGGACATGGGGGTCCTCAAAGACACGATGGATAAGAGGGCTGATGGCCTCCTTAAAAAGGCATGGGATTCTGCGGCAGCTAGCCTCAAACCAGCCATGGCTTCCACGGTAGTAGCGAGGAACCTAGAATGCTGGGTGGAGAAACTAAAGAGTCATATTGAGGCAGGGACATCTCGGCAAGACCTCTTGGAATCTTTCCCTTTGATCCTGAAGGCAGTAAAATACATGGCCGACGCCTCTGCCGAGTCTATCAAGTTGGCAGCTAGGTCTTCTGCTTTAGTTAATTCAGCCCGTCGTGCTGTCTGGCTAAAGACATGGTCGGGTGACATGGCCTCAAAGATTAGGCTATGTGGCCTTCCCTTTTCTGGGGACCTACTTTTTGGGCCAGATCTGGAAACCATCTTGGACAGAACTGCCGATAAAAAGAAGGCCTTCCCTACTAAGAAGAAACAGGCTCCGAAGAAAAATTTTCGTGCTGTTCAGCAGCCCCAAAAAAGTAGGGAAGATAACAGAAGCCGTTGGGCTCCCAGAGGGGTAGAGGTAGGGGAGGAGTCCTGTTTAGAGCTCCCTCCGACCATACACCCAAAAGCAAATGACGGTCTGGTTCCAGTAGGAGGAAGGCTGTCGGCTTTCCTTCCGCAATAGAACAGGATGACTCCGAGCCCATTCGTGAGGAGTATTGTCGCCCAGGGCTACAACCTAGAGTTTCTAGAACCTCCTCCGAACAGGTTCTATGTCACGACCCTCCCAAGGGATCAAGACAAGGCCTCTGCCATGACGAACCTGCTGCAGGATCTGATACAGCAAGAGGTGGTTGTCGAGGTCCCAAAACATCAACAAGGGCAGGGGTTTTACTCCCACATTTTCTTAGTCAGAAAACCCTCAGGAAAATTTCGGTTGATCTTAAATCTAAAGATCCTAAACCGTTCGATCCGGTACAAACATTTTCGTATGGACACCATCCACTCGATAACGAAATTGTTAATGCCGAATTGTTTCCTGGCATCCCTAGATCTGAGGGATGCTTACCTACACATTCCAATTGCCCAGTCCTCCCAGCAATTTCTGCGGCTGGCAGTCCATCTGGGGGAGTCCGTTTGGCACCTGCAATTCAGGGCTCTGCCCTTCGGACTCTCGTCCTCCCCCAGGATCTTCACGAAGATTTTGGCGGAAGCTCTGGAGCCCCTGAGGCTGAAGGGTATCCCCGTAGTACCCTATCTAGACGACCTTCTATTTTTTGCAGACTCCAAGGAGCAGGTAGCTGTGAATTTGCAGGTTGCTCAAATCCACCTCAGAAGCCTGGGGTGGCTCCTCAACTTAGAGAAGTCAAGCCTGGTACCAAGTCAGGAAATAACTTTCCTGGGTTATGTAATCAACTCAGTCCTCCAGAGAGTTTTTCTCCCGCAGGCAAAGCGGGAAAAGGTCCAGGCGGCAGTGAAGCAGGTCCAAACGAACTGTGCAATCTCAGTTCGTTCTGCCATGAAGGTTCTGGGGCTTCTCACAGCCGCAATACCGGCAGTACCTTGGGCTCGGTTTCACGCCAGGCCTCTTCAGGCAAATATCCTGAAGTCCTGGTCGCATCAGGTTTCTCTAGAGAAACAAATCAGGCTCACGGTAAGAGTAAAAAGGGCTCTATGGTGGTGGAGGTGTCCGACCAACCTTTCCAGAGGTCTCCCATGGGTCTTCCCGTTGGACAAGCGCCTCACAACAGACGCGAGTGCTTGGGGTTGGGGGGCTCATCTGGACGGTTTGACGACACAAGGGACCTGGACCAAAACAGAGTCGCGAAGATCGTCAAACTGGCGGGAGCTCAGGGCCATTCTCTTAGCCCTTCGAGTTTTTCGAGAGGAAGTGAGGGGTCATCATGTCCAGATCCTCTCGAACAATACGACCGCGGTGGCTTATGTACAGCGACAGGGAGGAACCAGGAGCAGTGCTCTTATGGTCCTAGCCGAGCAACTTTTCAGTTGGGCGGAACCATGGGTAGCCTCCCTCTCGGCAGTCCACCTGAAGGGTTCCTTAAACCTTTTCGCGGACATGCTCAGCAGGAAAAGGCTGTTGGAGGCAGAATGGGCTCTGAATCAAGACGTCTTTCTTATGATCACCAAAGTGTGGGGGTCTCCTCAAATAGACCTTTTTGCCAATCGGCAGAACTGCAAGGTCCGCAGTTTCTTTTCCCTGCACAGGGAGGACGGAGCCGTGGGTCTGGATGCCCTGGCTCACCCATGGCACTACCACCTGTGCTATGCCTTTCCCCCCTTCCCTTTAATTCCGTTGGTACTGAGGAAGTTCAGGGAAGAGGGGATCGGTATGATCCTGATCACACCCTACTGGCCCAAAAGGCCCTGGTTTTCGGCTCTCCTAGGCTTAGCAGTGGAGCCTCCGTGGAGGCTGCCAGTCAGGGAGGACCTGCTGTTGCAGGGAACGGTGGTTCACCCAGAAGTAGGCAGACTTCAGCTAACGGCCTGGCTTCTGAAAAAGACCTCCTAAAAGCTAGAGGCCTGTCCGATAGAGTAGTCAGGACTCTCCTGTCCAGTAGAAAGGAGGTGACTAGGGCAATATACTTTAAAGTTTGGAAAAAATTTAATTCGTACTGTACCTCTAAGGGATTCCAGGTCAGAAGTGTAGTGTCCGTTCTGGAATTTCTCCAAGAGGGGATGGAAAAAGGATTAGCAGCTAGCACCCTGAAAACGCAGGTAGCAGCTTTATCTGTTTATTTTGAAAAAACCCTGTCCAGGGAGACTTTAATTTCCAGATTTTTTTAGAGCTCTGGCTCGAAATAGCTCCAGTGTGAAAGCCCTCGCACTTTTACATTGGAGTGACAGGAAAGGCTCCTTCTCTTTACAGGCGCTATTTATAGCGCCTCAGTGTGAAAGTAGCCTAAGGCCCCTTTCACACTGGGGCGGTTTGCAGGCGCTATTGCGCTAAAAATAGCGCCTGCAACCCAACCTGAAACAGCCGTTGCTGTGTCTTCAGTGTGAAAGCCCGAGGGCTTTCACACTGGAGCGGTGCGCTTGCAGGACGCTGAAAAATGGCCTGCAAACAGCATCTTAGGTGCGCTGTAGAAGCGGTGTATTTACCGCTCCTAAAGCGCCCCCTCCCATTGAAAACAATGGGGCAGCGCTCCGAACCGCTGGAGTGGCGATTTGCGGGCGGTATTGACCCTTTTTCGACCGCTCGCGGGGGACAAAACTGCCCCGCTAGCGGCCGAAATGCGCTGCTAAAACGACGGTAAAGTGGCGCTAAATATAGCGCCGCTTTACCGCCAGCACCCCAGTGTGAAAATAGCCTTAATGCTTCAAATCAGAATGGAGATGAATGAAGGGGTCATTGATGTAGAACAAATCGCATTGCCATAAATTAAATGCATTTAATGCAGTGACCATTGTCCACCATACAGCAACATTTTCCACACCCAGTATACTTATGTAGGCTTCAGTGGCTGCAGGAGGAGAGCGGAAGATAAGAAATGATTGGGTGTTGGCACCAGTGTGTAAAGCTTAGATAGCGAACATGAAGGGGGAAGGAAGGATTGCTTGCTTTGTTTGCTATTACATTGGTAAATCCTAAGGGCTGGCAAACAAAAATAATTTATGAAATATGAATCATTTTGTTATAAACAATTCCTACAACAGAACTCCAGTCTACTTCTGTGGCAGAATATTTTTCAAACTGAACTAATACGTAAACGGAGGTTACCTTGTGGCTAAAATCACATGTCAAAATCCAAATAAATAAAAAAAAAAAAATATTTTATATATATATATATATATATATATATATATATATATATATATATATATATCATATACATACACACACACACACACACACACACACACACACACACACACACACACACACACACACACACACACACACACACACACACACACACACACACACTTTTACAGAAATAAAATTTTTTTTTTTTAATTATTACTAATTTCTGTAAAAAAAAAAAATATATATATATATATATATATATATATATATATATAATTTTTTTTTTTTTACAGAAATTAGTAATAATTAAAAAAAAAAAATTTAATTTCTGTAAAAGTGTGTGTGTGTGTGTGTGTGTGTATGTGTGATATATATATATATATATATATATATATATATATATATATATATATATATATATATATATATATATATATATATTGCGCTAAACTTTTACAGAAATTAATATTATTTTTTTATTTATTTTTTTATTAATTTCTGTAAAAGTTTAGCTTGGCCTCACTTCCAGTAGCCTCTATTGGTCAGTGAAACCTCTCATCATATTAAAATCTCAGTAGCGCTGGCTGAGTAGGTCAATTTATAAAGGGAGGGCTCAAGTTTGCATAGAACCTCAGCTGTCTATATAGATGAACTGAAGATTGTTGAGGTTTCTGCTACGGGTAAATTCCACTTACCGTATATACTCGAGTATAGGCCGACCCGAATATAAGCGCGAGGCACCTAATTTTACCACTGGGAAAACTTTATTGACTCGAGTATAAGCCTAGGGTGAGAAATGCGCAGCTACTGTAAGTGGAAAAGAGGGTCAACGATGCCCATTTGCAGCCTCACTGTGCCCATGCAGATGGACACAGTTGACCGATTTGGGGCCCTGTATCTCGGGGTCACTTAGTGCTAGGAACCCCATCTTTGGATATGTTGTAGTGCTAATTCCACTGGGTTGGAATACAACATTTGGGGTTCCTAGCACCAAGTGTCCCCGAGATATGGGGCCCCAAATTCGGGTCAGAAAATCTCAAACACTTTTCTGCAGCAGAGAATGACATTTTCTGAACCGACTTTGGGACCCTGTATCTCGGGGCCACTTAGTGCTAGGAACCCCATATTTGGATATGTTATAGTGCTAGGTCCACTGGGTTGGCACACCAAATTTGGGATTCCGAGATACGGGGCCCCAAAGTCGGATCGGAAATTTATTTTTTTTGCTGCAGAAAAGTGCTTGACTCGAGTATAAGCCGAGGGGGGCACTTTCAGCTCAAAAAAATGTGCTGAAAAACTCGGCTTATACTCGAGTATATACGGTACGCTTTCATTATAAGTTAGGGTTGACTTGTCCAGTTTTGTGACGGGTTTGCTTCAACAAACTTGATGAAAAAACATGAATTGTATTTGTTGGCTGCGGAGCCTTCTGGTCTGCTTCTCCCCCAGCATCACATCTTTTGGAAGAGAACACTCTTGTGTTGGGGGTTAAAAAATACCGTACATTCATTCATTTTGTTATGTCGCAAGCCCTCCGGGAGACTGTCTAGTTTTGCCTTTCTGGGGAAAAAAACTAATTCGAATTCATCCTAACTCCAGGTAATATTGCGCTTAAAATCTTTCAGTAGCTGTAACTGATGATTCCATTTTTTTAATAAGAAAATCATCCAGTCCTTACTCTTTTGTGTTTCTCATAGCTGGGTACAACTTATCAATCATTACAGGAAAGGAAGATGCCAAAGTTTATGAATCAGTAAATATCTCTCATCGCAATCAAAACTTTATCTTTAAAATCGTTGATCATATATAAAGTAGATCTGAACAAAACACCTTTTTGTATATACAAAGCTTGTAAAATAGATTGTATGTCGGGATTGTTAGGCCTTTATACAAATACTGTAGGTTTGAGGTTTCTGTTTTTTTTCTTTCTCAGGGCAAGCAATCAAAGCAACTTCTCAAGAGGCGACTAAAATCAGCCTGGCTTACTCCAAACCTCCATTGCCATCAGAAGATGTAAGCCAATTCTTGTATGTGTTTAATGGAGATTGAGACAAACCTCCCATCTAGATGCTTCTAGATCAGTGCTCATACTAGGTCAAGATTACATTGCTAAAGCCGGCCATACATCAGAATTTGGGTTCAGCTGTGACTGTCCAAATTTTGATCCATGTATGGGCAGGCTGATTGTACCCAAGTCAATTCATTGATCCACTTGGGTACAGCCAGGCTGTCTGGTTTTTCTACTTTCGATTGCTGCCAGTGGATATAGCTGCTAGAAGTAATCATTGTATTCTGGCTCCCTGTGCCCCCCCCCCCCCTGCTGGCAGAACACAATAGCACTGCGGGAGGCATTCCCCATCAACACTGTCTTTGTTGATGGGGGGGATCTAGCGTTGTTTTGGTTTTTTTCCCTTCCACCTATGGTGGAAAGAGAATATCAATACCTCTACGGCTTAGCCTGGGCTCTGCTGGTGTAACATTCATACTAGATATACCATATATTGCCTAAACTCTGCTGGATTATCACTTCTACTAGGTCAAGTATACATTACTACTTGCATTACTGATTCTACCGCATCACCACTTATAAAAGATCAATTGTATGTTACTAAGAATGATAGGTCAGCACTAGATGAAGTGTTCATTACTAAGACTCTGCTGGATCACCTCTCCTACTGGATGCACCATCCATTTTGCAGCCTTTGCAAGTGCAGCATCCATGCTATATCTACCATACATTACCTAGATTGTACTGGTGTAGTATGTGTACTTTATATACCATAAATTACCCAGACTTAAAGCAATACTAAAGTTGTTTTTGTTATTTTTAAACAACATTTTTTTTTTTTTCATACTTGCCTGCCCTGTGCAGTGGTTTTGGACAGAGCGGCCCGGATCCTCCTCCTTCGCTGGTACCTCCCTTCTGTTGAGTTCCCCCACAGCAAGCCACTTGCTATAGGGGCAACCAGGCCACTGTTCTGTGTGTCCATTCAGACACAGAGCCGTGGCCTGGCCCCGCCCCCTCTCTCAAATTATTGACTGGCTTTGACGGCAGCAGGAGCCAATGGCGCTGCAATGCTGTCTCAGCCAATGAGCCAATCAGCCAATGAGGACGGGAGTCCTGGACAACCGAGACACTGCTGCAACATCCCTGGATCTAGATATCAAGTATTATGCCCCGTACACACGGTCGGACATTCCGACCACAAAATCCGTCTGATTTTTTTCTGACGGATTTTGTCCGAAACTTGTGTTGCGCGCGTGCGCGCGCGCGCACACACGGTCGGACTAAGTTGTCGGAAGTTCCGATCATTCCGAATGAGGTGACATACAAAACGTACGATGGGACTACGTACAGGGCAGTAGCCAATAGCTTTCTTCTCCAAATTTCTCCTGAGCATGTGTGGAACTTTGTGCGTCGGAATTCTCTACACACGATCGGAAAAAGTCTGATCGGATTTTGTTGTCGGAAAATTTTAGATCCTGCTCTCAAATTTTTTCCGATGGAAAAAGCCCGCTAGAGCCCACACACGTTCGGATTTTCCGACAACATAATCCGATCGGACTTTTTCCATCGGAATATCCGACCGTGTGTACGGGCATTAGGGGGCTGAGATAAATAAAAAAAATAAAAAACGTCTACCTTTACAACCACTGTATCCAGCTCTCATACTCCATCCAACACACATTTCATAGGCTCTTCTAGTTTATCCCCCACACATTACACATTTATGCTAATTTCACTACATATTATACAGAAGTTGGACTACCCAAAAATGTACAAGTCCCTGACAATGTCATTGGCAGAGCGATATGAATCCAATCTCTCTGGATACTTTCTACCATCTCGTGTACAGTAAAATTATTGGCTGTTTTTCTGGCCTATTTCAGGTATGTAATATGGAGCCAATAAAGAGACTGAGATGTGTCTTTAAAGTGGAAGTAAACAGCGGCGTAGACAGCGGCGCGCAGGCGCACTGAGGATGCCGAGATCACGGCGATATGCCGATCTCGTGCACATGTGCGGGAGTGACGTCATCGCCGCTCCAGCGAATGATAGCGCTGGAGCAGCGAAACCCGGAAGTCACTCCGGCCCTGGATGGCAGCGCAGAAGATCGTGGATAAGGACCGCTTCGGGGGCTTCGTTTTCAGGTAAGTCTTTCATAATGAGCTAGTATGCTATGCATACTAGCTCATTATGCCTTTGCCTTGCATGGTGTGTTTTTTTTTTTTTTTTTTTTTTTTTTTTTAAGAGGCTTTACTTCCTCTTTAACTTTTATTTGACTCTATATATTAGTTTGCTTGTATTATAAGTGGCTTGATTATGCCAGTTACAGCACATGTTTTATATATCCTTAAAGTTTAAATGGACAGTTAACCCAATAGTAACATTTCAGTTAGAGGTGGATGCTGGTGTACAAAGTCGCTCTTTGATGACTTAGTCAGTTCAGTGAATAGAGCCAATCGGGCAGATTCAAAATGACTTTGGCAAGTAGATAATGCTGAGAGCTGAGTGACCGCTATATCTGCTACAGACCCTGAGAAAAGTAAGCTCAAAGGGCATGAAACCAGCTAAATTCTAATAAAAACTGAAATCTACTTGATAGGAACTGACCATTTATTTAGAAGGCATGTGATCATACAATACTTGTAATATGCATACAATTTTACTTTAAAATCTGATAACTTTCTTAAAATAACTTTTCTAGCATTTCTGTTTTCTTCCAGGACTGCCAAAAGCTCAGTGATGGGCTTCTCAATTCTATTTTGGCAGCTTCAACTTTATATTACTCGCTCCCCAAGAAGCAAGGTGAGTAGTGCTTCCTAAAGTGATGACACTGGGGCCCCTTGCAATGAAAATGGGGATGTCATAAATGTGTTCTCAAAGTAGTTTTGCAGTGAAGTCATCCTTGAAGGAAACGAAACTAAACAAAATGCTGTAAGCAAAACATACCTAAACCACTGCATGAAAGAGTTTGGGTGTGCAGTGCTGAACACTGCCGCAAAAGCACTAACGTGCAAATAGCCCAGTTCTAAAAAAGTTGGAAGGTTACATTTATTTCCCCCTGAGCAGGATTTTTTTTTTTTTTTTTTTTTTTTTTATTTACAAACTTTTTATTGAATAAAAATGAAAATACCAATATAAAGGATTAAACATTTGAAGATAAAATGGTATCAATAAGTATCTGAGTTACAGTGGAATGTTAATGAAGAGATGAAAAAGATAATATACTAGTATCTATGCAAACCTTAAAGAAGAATAATACCATAACATTGTATATACATTTTTTTTTTTTTTATAATATTAATACATGTTATTTAATATATACATTTTTTAACATACTTGCTGAACTTTATTTACTGAATACACATAGAACAAGAGTGGTTGAACCATACAATATACAGTGGTAAAATGTCAGGTTTCTGTGATGTAAAAAAACGAGATAAAGATAAATCATTTCAGAACTTTTTCCACCTTTTTAATGTGACCTATAAACTGTACAACTCAATTGAAGCACAAACAGAAATCTTTTAGGGGTGTAAAATAACCTAAAATTACATGGTTGCCTAAGTGTGCACACCTTCTTCTTTAATGCTGGGGATGTAGCTGTGTTCAGAATTAAGCAATCGCATTCAAACTCATGTTAAATAGGAGTTCAGCTGTTGTAGTAGGTCTTTCCTGACATTTTCTTAGTCGCATCCTACAGCAAAAGCCTTGGTCGGTACAGAGCTTTGAAAGCATCAGACGGATCTCATTGTTAAAAGGTATCAGTCAGGAGAAGGGTACAAAAGTATTTCCAAGGCATTAGATATACCATGGAACACAGTGAAGACAATCATCATCAAGTGGAGAAAATATGGCACAACAGTGACATTACCAAGATTAATTGAAAAGACGAGAATAAAACTGGTCAGGGAGGCTGCCAAGAGGCCTACCGCAACATTAAAGAAGCTGAAAGAATATCTGCCAAGTAGTGGCTGTGTGGTACATGTGACAACAATCTCCCGTATTCTTCATATATCTGGAAATAAAGAGGTCGGGAGCTTGGTCCCCAACCAAGCCTCCTTAGAGAATGGGGGCGATTGGACTATCTCGATACAATATAAGCTAGAGTAAATTCAAGTGTGTAGGCAGATATGTAAAAAATTTTATATTTAAAGGTTTATTAATACAAAGTTAATAACACATAACGAATAATCAGGTACAGATTAAAAGCATGGTAACAAGCCATGTGTATCACCAAGATAATGATCCCCAAACGGGGAAGATCACAGTGGGATAGTTGATCACGGATAACATCTCATCTAGTTTTGCGGTCTAATGCTGCTTCCTCAGGAGGATATCTGTAATTTGATTGGTAAATGATCAATAACAATACAATTGACCAGAATAGTAACAGCATTTAATACAATAACAAAATAATATATGGGGGGAAGAGCAGAGCTGCTTACCTATAACCCTGGCAGGCACAGGACGTCACCAAAGGTTCCCCTGCAGCGACTGGGGGGGGGGGGGGGGACTTACAAATCACTGGTATCTAAATGGATGGGGTGAGACAGTTGAAATGGGTTAACTATGCACTTTGATGGACTGGGAGTGAAGGAGGAAAATGGTGAGGGATTGTGTGTGAGGTGAGAAAGCATGAAGGGGGAGGGGAAGAGAGGGCGGGACAAAGGGAAGGAGGGTAAAAGGGAGAGGACAATGACACTGGTAGGGGAGAGAATTAAGGAAATAGAAGTTGATAAAGAAGAGGATGGGGGGGGGGGGGGGGGGGGGAGTTAAAGCAGAGTGCGAAGGAAAAGAAGAAGAAAAAAGGGAAAAAAAAAAAAAAAGAGGGGTTGGGGAAGCCAGTGAAGGGACACTTTTTGGAAGGGAAAAGGAAGGGCATAGTATAGTTCATACAAGGTGTATATACTATGCCCTTCATTTTCCCTTCTAAAAAAATTCCCTCCCCTCCACTGGCTTTCCCTTTTAGCTTCTGCTAGAAAGCTGAAGAGGAACTTCATCTTTCAGCATGACAACAACCAAATGCATACATCCAAATTGACAAAGGATTGGCTTCACCAGAAGAAGATTAAAGTTTTGGAAAGGCCCAGCCAGAGCCCAGACCTGAATCTGATTGAAAATCTGTGGGGTGATCTGAAGAGGGCTGTGCACAGGAGATGCCCTCCCAATCTGACAGATGTGGAGTGTTTTTGCTAAGAAGAGTGGGCAAATATTGCCAAGTCAAGATGTGCCATGCTGATAGCCTCATACCCAAAAAGACAGAGTGCTGTAATAAAATCAAAAGGTGCTTTAACAAAGTATTAATTTAAGGGTGTGTACACTTATACAACCATATTATTAATTTATTTTTTATTTTTACTTCCCTCCATCTAAAAGATTTTGGGTTGTTTTTCAATTGAGTTGTACAGTTTATAGGTCACATTAAAGGTGGAAAAAGTTCTGAAATGATTTATCTTTGCCTCCTCACTTTTTTTTTATTTTATTTTTTTTTTTTACATCACAGAAACCTTAAATTTTAACAGGGATGTGTAGACTTATTATATCCACTGTATATATCATACATGGCTATAATAAAAGGTAAAATCTTCTAATTTACTGATAACGGCATACATATCTATTTATTTTTTTTTTTGGATAACAGATTGGAAGAATTATGCCGCGTACACGCGACCGTACTTTCCGGCAGAAAAGGTCCAATGGTCTTCCCGATGGACCGTTCGAAAGTCCGTTCGTTTTTAACGTGATGATGTAAGCCGGGACTAGAAAAGGACGTTCAATAGCCAATAGCTTCCCTTGCGTCGTATTTGGTCCGTCGGACCAGCATACAGACAAACGGTTTTCCCGATAGGAATTGAGTCCGTCGGAACAGATTTGAAACATGTTCTATTTCTAGGTCCATCTGAATTTTTTTTAAAGAAAAATGATCGGATTATCCCGCACGCGATCGGAGTGTCCGACGGACTTATTCCGTCTGACCTTTTCTGCCAGAAAGTCCGGTCATGTGTACGCGGCATTAGAACCTCTGTCTGCTTTTTACTGCCATCTGTATCTTCGTATGAAGGTATTAGCCTTTTAATCCTGTCTCGGTGACTACACAGCCATAGAAATGTGTCTACAATAATAATAATCTATTAATAAAGCTAAATATCCTGTAATTGAAGCACAGACCAAAATCCTCACTTTATCCTCACTTTATCCAAAACTAAAAGTATTTTTGCTAGAGTTCCTCCTTAAGTGATGTATTTGTCATACTGTGTTGTATGTACCCTGGTATACAGGTATAACACTTCGAAAGGCAGTTAGAGAGGCTGTGGCTGACGTGATAGAGGGCACAATGCAACTCATAGAAGTAATCTTAAATTCTCGTATACAAAGGTATGATGTGAGATCTGATAATATATCATATACTATGACTGGTGCGTATTAATTAATGTTCATCCTGTATGTGGCTTCTCATGTTTCCTACTTGTAGTCTGACAAAGGTACAGCTGGTATCCACGGGCAGTGTGTGGGAAGCATGTGACCAGTTTGAGCAGATTCCTAAAGGTAACTCGATTTGTCTCCATTGCCTGTGTAAATTTTCAGTTTTTTTTATTTATTTTTTCTGATTTTGTTTTATCTACTTTTTTTTTTTTTTAAATACATCCATTGTTTCAATGCAAGTAAATGATCAAAAAAACAAAAAGGCTGATACTCATGCTGCTGGTAACAGCAATGTGCTGAAGTAAGCTTAATATTAGCACTGTCCTCATCTGTCCGGACACACCTTTATATTGGCTGTAATGGAAGTACAGGTGTACTTTTAATTCCGGGAACTGGACTGTAGAAAAACAATCTATCCTTGCAGCGGCCCTTCTAAACCCCTGTCTTCACTGCAAGGGTTAAATGCTCATGTCTAGGGGGTACAGGTAGAATTTTCACCCAATCTGGTGCTGCCCTCTTCTTCCCAAAGCTCCAATCTGTTGGTGGTCCCCTAGCGTCATAGTGTACAGTGCAGGGCTGTCGAACCCTGTGAAGAAGGGTATGTTAGTGTAGTTATTATTGGAGGTACACTCGTGGCCTTTGACACATGTCCTGATAGGATGCATTATACTGCATTGGCAATGCTGTGGAGTACTGGGGGGTCAGAATTGGCCTGCAGTTTCCCATGCAGTTGGGCCAAGGCATACAACCAAGGCCGGAAATTTACATATTTTAATTACAGAAAGTGATATATCGTAGGGGGGGGGGGGGGGGGGGTGTTTAATAAGGAAGTGACTGTTCTGAGTTTTAAAAAAAAATGGTGGCCTCCAGTAAGAAGAAGCAGGAGCAATGCTGGAGGCAATTTACAGCACACTCATTTTGTTACCATAATTAAAGTGGTTGTAAACTCTTACAAACCACTTTGACCTATAGGTAAGCCTAGATTAAGGCTTACCTGTAGGTCCAATAAATATCTCCTAAACCTACATGGTTTAGGAGATATTTAGAAAAAAGAGGCATCACTGTCTACGGCGCATGTGCCGTAGACAGCGGCGCGCACTGAGCATGCCGAGATCACGGCGATATGCCGCTCTCGTGCGCATGCGCGAGACCTGGAAGTCACTCCGGGATTGATGGCGGAGGTCGTGGACGAGGGTCTTTTCAGGGGCTTCGTTCTCAGGTAAGTTAATCATAATGAGCTAGTATGCTATGCATACTAGCTCATTATGCCTTTGCCGTGCAGGTTCCGTTTTTTTTTTTTTTTTTTTAAATGGAGGCTTTACTTCCTCTTTAATAATGTACTGTATTACAGCGCGCTGTGCTTTCTAATTGGCCTGGCGGCGGGCGCTTTAATTATTGTAAAACTGTTATAGGTAAAGTTCCACTTTAAAACAAGTGGTTAATATGTATTCTCATGCAATGACACACAAGAATGTGTTTGTATTACAGGAAACATTTGGTGGCAGGTATTTCTACTACAACAGGGTTTTAAGTTCATGTGGGTAGTTATTTTTAAAATAGTTTTTATTAATTGTAAAAATTTAGTAAAGTGGGTTAAGAAGGGATTCTGTATTTAATCTAATATTTCATTTTGCTTAATGGCCTGAGAACATTTAGTGTACAAAGTTGCATTTAATAGGAGCGAATACTTTTTTTCACAGCATTTTGTTCTATTCTTAAATCTGTTCTTAAAATCATATATCGACAGATAACCAGGCTGCTGTTGTAGCAACTGTATCTGGATATCTGGGTGTAGTCAAGGATGCGCTAGAAGAGATGGAACAGGTGAGATCTACTTCATACACTCAATATAAACTCCTCCCTCCTCAATAAGGCCTACATAACGGACTGTATACCAGATTTTAGTAATGAGAATGGTATCATTAGCAGTAATCGGCATGGTTTCATGAAGAATCGTTCTTGCCAAACCAATCTATTAACCTTCTATGAGGAGGTGAGTTGCCCTCTAGATAAAGGAAGGCCCGTAGACGTGGTGTATCCTGATTTTGCAAAAGCATTTGACACAGTTCCCCATAAACGTTTACTGTACAAAATAAGGTCCGTTGGCATGGACCATAGGGTGAGTACATGGATTGAAAACTGGCTACAAGGGCGAGTTCAGAGGGTGGAGATAAATGGGGAGTACTCGGAATGGTCGGGTGGGTAGTGGGGTCCCCCAGGGTTCTGTGCTGGGACCAATCTTGTTTAATTTGTTCATAAACAAACAACCTGGAGGATGGGTTAAACAGTTCAATCTCGGACAATACTAAGCTAAGCAGGGCAATAACTTCTGCGAGTAGTTGCCCACCCAAATTAATGGGGTAGGCAACTACATGGCAAATGAGGTTTAATGTGGAAAAATGTAAAATATGCGTTTTGGGTGGCAAAAATATGAATGCAACCTACTCAATGGGGGAAAACCTCTGGGGGAATCAAAGATGGAAAAGGACCTGGGGGTCCTAGTAGATGGGCTTAGCAATGGCATGCAATGCTGCTAACAAAGCAAACAGGATATTGGCATGCATTAAAAAGGGGATGAACTCAAGATAAATTCTAGAAGACTGAATTCAAAGGGCTTCATCCTCTTTGCTATGCCGTGTCTCTCTCGCTTCACTGCTGTCTCAGCCAATGAGCCGAGTCTGTCATGCTACATCGCTGGATCGAGATGGGGCTCAGGTAAGTATTAGGGGCGGGGGCTGAGGGGGGACTGCTGCGCACAAAATAATTTTTTTATCTTAATGCTTCGAATGCATTAACATAAAAAAACGACTGCCTTTACAACCACTTTAAGTCATAATGTTAGTGTTTTAAATGAAAAAATGTTGGGGTTCTGTAATCCACTAAGTTTAATATATTATTTTTCCCCTATCGTCTTTCAGGACAGCCACCTGAGAGACCTTGGCTCCTCCCCTCTGTAGGAAACACCTGCGCCAGCTTGCTATAAATTTCCTCCTCCCCTGCTGCTCCTCAGTTATTTGTGTTTCCTCCAGGAGGGGAGACACCTTTTTGGAACCAGCCAGAAAGAGTCAGGATTACCAGGGGGTATGGGCTCAGGCAAAGGATACATGTCCACAAACAAAGCAGCAGCGGCTCCTTTTGGACAAACAGACCAGGTAACTAACCTGGGGAGACTGCCGCCCCTGCATCCCTGAGTGCAAGCAGCTTCTCAGCTCAGCTCCGAGTGCGGAGCACAGGTACAGGTCCTGCCGTTCCATACCTCCAGCGGCGTGTGGCGCTCGCAGCGCGGAACACGCTGGGTATAGGGACCGGCGTTGTCAGTGACGGGTGACGTCACATCCGACAAGAGGGGCGTGTACTTCCGGGTTCGCGGTTTCCGGTTCCGGCCGCGAATCTTGAAAAGGAGGCCAGGCATGGGCTAGGAGAGGAGCTGCATATGCTGTAGTGACAGCTAAAGCTCCGGTGGTGACACAAGTATGTCGGACGCAGAAGGGAGAGACCAGACTGCTACGACAGAGACCAGCTCCAGCCATGTAAAGGTAAGGGGAACCTGGGGAGGACCTCCCCTGGCCTATAACAACCACCCATCCCCCTCCCCTCAAGGGTTCAGCAAGGGGGGGGTGGGTAGGTCCCTCCTGTGTCAGAGGGTTATTTTCATTGGGCCCCTAGTGTGGTAAGCCCATATGAAAGACGCTGTGCACCTGCAAGTTGCAGGAAGCTTATGTCAGTATTAATGTGTGTGGGGTTTCTCTTTATGTCTTTTCAGAAACCTGACAAGTCTAAGCCCTCTCATAACTCAAAAAGGAGGTGCCCTTCTTGTAAAAACACACTGAAAGATTCCTGGGGGAAAGCATTATGTAAGGAATGTATTCACAAGTTGGTGCAAGAACATTCCACAGAGCAGGGCAGTGACTTAGCGGCATCTGTCAAGGAACTATCGAGTACCTTTGTAGCCTTCAAAACCTTTTTTGAAGGGTTCCAGATCCCTCAACTGCAAACTGCCCCCCCACCAGTACTAACGGTACTAGGAAAAGCACAGGCACTACCCTCCACTAGTGCCGGTCCTTCAGTTACTCCTAGAGAGGAGGCAAAGGACGAGCCTGACAGCACAGCGTCCGGCTCCCAAGAATCTGAGGGTGAAGCAGTGGAAGGGGATTCCAGAAAACCCTCTAGATACAAACTCTCATTAGAAGAGCCATTCATACCACGCTGGGTATACAGACGGAAAAGAAACCTTTATCCCTGCATGATCAGATGTATGAGGGTTTAGGAGAACAGGAAAAGAAAAATTTTCCTGTTCATGACGTCTTAATAGAGGCAATTAAGAAATAATGGCAGGAACCTGAAAGGAAACCATTCTTTTCTAAAGCCTTAAAGAGACGGTTCCCATTTTCAGATGATGAGTCATCAGTATGGAATAAAATCCCAAAACTAGACGCTGCCTTCTCACAAGTCTCCAGGCACACCGATCTAGCATTTGAGGATATGGGGGTCCTTTCTGAAGCAATGGACAAAAGAATGGATACCCTATTAAAGAGGTCATGGGACTCCACAGTGGGAAGCCTAAAGCCAGCCATGGCGGTCACGGTGGTAGCCAGAAATGTAGAGTTTTGGCTAAACCGTATACAGGCACATATTGAGGAAGGTACTGCGAAGGAGCAGATTTTGTCCTCTTTTCCCACTCTTCTCAAAGGCATTGCATACATAGCAGATGCATCAGCAGAGCTGGTACGCATGGCAGCCAGATCCTCGGCTCTAGCCAATTCTACCAGAAGGGCCCTATGGCTAAAGACTTGGCAAGGGGATGCTGCATCCAAAGCCAAGTTATGCGGGATCCCGTTTACGGGAGACCTGTTATTTGGGCCAGGATTAGAGAAAGTGTTAGACCGTACAGCGGACAAAAAGAAGGCTTTTCCGCTGAAACGGGAAGCACCCTGGGCCCAGCCTCTACAAAATAGAAAGAGGCAAAAGAGGGACACCAAGTCCCGGTTTTCAGTACCCAAGGCAACTAATCAAAAGAAACCTTGGGGTCAGCGAGGGAATAGCAAAGGAGGAGCAATATTTCGCCCTCCTGAGCAGACCCGCAATAAGGACTGAAGTCCTCTCAGTGGGAGGAAGACTGGGGGCCTTCATCTCACAATGGGAAAAAATATCCTCCAGTCAATACATCTTAAGGACGATAAGAGATGGGTATTCCCTAGAATTCTCAAAATTCCCCCCAAACAGACTGTACATCACCAAGCTGCCAAACAGCAAGGAAAAAGCCAGAGGGTTAATGAGATCCATAAAGGACCTCAGGAGACAGGGTGTAATCATCAGGGTACCAGGGGCAGAAAGAGGACAGGGCTTCTACTCCCATATATTTGGAGTACAGAAACCCTCAGGAAAGGTCAGACCGATCCTCAACCTCAAACCACTAAATCTATCCATAACCTACAAAAGGTTCAGGATGGACTCCATATATTCAGTGAAGGCCCTGTTGCCTCCAAACTGTTATATGGCGTCGCTAGATTTAAAGGATGCGTACCTGCACATACCCATACACCCAAATCACCAGAAGTTTCTAAGGCTAGCAATAGAAACAGGAAAGGAAGCTGTACATCTTCAGTTTCAGGCTCTGCCCTTTGGCCTATCATCTTCACCAAGAATCTTTACCAAGGTTCTGGCAGAAGCTTTGGCACCACTACGACTAAAAGGCATATCCATTATTGCCTATTTAGACGACCTTCTTCTTTTTGCAAGAACACCCGAAAGGTTATTAGAAAACCTCGAGTACACTCGGGTATTCCTAGAGAGTCTAGGTTGGTTGGTGAATGTGGAAAAATCAAGTCTACAACCCACGCAACAGTTAAAATACCTGGGTTATGTAATAGACTCGGTTCAGCAAAGAGTTTTTCTACCCGAGGAAAAGATAACAAAGATTCAAAAAGAGATAAAGGCAATTCAGACCAGTATACCCTGTTCTATAAGAAAAATAATGTCAACACTAGGGTTGCTAACATCTGCAATCCCAGCAGTTCAGTGGGCAAATCTGCATTTCCGACCACTGCAAATGTTCCTATTAAAGATATGGGATCACAGGCAGGAGTCTCTACCTTTGCTGGTATTGATACCTGCAAATCCAAAGTCCTTATGGTGGTGGAGCATCATGTACAGATCAGATCAGACAACTCGTCAGTAATAGCTTACATAAGCAAGCAAGGGGGAACCAGAAGCGGAGTTCTGTGGGCCCTAGCAGAAGAGATCCTGAGATGGGGAGAGAAAAACATACTCTCCTTTTCAGCAGTACACCTAAAAGGAGACTTAAACAGAGTGGCAGACTTTCTCAGCAGGAAGAAAGTAAGAGAAGGAGAATGGGTGCTAAAACAAGAGGTATTCGACCAGATTGCAAAAAAAATGGGGAATACCTCAGGTGGACTTATTTGCTTCCAGAGAAAGCAGGAAAGTCCAAGCCTTCTTCTCCCTAAAAAGGGAGGAGGGAGCACTCGGGGTAGACGCATTGGCGCAGAAGTGGGCGTTCAGCAGATGTTATGCTTTTCCCCCACCAGTACTACTACCCGCAGTAATAAGGAAATTTCATACAGAAGACACGTCATTAATCCTTATAGCACCTCACTGGCCCAGGAGACCGTGGTTCTCTATGCTCAAAGAACTAGCCATAGAGCCTCCTTGGTTTCTACCAATCCAAGAGGATCTGCTAGCCCAGGGCCCAGTGCACTGTCCACAGATGGGAAAGTGGAAACTAGCCGCCTGGTATCTGAGGAACAGCTATTAAGAGCCAAAGGGTTCTCAAACCGTCTGATAGACACACTGCTGAAAAGCAGGAAGGTTGAGACACGTAACATCTACCAGAAGGTATGGAAATGTTTTAATCGTTGGTGTACAGAGAACAACTTTAAAACACAAAGCTCAGTAGCAGTCCTAGAGTTTCTACAGAGTGGTGTAGACAAAGGACTAAGCCTCAGCACGTTAAAGAGTCAAGTGTCAGCACTGTCAGTTTACCAGGAGAGGAGTTTAGCCTCAAACCCCTGGATAATCAGACTCTTTAGATCTGTGAGCAGACAAAGGCCGCCACAAAGCACAGCCTTTCCCAAGTGGGACCTGTCATTAGGGTTACAAACTATGACAGCAGATCCCTTTGAACCATTAAAGGATTGCAGCCTGAAGATGCTGACACTTAAAGCAATCTTCTTGGTAGCAATTACTACAGCCAAAAGGGTCTGCGAGATGGAAGCCCTATCTATCAGACCCCCATTTTGCCAGATCTTTCCGGATCGTATAGTCTTCAAAATGGATCCGGGGTTTCTACCTAAAGTGGCCTCAAAATTTCACAGGGGTCAAGAAATTGTATTACCATCATTCTGTCCGAATCCTTCTCAGGAGAAGGAAGTGAAATTTCATAGTTTAGATGTCAGGAGATGCATCCTGCATTATTTAGAGGCAACAAAGTCAATCAGAAAGACGGAGTCTTTATTTATTTTATACACTGGAGCCAGGCAAGGGCACAAGGCTTCAAGGAGTACTATAGCCAGATGGTTGAGGGAAGCCATAGAGCAGGCTTACAAAATAGGGGGTATGCAGATCCCAGAAGGAATCAGGGCACACTCCACGAGGGCAATGGCAGCGTCACAGGCAGAGAGAGCTGGAGCGACGCCGGAACAGATTTGTAAAGCGGCAACATGGTCCAGCTTTGCCACTTTTGTAAGACACTATAGAGTGGACTTATGGTCAGCTAAAGATCAGACCTTTGGACGTAAGGTCTTACAAGCTGTGGTCCCGCCCTAGGGGTAAGTGCTCGGTTATCCTCTCAGGTGGCTGTCCTGAAAGACGATAGGGGAAAAACGAAGTTACTTACGGTAACGTTCTTTCCGGGAGTCTTTCAGGACAGCCGGTTACCCACCCAAATGTATATCAGGTATGAGGTTTCCTTACAGGAAATGTGATATAAATTATTATATGTGTATCATATGTTTCTTGTGTCTCCCCAGCAAACTGGAGGTGCTCTTCAAAGAACTGAGGAGCAGCAGGGGAGGAGGAAATTTATAGCAAGCTGGCGCAGGTGTTTCCTACAGAGGGGAGGAGCCAAGGTCTCTCAGGTGGCTGTCCTGAAAGACTCCCGGAAAGAACGTTACCGTAAGTAACTTCGTTTTTTTTTTTTTTTTTTCCTCTGTAAATGATACACTACAATGTGAAAGGCTTTGGCAAGTGGTGAGGACCCTTTCAGTGACATCCTAGAAGATGATGAAACTGGTGCCCGTGGAAACCAGGATACTTATTGGTCTGAGGCAGACCACAGGCTTATAGCTCCATGCTTGGGTCTTATGAAGGCCTCTAAAGCCTGTATGAAGAAGGTGCTGGGAGCCCTGAAGACTCATGGGAAGGTGGAGACGGCAGATCAGGTGGCACAGCTGGATGACCTGGCCGATATTACCCAGGAAGTGAGCCCCAGGTATAAGCTATGTGCATTTTTCATATATTATTAGTAATGCAAATCCCCATATATTTAAAAGACACCCACACACTGTAAGTCTTGCAAAAAATGATTTGTCTACAGCATATGTTCTTACCACTCAATAAATCTTTTGTGTGGTAATCGCATCTTAAATGACTTATGGTATGTTTCTGAGACTGATTTTTATTGCTCCTCCAATATAGCCACCATTGCCATCCTGCCAGTTCTTGTCAATTTATTAGTCTTAAAGTGATATTAAAGGCTTTTTTTTTTTTTCTTTTTTAAATAACAAACATGTCATACTTGCCTGCTCTGATGATTTTGCACAGAGCAGTCCCAATCCTCTTCTCTGGTCCCACGCCAGTGCTCTTGGCCCTTCCCTCCTTTCCAGTGCCCCCAGAGCAAGCGGCTTGCCATGGGGGGCACCCAAGCAGGCTCATTCTTAAGCTGAGGCTCTGTGTGTCCATTCACACACAGCCGCAGCTCGGCTCTGCCCCTCCTCTTCTCATTGGCTCAATGGCTGTGAGACTCCCACTACGGTCTCAGCCAATGAGGGAGAGTCCCTGGAGAACTGAGGCTCTCATGCACATCGCTGGAGGAAGATCAGGCTCGGGTAAGTATTAGGGGGCGCTGCTGCACAGAGGAGGTTTTTTACCTTCATGCATAGAATGCATGAAGGTAAAAAACTTTGAGCATTTACAACTACTTTTAAGGCGGGCATAAAACTTTGGATGCCGTGCCTAAATAAAAAAAAAAAAAAGTATTTTTTTTTTTTTTTTAAGCAAAGGGAAAAGAACCAGTCACTTGTGTGGTCTCCTTGCAGCTGATATTTTATAATCTCCCCATTACTAATAAACCTTGCCTTTTTTCTGTAATATGTGTCTGTTTAAAGGCAGCCATCTTGATTGAGACAGGGCTTTGCTTTCTATTGTCAGAGCTGCCCCCCTGATAACTGTCTGACACCTTGTCAGGGCATAATCAAAAACAGGATAAGGTGCAGAGAGCACAGACCCCCGATGGAATGAAGCAAAAAGATAAATGCAGTGCAGGACATCTAGTACAGGTTCCTCTCCAGTAAGGAGGGCTGTGCACAGCATAGTAGTAACATCACCAAATCTCACTCACTCAAATCCGGAGAGTTTAGCAGCAAAAGGCACAGCTCCATAGATCTCAGGCTACAGATGTACAGCTAAGATGCTGAAAAGCCAATTGCACAAAACTCCTTCTTTGTCTATTGTTTTTACTATGCTAAAAAAAAAAATTATACTTATTCAGTGGAAATCACACACTGCTCCCACATTAACCCACTGACATAGACTTATTTACCTGGCTATCCCGATGTGTAAGTTAACATGTGAGGCCTGTGGCTGCCCTAAGAAATTTGAAAAGGTTTGCCCCCCCTGGGTAAACACACAAGCCACAATCCCATCAGACTAAAACGGTATACCTTTTGTATGTCATGCCTATGAGCTGTTGGGATTGACTTGACTCCCCAAGTGGCTTTGATGTACTGAATTGTATACTGTAGGGAATCTAAAGACGGGTCATTTTGCTATGTGCTACGGTGATGTTTTAACCTGGACTCTTGCTTATAGTACGTTTTTGTTCAATTTGGTACACAATAATCTGTAAAAATGTACCAAAAAAATAAAGGTGCTGAAAAGCATAGGAATGCTTAGATAAGGAAATATAGTGTTATTTTTCAGGAGGAATTTAAGGCATAAGATACATTTTACAGGGTACTGCTTAGGCAAAATTTATATTTACAGATGTTTCCTATAAAATAGCAGATCTTCGCTTTTTAATTTCAGGTCTACTTTAAAAACGTATATGATTGTCTGTCTGATATAGTTTTGTTGATGTATACATTTTTTTTTATTTTTTATTTTTTTTTAACAGTGTGGATGAATTGGCTCTAAGTATGTACCCTCCAATGAACCAAGTAGCTGTTCGCTTTAATGTACGTATCTTCCTCCTGATTTCATATCTGTTGAAATGCATTGGTCTAACCATTGCCTAAGTTCATAACGTGACTGTCTGCTAATAAGCCTTACTTGCATATTGTTCTTAAAGCGGTTCTGCACACATTTCATTTAGTAAATCTCTTTGCCTTCCAAATCAGGCAAAGAGTACTAAATGAAATGTGTTTTTTTTTTTTTTTCCACTTACCTTGATAATCGCTGAATTCCTGTCCTCAGTCTCTGTGACGGTGGGCGGGGTCTGTGCGGGGATCCTCGTCACGCCGCACTGTCTCCTGGGATCTGGTGTCATTGTTCCCAGGAGTCAGTGCGGACATCTTCCGAAATCTCGCGAGATGTCGGCCACATCTTCCGAAATCTCGCGAGATGTCGGCCACATCTTCCGAAATCTCGCGAGATGTCGGCCACATCTTCCGAAATCTCGCGAGATGTCGGCCACATCTTCCGAAATCTCGCGAGATGTCGGCCACATCTTCCGAAATCTCGCGAGATGTCGGCCACATCTTCCGAAATCTCGCGAGATGTCGGCCACATCTTCCGAAATCTCGCGAGATGTCGGCCACATCTTCCGAAATCTCGCGAGATGTCGGCCACATCTTCCGAAATCTCGCGAGATGTCGGCCACATCTTCCGAAATCTCGCGAGATGTCGGCCACATCTTCCGAAATCTCGCGAGATGTCGGCCACATCTTCCGAAATCTCGCGAGATGTCGGCCACATCTTCCGAAATCTCGCGAGATGTCGGCCACATCTTCCGAAATCTCGCGAGATTTCGGAGAACGTGAGCTGCACTTCGCCGTTACTGCGCACGCGTGAGATCGGCGCAGTAACGGCGGTGCATGCTGGGCCATCTGGAGTGCCTGTGTGGGTTCAAATGCCCACAGGCAAGATGGCCCCCAGCATGAACAAATTTCTAGAAATCTGCAATCTTTTGGACAGTAGCTGCTGCCGATTTACATCAAAGGACACGTGAGTACCTAAACTGCATTGCATAAGCCATTGCATTGCAGTAAAAAAAAAAAAAAAAAAAAAGACAGTGCAGAACCGCTTTAAAGGGTCAGTGCATTTAAAACTGATATTGCAAATGTTTGTAAATGCCAACCATTGCCTACATTTCCTGGAAACTCTGTTGGTGGGATATGTGTTCTTTAAAGAGGAGCTCCAGTCTCCTGTGTAAAAATTTAGTTTTTTATGTAGCTGCTGACTTTTATTAAACAGCCACTCACCTGTCCCACGATCCATCGGTGTGCTCGCCCCAGATGTTTTCAGCTCCTGTCGTCTGTCCCCGGTGCGGGAATGTTAACTGCGGGTACCTGGCTGTGACAGCAGCTTCACAGCTGGGTGCACACTTCTCATGCACGAGCTGCGCTGCTCATTGTGAATGGAATGGCCCCATAGTCTTCAGGTACCTGTCAAAATCGGGTACCATCCCCACCCCCTTCAGTTCAAGGAGTGGGGAAGGAGTCCTTTAAAGTGGAACTTCCCCTTTTGGGTGGAGCCCCGCTTTAAGTTCTTGGGTCTACACACTTGGAATTTAGAATGGTGGGCGGAACAAAGTAGGTGAACAGCCAGGAAATATGACCTGGAGATCTCCTCTTGAAGTAACAATGAGAATCCAGAGGCTGGCTTAGCCTATTGGGCTCAGTTTATAACGCAAATATCACTTTTGGATCGATGGACTATTTAAAGCCCAACTCCAGCTAAAACATTTTTTGAAGAAGGAATTATAACTTTTGCTGTGTGGGGTGTTTTTTTTTTTTTTTTTGTTATGCGGGTGAGTTTTCTAAACTGTTCCTATCTAATTGATCGGTGTCGGGCAGAACAGGAATTGAGGGGAAATTCCCCCAGCAGGGACACAGGGAACAATACAAAAAATATTTAAGTCTTCCCTCACTTCCTTGCATATGTCTGACAGAACAAGAATTGAGGGGAAATTTCTCCAACATGGACACAGAGAACACATATTTAAATCCTGACTGAGCTTTCAGCCAATTGCTGAACCTAAAAACAATCTTTGGCTGGAGTTTGGCTTATCAATTGTTCATGCTTCCATCTGTGATCCTATATTTTTATATGTTCTGTTCTTCTTTGTGGAGATGTATATATTCCTCATATTCCATTCTGCATTATAGCCCTTTTTAATGTTTTTTTATTTTATTTTTTTTATTTTTTATAAACGTATCCCTTTCCCGCTATGTATGCTTCAACAGTATCTTTGTCAGACATTCTCTGCCTCCTTGATCTCCTCTTTTTGCAGACAAGCTTGCCCTTTTTTGCCTCTTCTAGGTTTGTTTTTCTTCAGTGTAGGTACAGTACCTTTTTTGGTTTAAATTTCATATTTGATAATCTTAACTTATTCCTATACCATGTTATAGGCTGCAAAGTTGTCCTCTGTGCTGAAGAAAGTGCTGGAGATCATAAGGTATGTGGATTTTTCATTTTTGACCATGGATCACCCACACATACTGTGTCTTAAATGGGACCTACATTTTTCAGAAAAATACTGAGCCATTAAGTAGCAGGGTAGGGGATATCAAAGTGTAAAAAGGAAAAAAGGGTGCTGAAATGAATGAATGACTTGTATAGCGCTACCTATGCGAACTGAATTGCCTCAGGGCGCTTTTGCCGCCGGTGTCCATCTGCGGTATGGCGCGGTCCTTTGCCCCATGGGGTCCTGACACGCTTACAAACACATACACATACAACATACACATATTTGGCCAATTTTTCAACAGGATCTAATTAACCTACCATCATGTCTTTGGAGTGTGGAAGGAAACCGGAGTACCCGGAGGAAACCCACGCAGGCACAGGGAGAACATGCAAACTCCAGGCAGATGGTTTTGTGGTTGGGATTTTGAACCAGCGACCATATTGCTGCTAGGTGAAAGTGCTAACCACTACACCACTGTGCTGCCCTGATATCAACAGGAACTTCAGGAAAGTGAATGCTGGCTTTGATGATCTTGGTGTTCTCAAGTCACACAAAACACGTGACTGCCAAGATGCCTGATCCAGAATCGGATCCCCTTGGCACATGCTGTTGTAATCAGATGTGCATATTTCACCTTTCCATATCCAACTATGCTGCCTCCCTAATGGCAAAGTATTTTCCTGAAGTGGACCTAAACTTTGTGTTCCACAAAGCATGTCCTAAAACGTGTGCTTGAGCTAGTTTGAACCAGGTAAAGCTGATCTCCTATGATATAACAGAAATTTTTACTTATAGGAGGTTCGCAAAAAAAAAACATAAGTCATATTAATTGCAGAGAAATTTAGATACAAGCTGTAATCCTTAATAATAAAAAAAGAATTTCAGCAGAGACCTTTTCAGCAAGCATTTTATGTTGAAGCCCTGCCCTTCCCTGTCAGTTGTGCAGAAAGCTAAGTCTCCACAGCTGTGCAGAAACCATACACTGCTGACTAGGTGCCTGTCCTGTCCCCACAGCTGTGCTAATATACATTTTTTGCTTACATTGTGCTTCCTGAGCTGTGTCCATCCCCTTCAGCCCTGCAGAAATTCAAAGATTGCTCCCATTGTGCCTCTCCAGCTAAGTCCCAGTCCATCTAACTGCAGAAATCCATAGATTGCTCACATTGAGATAAAAGCCCCAAACCCTCAAATTATTGAGTGTGATGTGTTCCCCCCCAAAATGCTCTTGTGCGATTTTCAGTCCGTTGTAGTGTGGCTGTTCATTTAATTGAACACATGTTAATGTTCAACATGGCATGCGTAAGTAAAATGCACCACAATGGACTGACAGGTTATTGGACCCTAAATTACATATAGCTGAGCTCTGGACACACCTGAAAAAAAACTTTTTAATGCAGTTATGTATTAATTGAACAATTGTTAGATATGTTTTATTTTCATATGCAACTACACACAGAGGATTGCAAGAGGCTACATTTGCCTTGATATCAGCCTCTTGTAATCCCGTGTGGCAAACTCAGATTGGATGGGTTAGTACTTTGTGCCAGTTCAGGTCTTCTGTAAGCACACAAGCTGATAAAGAAAATGCCAACTGAAAAAGAGAACAGAGATGACTTCATCAGTCTGGTGCTACTTATTTATTATTCAATCACAGTCTGGATGCAAGTAGGTGATCAAGCTCGAGGATCTGACTGATGTCTGGCACAAAACTGGCTGTACAGTGTTACAAATAATTTGGCCTGTAAAATGGTTAAGATGTATGCATTTTTTACCTGGGCATTGGCAATAAGCTTCTACTAAAGAATAGATGGGAGGAGAGTGGCTTAAAGCGAAGCTCCAGTCTCTTGTGTGAAAATTAAAAGTCAGCAACTACAAAAACTGTAGCTGCTGACATTTAATAAACAGCCACTCGCCTGTCCCACGATCCAGCGGTGTACTCGACCCAGTTGTTTTCCCCGTGTCCTCCCTCAGCGGTGCCAGCATATTTTACTATGGGCACCTGGCTGTGAGAGCTTGCAGGTTCAAGCGGCGCTGCGCTCTGTGACTGGTCCCGAAGTCTTCTGGGACCTGTCATTCTGCTTCCATCGCCTTAGGTAATTAGAAGTGGGAGCGGGTACCTTTCAAAAACGGGTACCTGCTCCCCCTCTCCTCCCCAAAACTAGAGAGTGCAAAATCAGGTGCAGCTTTGTAAAGAAACCAATCAGCTTCCCTTTTTTTTTTTTTTATGTTAAAGCTTAAAGGGGTTGTAAAGTCAGAAGCCTTCTGTATGCAGCAGCCTCCCTTTCTGTCCAGCGATGTCCACGTTTGTCTCTGCCATCCAATCAAAGTCAGTTAGCCAATCAGGAGAGACAGAGGGTGGGGCCGGACCACGGGATGGACACAGGGATCGTGACTCTGCTTGGGTGCCCCCATAGCAAGCTGCTTGCTGTGGGGGCACTCGACAGGAGGGAGGGACCAGAGAAGAGGGTGATCTGAGCTGCTCTCTGCAAATCCACTTCACAGGGCAGGTAAGTATAACATGTTTTTATAGAAAAAAAAACAAGAATTTACAATCACTTTAATTGAACAAGCTGAAGTTGGACGCTGATTGGCTACATTGCACAGCTATACCAGATTTTGCACTCTCCACTTTTAGTAAATCAACCCATCTAAGTCTGTATGTTCTCCCAGTGGTTGCTTTTGATTTTTGCCCAGGATCCCAAAACATATTGTAACCTTTGTTTGATTGTATGACTCTGGGAGGAACATGGGATTGGAAGCTGCAAAAAGCAAATCTATGCTGTGTGTATGTTATTTTTTTTTTTTATTTGTTGATAATATCTTGTGTTCTACAAAGTAAAGCAAACTAAAATATGTTATTGTGCCTTATGTCTGTTTATAGGTCAAGCCATGTATGTCCTGACAGTGAAACCAGTTGGGTGCAGTTTCTCAACAATGCCATTGATCATAACATGAACAAAGTTAAAACCTTAACCCAGGGAGCTCTTTGATTAAAGAACTCCATACTCTAATCTAATCCATGGATTCCAAATCGGGGAGGTGCAGCATCAGAAAGTCCCATTTGAAGCTTCTGAGTGAAGTGGGCTTCATACGTAAGGATGAGACCTTTTTCATAAATCCTTCCCAGGACATAAAGGATTCTTTTATTCTAGACTTGTTTATCCAGCATTCATAGCAAGTGTGTTTTTTCGTTGGAAGGGCTTTGTCCACCCAAAGTGAATATTTTGCTTAAGTGATGAAGGTGTAATCTCTGCACCTGATTTCCTCCTCTTTAAGCTTGCTGTTGCCATTTAGACGCTTTCCTTGTTGCATTTTTTCTTTGCTTAGACTGTACTTGGAACACAGGGGCAGAAGTGATTCAGCAGTTTTACATGGATCAACTCTATTTACTGTATCTATCTATATATCTTCTATCAAATTATAGTGCTTAACAGAAATTGTTTTAGTGCATACATTTTTTTTTTGCATATGCCTTATTTTTATTTTGTGTCTAGCTGAGCTTCTTTGGCAGCACAAAGTTCTTGGCTCAAGCAGCATACTGCAGAGAGGAACACTGAGCTCTGAAAGTCATCAGTGGTCTCTCTGCTGTGGGGTTACATGCCCCTTGCTGAGTCAGACTAATAACTGCAATCAGGAAAGCCCAGGCACCGCTACATAGAAACTGCTGCCTTCACACAGAGCTTAGTGGTCCTCTCTGCAGCATGCTGTTTGGGCGAAAAACTTTGTACTGCCACTGGAACTGAACTGGACCAAAAATAGTATGACACGCAGAACACTGTTTTTCTACACATCTATACACTAAAATATAAACCTTAACAAGATACAGTTTGTCTTTTTGGCATCTCAATCCTTCTCCAGTCTCCTTCTGCCATCTCCTGTCTACATTAATTTGCTACAACGTTACATAGTACAAGAGGTTGAAAAAAAGACACAAGTCCATCAAGCGCAAACTTATTATGTGATTATATGTCAGTATTACAGTGTATATCCCTGTATGTTGCGGTCATTCAGGTGCTTTTTTGAAACTATTGATGCACCCTGCTTATACCACCGCCTGTGGAAGGGAATTCCACATCTTTGCCGCTCTTACAGTAAAGAACCCTCTACGTAGTTTAAGGTTAAATCTCTTTTCTTCTAATTTTAATGAGTGGCCACATGTCTTGTTAAACCCCCTTCTGCGAAAAAGTTTTATCCCTATTATGCGGTCATCATTACGGTATTTATTAATTGAAATCGTATCCCCTCTCAAGCATCTTTTATCTGGAGAGAATACGTTGTGTTTGCAATCTTTTCCCATAACTAATATCCTCCAGACCCACGTTGGCTGCACACAATTGCTGTGGACTAGCTTCTTCATAGGCAAAACCAGGAGACACCTGTCACTTTAAAACTGGTGCCTGAGCAAGGACTTTCATGGAAGTATCGGCAGGTATTAGTTTAATACAAGCTACACATTTAATAGAATGGGAAAACAACTCTTGAAATTACATTAACATGTTAAAGCTTATATGAGATTTTGATTGGGTGTAGATAGACTGCATAATTGTTTCAGGTCATTGACTTCCAAAAGCATTGAAGACAGTGGATCGGCTTGACTTTCAAGAAACTAGTATAAGAAAGCGATGACTTCCTATCTATTTGTATCAGTACAGGTTTTTGTATGCATGACTTCATTGTTAAAGTGGTTGTAAACCTTTACATATATCCAGTGAAGGGACTGGCCTCACATGATACACAGAAATGAAACAAATCCTCCTACATAAGTTGTACCTGATTTATCTGCAGTCTTCTCAACAGCTGCTCAAAGTGCCGAATTATAAAGGTCGTCTGAGAGTTCAGAAAAAAGAGGGCGGAGAGCTGAAATTGCACTCTGCAGAGCTCAGTGAGGAGAGTTGATTGGAGGGAAGGGACCCCCCCCTTTCCACACAGGAACAGAGCTGAGGCTGTCAATCTGCTGGAGGTCCCTCCCCTGTCACTATCTTTTTTTCTTTTTTTCTGTGTCAGGAAAACTTGTCAGAAGTGACTCACGCTTATAGCAGAAGAATGATGCATCAGACAAAGGTGGCACTTAATGCTCTTAATTGAGACAAGTACACACTGTAGAGGGATATGCTTTGTTCGAATTTCATGTCTGAGGTTTACAACCACTTTAATTTTTTAATTGTTGACCACAAACTACACCTGTATGTGGTTGAGTTCTTGATTAGACTGCAGTTTTGACTAGGCAGAAGTGCTGGGATACATGGCATCCATACTGGACAACAAATATGTTTAGAAGTGCATTTGGCTTGTAATGTATCTATGCAGCTAATATTGGTTTATGTAATATCAAATAAAAATATTTATTTTTTAAACTTCTGACTTTTTTTATTTTAACATTTGATCCCACCACTGCTATTATTTTTTCTACTAGACCAGCCTTTCTCCACCACGGTGCCTTCGCAAAATACTTAAAAATTGCTCAATAATTTTAAAAGCAAGCAGGTGTATCAAGCCTGCCTTTTAGTTCCACAAAGCCATAGGTTTTAATGGTGCACCATTCCAACCTTCCAACTGCCAGACTCCTAACAACCAATGACCTGATCAGTGGATAAATAGTATGTTGGGTGCTTGCGCAACATCCTTGTTTGCCCTCTGCCCCTCTCCATCAGTACTTGGGGGCATATTAGCTGGGTAAGGGAGAGAAACATTGGAATGCTAGTCAGGAACGGTACGCTAAGCCAGTGTTTCTCAACTCCAGTCCTCAAGGCGCACCAACAGGTCATGTTTTCAGGATTTCCCTCAGATGAAACGGCTGTGGTAATTACTAAGGCAGTGAAACTGATTAAATTACCTGTGCAAAATTAAAGGAAAGCCTGAAAACATGATCTGTTGGGGAGCCTTGAGGTCTGGAGTTGAGAAACACTGCGCTAAGCAGTATTTGCTTTGGAAGAAAAAATTGCCTCTAATGTTGGGGGTCCTATGTGTGTGGATGTTGCTGCAATATGTAAAACTAGTAGTTTCATTTTTAGAATGGGGTGACTTGACAGCAAAAAGGTTGACAAATGGTGTACTAGACTAGTCCAAAGAACAAGAACTGCCATGTACACGCTGTTACCACTATGGACCTAAAATCCTTCCGGTTGGGTCACCAGGGTTCTCCAGCTTTAGAGCTACAGAAAGCCTTGCCCATCCAGTATGCAATCACAGCACCCCAATTACTGGATATTGGCAAGGCAGGGAAGTGAAGCCTCACGGGAACAAAGTTAACCCAAGTTAAGGTTGGTGCACAAGGGAAGGCTTTCTACATAATGTTGGTAATGAGCCATATGGTTCCTGATGTTTGGAGAACTTTTAGCTTCAAATATTTCAAAGGGCTGATAGCTTTTACCATTCATCCAGCTACTTCTCCACCAGTGTTTTAGGTATACGGAAAAACACATGGCATTTCCGTTATCCTGCAATTAATTTTGATTTAACTAAGTAAAAAGGTATACAGAACTTTCAGGCAGTTTATCAGGGTGGTGAGGGAGTATAAATAAGTGCTGCAGTACCTCCTCTAAAGCATACCTACTGTACCCAGTATGGGTAAAATACCGGTTCACTTAAAAATAATGATTGGTACAATGGGTAACATCCTCAGTGTGTGGAAAATGGATCATGAATAAAATAACTTTTATATGGTCATATGCTCATAGTTGTTTGAGAGTATCTCAAAGTAAACTTATTTGCATCACTCCTACCAGGCCTCACTGAATGGAAGAAATCCAGCAACAAAAGAAATAAAGAAGTTGACACTTTAGAGAAGCCAAGTAAAACTCAATTTACCGCCAAAGACTGTTTATTAAAATACCACATCCTAAACTTAATGCTTATTTGTGTATAAAAAGGCCATATGGCTAGAATTAAAGTGTACTCGTTAAAAGAAGGAATATCACCAGAAGGAAAAACTGCTTAATTCCTGCAGGGGATCCTGTACACATTCTTAAGCCCCATACACGTGCAGAATGATGACGACATCGGCCAGTTCAATAAAAACCATTTGACATTCGGTCTATGTATACGGCAGCTGGTCCAATCGGCGCTCTAAGCTAATGGCTGAGAGTGCTGACCGGAGTGTTCTGACAGGGGAGCTGTCCACCTGTCGGAGCACAATAGCACAGCAGGGGAGTCTGCTGTACTAATGGATTGTTTGTACTGTGGCTCCAACCGGACACACACTTGTCCTAATCAATTCAAGCAGAAGTTAAAGCGGTAATAAACCCAAAAGCAAATGTACTGATATGAAAGCAAATATGACTGGCTGATGGCAGCAGCCCTTTACCACATCGCTCCGTCAAATGACGGAGCAATCACTTCTAAACAAGACGGCGCATGCCCGGTTCATCTCTCCCCTCTCTGTACTGCTCGGTAGAGTGTGAGAGGAGAGGGGGAGAGATCAGGTGCAGCAGCGCTGTGGGCTGGATCTGTAGTGCCCACAGCGCTGCTCTGTGCCCATTCCTGCCTCAGCCATGCCTTCCATACTCAGCCATGCCATCCATACTCATCCATCCATCCATGCTCAGCCATGCCATCCATCCATGCTCTGCCATGCCATCCATACTCCTTCATCCATCCATCCCTACCATGCTCAGCCATGCCATCCATACTCATCCATCCATCCATGCTCAGCCATACCATCCATACTCCTCCATCCATGCTCGGCCATCCCATCCATGCTAAGCCATGCTCGGCCATCCCCCATCCACGGCTCACCCATCCATGGCTTATCCATCCACATTCATGGCTCAGTCATCCACTGCTCATTCATCCAGTTCTCATCTGTGCCACATCCATGCCACTACAGTGCCCATCAGTACCACTACAGTGCCTCACAAAAGTGTATTAGGTAGTCAAATTAGATTTGAAATGTATGCCCCTAGTACACCTGAGGGTTTCTCCCTGCATGTTGGGCCTCTGCATGTGGCTAGACTGTGTAAAAGTCTCACACATGTGGTATTGTTATACTCGGGAGGAGTAGCAGAATATATTTTGGGGTGTAATTTTGTGCATGCTATGTGTTAGAAATGTTGTATAAATGGACAATTCATTTGGGGGGTATTTTGACTTTAGTCAATCCTATTAGAACGATTCCATAGTACAGAACGGGACATGACTTGTCAGGCGGCTAAGTCGCCTGACAAGTCGCCCCTGTGTGAACCGGCTCTTAGGCTGCTTTCACACTGGAGCGGTGGGGGCGCTGGCGGTAAAGCGGCGCTATATTTAGCGCCGCTTTACCGGCGTTTTAGCGGTGCATTGCGGCCGCTCGCGGGGTGTTTTTACCCTGCGCGAGCGGCCGAAAAAGGGTCAATACCGCCGCTGTAGCGGCGTTTTGCGGGCGGGTTCGGCGCGCTCCCCCATTGTTTTCAATGGGACCGGGCGCTATATATATTTACCGCTCCTATAGCGAGCCAAAGATGCGGCTTGCAGGACATTTTTGAGCGTCCTGCAAGCGCACCGCTTCAGTGTGAAAGCCCTCGGGCTTTCACACTGAAGGAACAGCAACAGCTGTTTCGGGTCGGTTTGCAGGCGCTATTCTTAGCGCAATAACGCCTGCAAACCGCCCCAGTGTGAAAGCAGCCTTAGTGTCTCAAGAAATGAGATAGGCTGTCAGTGCATCAGGTGGGATCAATTTTATTGATTAGCACCATAGATTGTAGACTCTCTAACTTTCACAAAGACCAAATAATATACACTCATTTGGGTTATTTTTACCAAAGATATGTAGCATTGTAAATTTTGGCCAAAATTTATGAAGGAAAAATCACTCATTTGCAAAATTTTATAACAGAAACAAAGAAAATGCATTTTTTTTTTTACAAAATTTTCAGTCTTTTTCCCATTTATAGCACACAAAAAAACCCCCCAGAGGTGATCAAATACCACCAAAAGAAAGCTCGGTTTGTGTGAAAAAAAAAGGAAAGCTGAAAATTTGTCTGGTTAGGAAGGGGGTTTAAGTGCCCAGTGGATAAGTGGTTAACAATGCTGCTGTCCAAAGGTGCCCCTGTGCTCCAACAAATCCAGAGGATAAAGGAGCCGTCAGACAGCTCCTACAGCCACCCCACAAGCTCCCGATCATGTGACCACTGTGACAGCCAGTCAGTGTTCACATGATCAGAAAGTGCGCCCCACCTCCTGGCCTTAAGACCCAGTTAAAGGGCTGCTGGGAGGGGGCAGGAATGTGTCCATACTTTGATAACAGGTGCACTATAAAGCAAACATGAGCTTAAATCATGGAGATATCAATCCCTGCCCCAGTGCTAATGACTGGCCACAAATTATATATATATTTGGCAGCGGCGCTTTAGGAGCGGTTTTGGCCGCTAGCAGGGGTTAAAACTGCCCCGCTAGCGGCCGAAAAGCGCAGCTAAAACTACGGTAAAGCGCCGCTAAATATAGCGCAGCTTTACCGCCAGCGCGCCCAGCGCCTCAGTGTGAAAGTAGCCTTACATTGCATGTGCAGAAGGGTGACACCACAGTGTGTTGTATATCTGCAGCCTCCCCTGTCACCTGCTGGCTCAATGGACTGTTTAAAGCACTCTTTCTGCTCTCTACTCCTCCTGTAAATTGTTTAATATCTCTCCCTTCTAGCTCCTGGTGCTTCAAAGCATGATAGATTGGCAGCACTGTCTAATGTAAAAAGTTGCAACAGTTACAGTGACTGTCTCAAAGTGCTTTACTCCACCTTTTATTTATTTTATGCAGGGGAACCTTACAGATGCATTTCAGGCAGATATGCTTGCAGTTATTTAAAAGCAGAAATGGGGAGGTCGCCATTATTGGCTTCCTGCTAAAAATGCTGCCTTTCTGGTTGTCTTTGGCCTCAATGCTTTTCTGAGACACTGAGTAGAGCTAAACCTTAACTAATTGGCAGTTTGCTAAAGCAGTATGTATCTTAAAAATTATTATTTTTTCTTTAAGATACAGTTTGTCTTTTTGGCATCTCAATCCTTCTCCAGTCTCCTTCTGCCATCTCCTGTCTACATTAATTCGCTACAACGTTACATAGTACAAGAGGTTGAAAAAAAGACACAAGTCCATCAAGCGCAAACTTGGTATGTGATTATATGTCAGTATTCCAGTGTATATCCCTGTATGTTGCGGTCATTCAGGTGCTTATCTAATAGTTTTTTTAAACTATTGATGCACCCCGCTTATACCACCGTCTGTGGAAGGGAATTCCACATCTTTGCCGCTCTTACAGTAAAGAACCCTCTACGTAGTTTAAGGTTAAATCTCTTTTCTTCTAATTTTAATGAGTGGCCACATGTCTTGTTAAACCCCCTTCTGCGAAAAAGTTTTATCCCTATTATGCGGTCACCATTACAGTATTTATAAATTGAAATCGTATCCCCTCTCAAGCATCTTTTCTCCAGAGAGAATAAGTTGTGTTCGCTATCTTCCCCCATAACTAATATCCTCCAGACCCACGTTGGCTGCACACAATTGCTGTGGACTAGCTTCTTCATAGGCAAAACCAGGAGACACCTGTCACTTTAAAACTGGTGCCTGAGCAAGGACTTTCATGGAAGTATCGGCAGGTATTAGTTTAATACAAGCTACACATTTAATAGAATGGGAAAACAACTCTTGAAATTACATTAACATGTTAAAGCTTATGAGATTTTGATTGGGTGTAGATAGACTGCATAATTGTTTCAGGTCATTGACTTCCGAAAGCATTGAAGACAGTGGATCGGTTTGACTTTCAAGAAACTAGTAAAAGAAAGCGATGACTTCCTATCTATTTGTATCAGTACAGGTTTTTGTATGCATGACTTCATTGTTAAAGTGGTTGTAAACCTTTACATATATCCAGTGAAGGGACTGGCCTCAGATGATACACAGAAATGAAACAAATCCTCCTACATAAGTTGTACCTGGTTTATCTGCAGTCTTCTCAACAGCTGCTCAAAGTGCCGAATTATGAAGGTTGTCTGAAAGTTCAGAAAAAAAGAGGGCGGAAAGCTTAAATTGCACTCCGCAGAGTTCAGTGAGGAGAGTTGATTGGAGGGAAGGGACCCCCCCCTTTCCACACAGGAACAGAGCTGAGGCTGTCAATCTGCTGGAGGTCCCTCCCCTGTCACTATCTTTTTTTCTTTTTTTCTGTGTCAGGAAAACTTGTCAGAAGTGACTCACGCTTATAGCAGAAGAATGATGCATCAGACAAAGGTGGCACTTAATGCTCTTAATTGAGACAAGTACACACTGTAGAGGGATATGCTTTGTTCGAATTTCATGTCTGAGGTTTACAACCACTTTAATTTTTTAATTGTTGACCACAAACTACACCTGTATGTGGTTGAGTTCTTGATTAGACTGCAGTTTTGACTAGGCAGAAGTGCTGGGATACATGGCATCCATACTGGACAACAAATATGTTTAGAAGTGCATTTGGCTTGTAATGTATCTATGCAGCTAATATTGGTTTATGTAATATCAAATAAAAATATTTATTTTTTAAACTTCTGACTTTTTTTATTTTAACATTTGATCCCACCACTGCTATTATTTTTTCTACTAGACCAGCCTTTCTCCACCACGGTGCCTTCGCAAAATACTTAAAAATTGCTCAATAATTTTAAAAGCCAGCAGGTGTATCAAGCCTGCCTTTTAGTTCCACAAAGCCATAGGTTTTCATGGTGCACCATTCCAACCTTCCAACTGCCAGACTCCTAACAACCAATGACCTCATCAGTGGATAAGTAGTATGTTGGGTGCCTGCGCAACATCCTTGTTTGCCCTCTGCCCCTCTCCATCAGTACTTGGGGGCATATTAGCTGGGTAAGGGAGAGAAACATTGGAATGCTAGTCAGGAACGGTACGCTAAGCCAGTGTTTCTCAACTCCAGTCCTCAAGGCGCACCAACAGGTCATGTTTTCAGGATTTCCCTCAGATGAAACGACTGTGGTAATTACTAAGGCAGTGAAACTGATTAAATTACCTGTGCAAAATAAAGGAAAGCCTGAAAACATGATCTGTTGGGGAGCCTTGAGGTCTGGAGTTGAGAAACACTGCGCTAAGCAGTATTTGCTTTGGAAGAAAAAATTGCCTCTAATGTTGGGGGTCCTATGTGTGTGGATGTTGCTGCAATATGTAAAACTATTAGTTTCATTTTTATATTTTAGAATGGGGTGACTTGACAGCAAAAAGGTTGACAAATAGTGTACTAGACTAGTCCAAAGAACAAGAACTGCCATGTACATGCCGTTACCACTATGGACCTAAAATCCTTCCGGTTGGGTCACCAGGGTTCTCCAGCTTTAGAGCTACAGAAAGCCTCGCCCATCCAGTATGCAATCACAGCACCCTAATACCTTCCCTATTACTGGATATTGGGATAGTGCATGTACAATATCACCCAAGGCAGGGAAGTGAAGCCTCCCAGGAACGAAGTTAACCCAAGTTAAGGTTGGTGCACAAGGGAAGGCTTTCTACATAATGTTGGTAATGAGCCATATGGTTCCTGATGTTTGGAGAACTTTTAGCTTCAAATATTTCAAAGGGCTGATGGCTTTTACCATTCATCCAGCTACTTCTCCACCAGTGTTTTAGGTATACGGAAAAACACATGGCATTCCCGTTATCCTGCAATTTAATTTTGATTTAACTAAGTAAAAAGGTATACAGAACTTTCAGGCAGTTTATCAGGGTGGTTAGGGAGTATAAATAAGTGCTGCAGTACCTCCTCTAAAGCATACCTACTATACCCAATATGGGTAAAATACCGGTTCACTTAAAAATAGTGACTGGTACAATGGGTAACATCCTCAGTGTGTGGAAAATGGATCATGAATAAAATTAATAAAATAACTTTTATATGGTCATATGCTCATAGTTGTTTGAGAGTATCTCAAAGTAAACTTATTTGCATCACTCCTACCAGGCCTCACTGAATGGAAGAAATCCAGCAACAAAAGAAATAAAGAAGTTGACACTTTAGAGAAGCCAAGTAAAACTCAATTTACCGCCAAAGACTGTTTATGAAAATACCACATCCTAAACTTAATGCTTATTTGTGTATAAAAAGGCCATATGGCTAGAATGAAAGTGTACTCGTTAAAAGAAGGAATATCACCAGAAGGAAAAACGGCTTAATTCCTGCAGGGGATCCTGTACACATTCTTAAGCCCCATACACGTGCAGAATGATGACGACATCGGCCAGTTCAATAAAAACCATCTGACATTCGGTCTATGTATACGGCAGCTGGTCCAATCGGCGCTCTAAGCTAATGGCTGAGAGTGCTGACCAGAGTGTTCTGACAGGGGAGCTGTCCACCTGTCGGAGCACAATAGCACAGCAGGGGAGTCTGCTGTACTAATGGATTGTTAGTACTGTGGCTCCAACCGGACACGCACTTGTCCTAATCAATTCAAGCAGAAGTTAAAGCGGTAATAAACCCAAAAGCAAATATACTGATATGAAAGCAAATATGACTGGCTGATGGCAGCGGCCCTTTACCACATCGCTCCGTCAAATGACGGAGCAATCGCTTCTAAACAAGATGGCGCATGCCCGGTTCATCTCTCCCCTCTCTGTACTGCTCGGTAGAGTGTGAGAGGAGAGGGGGAGAGATCAGGTGCAGCAGCGCTGTGGGCTGGATCTGTAGTGCCCACAGCGCTGCTCTGTGCCCATTCCTGCCTCAGCCATGCCTTCCATACTCATCCATCCATCCATGCTCTGCCATGCCATCCATACTCCTTCATCCATCCATCCCTACCATACTCAGCCATGCCATCCATACTCATCCATCCATGCTCGGCCATCCCATCCATGCTAAGCCATGCTCGGCCATCCCCCATCCACGGCTCACCCATCCATGGCTTATCCATCCACATTCATGGCTCAGTCATCCACTGCTCATTCATCCAGTTCTCATCTGTGCCACATCCATGCCACTACAGTGCCCATCAGTACCACTACAGTGCCTCACAAAAGTGTATTAGGTAGTCAAATTAGATTTGAAATGTATGCCCCTAGTACACCTGAGGGTGCTCCCTGCATGTTGGGCCTCTGCATGTGGCTAGATTGTGTAAAAGTCTCACACATGTGGTATTATACTCGGGAGGAGTAGCAGAATATATTTTGGGGTGTAATTTTGTTCATGCTATGTGTTAGAAATGTTGTATAAATGGACAATTCATTTGGGGGGTATTTTGACTTTAGTCAATCCTATTAGAACGATTCCATAGTACAGAACGGGACGTGACTTGTCAGGCGGCTAAGTCGCCTGACAAGTCGCCCCTGTGTGAACCGGCTCTTAGTGTCTCAAGAAATGAGATAGGCTGTCAGTGCATCAGGTGGGATCAATTTTATTGATTAGCACCATAGAGTGTAGACTCTCTAACTTTCACAAAGACCAAATAATATACACTCATTTGGGTTATTTTTACCAAAGATATGTAGCATTGTAAATTTTGGCCAAAATTTATGAAGGAAAAAATCACTCATTTGCAAAATTTTATAACAGAAACAAAGGAAATGCATTTTTTTTTTTTTTTTTTTTTTTTTTTTTTTTTTACAAAATTTTCGGTCTTTTTCCCATTTATAGCACACAAAAAAAAACCCAGAGGTGATCAAATACCACCAAAAGAAAGCTCTGTTTGTGTGAAAAAAAACGAAAGCTGAAAATTTGTCTGGTTAGGAAGGGGGTTTAAGTGCCCAGTGGGTAAGTGGTTAACAATGCTGCTGTCCAAAGGTGCCCCTGTGCTCCAACAAATCCAGAGGATAAAGGAGCCGTCAGACAGCTCCTACAGCCACCCCACAAGCTCCCGATCATGTGACCACTGTGACAGCCAGTCAGTGTTCACATGATCAGAAAGTGCGCCCCACCTCCTGGCCTTAAGACCCAGTTAAAGGGCTGCTGGGAGGGGGCAGGAATGTGTCCATACTTTGATAACAGGTGCACTATAAAGCAAACATGAGCTTAAATCATGGAGATATCAATCCCTGCCCCAGTGCTAATGACTGGCCACAAATATATATATATATATTTTTTTCACTTCTGCATTGGATTTTCCATTGGGCTTTTAGTGCATCGCCAACTTGTATTTCTCTAGGAGAGTCCAAGTCTGGTGATTAATGTCAGTCACTGTCCACTTTCACTGAATCTTGTGCATGTCTGTTTACTTTGCCCCTTATTCTTCCTAGCCATACACACAGATTTTTAATAGGATGTAGTCACTGTCTAGCCCAGTGTTTCTCAACACCCGTCTTCAAGACACTCAAACAGGTCATGTTTTCAGGCGTTACATTATTTTGCACAGTTGATTTGAGCAGTTTTACTGCTTTAGTACCGTAGTTATCGGCGTATAACACGCACCCCAAATTTGGGAGGGAAGTTTAAGGAAAAAAACTTTTAGGAGGGAAGTTTAAGGAAAAAAAAAAACTTACATTTAAATGCCCATTAATGAAGCCTTGCACTGTCCTCCTGCAGCCTTGCACTGTGTCCCCCTGAATCCTGGCACATTGTCCCCCTAAATCCTGGCACATTGTCCCCCTGAATCCTGGCACCTTGTCCCCCTGAAGCCTTTCTAAAACGCATGGTTGATTTTTATTTTTAAACTTACCGCCGCCGCCATCTTCGGCTCCTCCCGCCGCCAGGATCTTCGGCTCCTCCCGCCGCCGCCGCCGAGATATTCGGCTCCTCCCGCCGCCTCCGAGATCTTCGGCTCCTCCCGCCGCCGAGATCTTCGGCTCCTCCCGCCGCCAGGATCTTCGGCTCCTCCCGCAGCCGCCGCCGAGATCTTCGGCTCCTCCCGCCGCCGGGATCTTCGGCTCCTCCCGCCGCCAGAATCTTCGGCTCCTCCCGCCGCCGCAGCCGCCGCCGAGATCTTCGGCTCCTCCCGCTGCCGCGATCTTTGGCTCCTCCCGCCGCCGCAGCCGCCGCCGAGATCTTCGGCTCCTCCCGCCGCCGACATAGACCGAGCCGGCTCCACTCGCAGTAACGCCCCCGTCTCGCCCCTTGGCCCGGCTCCTATGATGGACACAATGCCGGGCCAATGGCGTGACGTAAAGGCTTGGGAGGCGGGACTGGGCGTGACTGCGAGCGGAGCCGAGTACACAGAAGACTCGGCTCTGCTAGTAGATGTCGGCGGAGCTCCGGATCGGCGGCGATTGGCGGGGATCGGCGTATAACACGCACCCACGATTTTCCCCTGATTTTAAGGGGAAAAAAGTGCGTGTTATACGCCGATAAATACGGTAATTACCACAGCCATTTCATCTGAGGGAAATCCTGAAAACATGACCTGTTGGGGGGCCTTGAGGACTGAAGTTGAGAAACACTGGTCTAGCGGACAGTTTTTCACTGACTGAGCCTAGTGGTGCCAAAGGGCAATGCATAGCTTAGATTTCAACCAATTTAGCAAGAATCCTCCAACATTCAACGTATGTAGCTACAACAAACCAGCTCCCATGACCGCTACTATTTACATTCCAAAGACTGTCAGGGAGATTTGTGAAGATTATAGGAATAGGATACTGCAGGTTCTCCTTTATTGCTGTCCCTACTGGGGAGATTTCTCTTACCTTCACACCCTGGTGACTAGTGCCACAATAGACAGGAAGTGAAGGGATGTATCTCCAGCAGGGTTGCACACAACAGTAAACCCACAATAATAACTTCCTGTTTTAAATACTGGTCCCACTAGGGAAAAAAAAAACATGGTCGGTGGCAAAAACTTAAGAGATTCAACCACCCCCTACTCCCCCCCCCCCCAAGAAGTTTTGGCTTGACATCCACTTTATTTCCATATGGCGGTATAATCCAACAGTTTGTTATGACTCTCATTGTTGGCCATTTGGATGTCTTTGTGTCTGGCCTGTAGCCTAGTCCTGAATGTTTGTACAATATTTTCCTTTGGGGCTTGCTTGTGTTTTTCGAATAAATCACTTTTCACTTGGTGAAGAATACTCGAAAGGGCTGGACCTCAACACAGTGGCACTGTGTCACATCTCTGAACTGCCTGCTGTTGAATTTCATGCAAAATTTCAGCAGGCCCGTTTGGGTTGGAGAAAAGCTGATGCGGCAATCTCTTTCACTTCCTGGGTCAATGTTATCACATCTGTAATGAAGATTAAAGGTAAATTTAGCTCAATGCTTGCTGTGTTTAATCTGAATTTCAGTCATATATTAAGAAAATGTTATTTAATGCGGTATTAGTGATTTAAAAATAATGTATTTATTATATGCACTGTAACTGTGGCAGCCCAGTGGCTTAGTGGTTTGCGCTTTTGCCTTGCAGCACTAGGGTCATCTTTTTGAGTCCCAGCCACAACTCTACCTGCATGGAGATTTTGTATTCTCATTGTGCTTGTGTGGGTTTCCTCCTCCGGGTACTCCGGTTTCTTCCCAGACTCCAAAGACATTGTGGTAGGTTAATTGGCTCCTGTCTAAATTGGCCCTAGTATGTGTATGTATGTGAGGTAGAACCTTAGATTGTAAGCTCCTTGAGGGCAGGGACTGATGTGAACATACAATTGATGTAAAGAACTGCATAAGTAGTCAGCACCATATAAATAAGTAAAAAATAACGTTGGTACTTGGCTCCCCCAGTGATCACATGCAGAACATACTGGAAAAGGGAGCAGTGTCAAACAATCAGGACTGTTCAGTACACATGTATATGCGCTTACAGAAAGAGCGCAAGGATAATCATCTGGGCTCAGCCCTTCCTTCTCTGAGCTGCCCGCTCAGTTGTCGGCTAATTGCCAGCTCCTATCTCTCCAGTTACTCAGCTGTTGATGATCCTGCTCATCAGACCTGCCTACTTAAGGGCTCTTTCACACGGATGGACCGTATGTCCGTTTTTTCATCCTTCCGTTTTCGGATGCAAAATGGACATACATGTATCCCTATGGGATATCGGGTGTCAGCGGATGAACATCCGCTGACACCCGATCTCGTCCGTGCCCGCTATGGTCCGTTTCTGCAGACGGAGGAAAACCCTATTTTTCCATCCGTCTGAAGAGCGGATCGGATGACGACGGACTCTACGGTCTGTCGTCACCCGATCTACCATAGGGGGAGAGCGGCGCTGTGACAGGTCCGTCCCTGCACAGTGTGCAGAGACGGACCTGTCATCTTCCTGCTCAGCGGAGATCGCTCCGGCGATCCCCACTGAGCAAGCGGATATCCACGGGGCGGATCTGCTCTGATCCGCCCTGTGTGAAAGAGCCCTATGCCATCCAGCCCAGAGGATTTCTGCCTTCGCCTTAGTCAACATCACAGAGACCATATCCTGTGTTCCTGTTAAAAGACTTGCTTGGCTGACATCCCTTCTGGCTCCAGATCCTGCTTGCTGTTTTACTACGCTCATCTCCGGCTCCCTGACGTTTGGCTTGTCTGACTATCCGTTCCGGTTCCTGAACTCTGGCTATGTTTTGACTACGTTTGTTCTATTTACTTTTAGTATTAAACAAGTGTGATATAACTGTACTTCTGTCTCGGCCTGATTTCATGGTTTCTGACAACAATGCACTGTTGCTCTTTCATTGCCCAATCATGGACAGGGGTGGGTCCCAGGCGGGGTTGTAAAATCTGCTCCCCTATCCAGTATGCATTTATTGTGTATTGTTCACCTGAAGTTCAGCTTTCCTTTGATCCCTTGGTGCATCATTCAGCCCCTGGGAGTGAGGAAAGGAAGCTGTGTGGAAGCTTCCAGTTGCAACTTAGAGCCTACACAGGGCCGAGGACCCTTTTGTACCCCACAAGACAGCACTGGATCGTTAACCAAGCTCCAACATTATTATTATTACTATACAGGATTTATTTAGTGCCAAAAGTTTGCGCAGTGCTTTACAGCATGATGGCAGACAGTACAGTTACAATACAATTTCATACAGGAGGAATCGGAAGGCCCTACTCATTAGAGCTTAAAATCTAAGAGGGAGGGTCAAGTGATAAAAAAAGGTAATAACTGAGGGTGGGGGGGGGGTGAGCTGATGGAGAAATAAAAGTACAGTTGTTAGGTGGGGGCAGGATAGGAGTTTCTAAAGAGAAGTTTCAGGGTACGTCTAAAAGTGGAGAGAGTAAAAGACAGTCATTCAGAATGAGGTCAGGAGTCCCATGGAATGGGAGAGGCTCAGGAGAAGTCCTGGAGGCAAGCATGGGAGGAGGTCTTGAAGGGAACGTAGAGAACGATTTGGTTGGTATTCTGAGACAAGGTTTGCTGTTGGCTGAGTTGTGAATGGCTTTGTAAGTTGTTGTTAAGCTGGCCATACACCTATAGATTATCTGCAGATTTTCTATGGTTAGATGGAAAAAGTGCAACAGATTTCTCCAAGTTCGCTAAACTGTGTGGATGGAGGAATCTCCCACTTTTTCCATCTAACCATAGAAAATCTGCAGATAATCTATAGGTGTATGGCCAGCTTAAGTGTTTTGACTTTAATTTGTTGGGTGAGTGGAAGCCAATGGAGGGATTGGCAGAGAGGAGTAGCACACTGAACGGTTGGTAAGGTGGATGCACCTGGCAGCAGCATTAAAAGGTTTGTAAACACTCGTGTTTTTTCACCTTAATGCATCATATGCATTAGGGTGAAAAAACTTCTAACAGTGACCGGCCCCTAGCCCCCCCTCACCCCCTGATTTACTCACCTGAGCCCATTCGTTCCCTCGCGGAGACGCGCTGTACCTCTCTGCCCGGGGTTCTTGGCTCTTGATTGGATAGATTGATAGCAGCGCAGCCACTGGCTGCCGCTGCTGTCAATCAAATCCAGTGACGCAGGCAGGGCCGAGTCCGGCATTCTGTGTCTATTAACGCAAATGCTGGTCTCGGGAGCACGCCCGCAAGTCTAGGGAGTTTACTGATGCAAGCGCCGTTGGGGGACCAAAGAAGAGGAGGACCGGGGCCACACTGTGCAAAACGAACTGCACAGTGGAGGCAAGTATGATATGTTTGTTATATTAAAAAAAGAGGGTTTACAACCCCTTTAATGCTGGACGGACGAGGGGATAGCCTGTGTAGAGGTAAGACAATGTGGTGGGAGTTGCAGTAGTTGAGGCGAGAGGTGACCAGGGAGTGGACTTGGAGCTTTGTGGTGTCATTGGTTAGGAAAGGGCATACTTTACAAATGTTGTGGATATTTAGGCCACAGGCTTAGGACCGTGATTGGATGTGGGGCCAAAATGAGAGTTCAGAGCCCAGGATAATGCACCTTGGCATGCAGAGACAAGTTGATAGTTGTGTCACTGATCTTGACATCGATTACGACACTGAGAGGGGGGATTTACTAATACTGGTGCAGCTGTGCATAGTAACCAATCATCTTTTCAGGTTTAATTGTCAAAGCTTAAAGCAGGACTTCAGTCATTTTTTTATCTTTTCACCTATTAAATCTTCTGCCCTTGTTGTTTTAACTTTGGATAGTAAAACATTCATTGACATCCAGAAATACTCACTTGTAGGATCTCTCTTTGTGTATAAGGCCTTCTCCAGATACTGTTACAGTGCAGTCTTCTAGCTCCTTCTCAAGGGGGTTTGTGATTGTGATTATGGCTGTTATAGGCTTGTACAGCGGTGCTTCTTCTGGCATCTGTAAAAGTGATAAAAATACTATATATTTACAACAAACATTAAAGCCTAACTTCAGTCAAAGCGTTTTAAAATATTTTAGGAAGGGAATAAGAGTATCTGCTGGATTTTTATTGCTGTCTATTTTCCAATTGGGGAGATTTTACGTTCACTTCCTGTCAGGACAGAAGGCATATCTTTCGAACGGGGACACCGACAAAAACAAAATGCATTTTCTGTAGTTGGGGTTTGACCTTCTATTCTGTGCTTTTATTGCAGTCTATGTCTTCCTGTCCTGGTGACAACTGCACCCCAATTTTTTGTATAGGTGTCACAGGAACAAGAAGTAAAGCAAAAGTCTCCCCAATGGGATCACAAACATACATTTTAATTCTTCTCCCTTATTTTCAAAACTAAAACACGTTTGAGTTTAAAGGTGCAACTCCAACCAAAGCAGCTTTTTCTACTTTTGGCTAGGGTAAGGGAGGGTTAGATTTCTGGAGCCCTTGTGTACAGTGTGCCCCCAGCATGCCATATTGCAAGAAAACATTACATTTGAATATCTTGAGAGTTTAAAAAAAGTTACAGAATCAAAAAAATAAAATAAAAATCACCCAGCTGAATGTATCTTAACTTTTAGGTAATGCTGAGAACACGCAAAAGGTAGATCAATGTCTAAATGAAGCCCTCAAATGAATACAAAATCCAGCAGCCCCGATAAAAGGGGCGCCAATTCCCTGAAATGTGTTTGATGTATTTCCTGACTCACGTTGACCAGCCCACTAAATGAAAAACTGTACACCATCCATCTAAAAAAAACGGAAAATTGTATCATACTTACCGTAATTTTCCTTTCCTGGTGCCAATCCATGGCAGCATACATGTGATAGAGCTCCGCCTCTACTCCGCCTTCAGGACTAGTGAATAGCATAAATTAAAGGGCATAGCCCCTCCCCCAACATTCTTCGTAATATAGAATACCGAGGGTGGGAGTTTATGCTGCCATGGATTGGCACCAGGAAAGGAAAATTACGGTAAGTATGATACAATTTTCCGTTTTCCTGGTGCCTCCATGGCAGCATACATGTGATAAATAACTAGCTCACATGGGTGGGTTTAATGCTTTAACAAAAAATAAACTTTAATCAAACACAGACATAGCAGCATGAAGCGCTTTACTCCCGAACTCTACGGTTGTAAGAGCCCCGGGATCAATACGATAATGTTTGAGGAACGTGTGTCGGGAAGACCAAGCCTAATGCTTCAAGAGAAACATTTGCCCTCGCTGCCCAAGATGCCGATACTGCTCTTGTTGAAGGAGCATTCACCTGAGCCGAAACTTGCTGTGGCTTCCAAGTAGGCCCTGAGAACTTTGGATATGTCTAATTCATAACAGGAGTTTGATTCTGAGTCCATGAAAACTGGTAACGCCCATGGTTCCGATAGGTTTGCCATTGAGGTGACCTTGGGTGTGAAACCTCTGAGAGGGCGAAGTTCTACCCTATCTGGAAGAAAAGGGATATGTGATCATCCCCAATGCCCAGGGAGTGGATTTCCGAAATCCTCCTGTCGGATGTAATAGCCAACAGAAAAGTTGTTTTTAAAGTCAAGTTACAAATTGAGACCTCTTCAACCGGTACAAACGGATGAGTGGATAGGACTTCCAATATTAGAGGAGGATCCCACTTTGGAAAGGAACGTCTGGATGGGGGACACATCTTCAATACTCCCCTGAGGAACGTAACCACTAGAGGGTCTTCTGACCCCCTGGTGTTAGTTGCTGCAGAAGTTGCGGAAACTTGTACCTTGAGGGAACTCTGGCTGAGCCCCAAATCGAGACCAGTTTGCAGAAAACTCAGAACATCAGCAGTGGAAAGAGAGAGATAGGATCAAATCCTTTTCCTGGGGCATAGGATAAGAACTTGTCCCAAATTCTTGCATAGATTGTGTTGGTTGTAGGCTTTCTAGCTTTTAACAGGGTGGATATGACCTCTTGGGAACAGCCTAACGATTCAAACCTCCTCCTTTCCACTTCCATACACAAAGATCCAGCTTCTGTGGGTCTGGATGGTCCAGCCTGCCCTGGGTCAACAACTGCAGAAAGGGAGGAATTCTGATCGGATGATCCACACTGAGGTGCATGGCTAGTGGAAACCACGGTCTCTTCGACCAATAGGGTAGCACTGCTAGCACTTTAACTGGTTCGTTCAGGAGTCTGAGGAGAAACCTCGAAATGAGTGGGCGAGGAGGAGAGGTGTAAGCTGTCTTGAAGGTCCAAGGACAAGATAGCGCATCTACTCCTTCCGCCTGTGGATGTGGAAGGTGAGAGAAGAATCTCCTGATTTTGCAATTCTCATGCGTAGCAAAAGATCCACCAGTGGGGTCTGCCCTAGATTGGAGATTTGGATGAACACATGGGGATGTAGAGACCACTCGTTGTCCCCAAACCTCCTCGATAAGACATCTGCCTCTGTGTTCATCTTGCCTGGGAGATACATTGCCCTGAGGTCTACCAGGTTCCTCTCTGCCCAGAGCATTACAGGTTCCACTTCCCTCAGAAGTGTCTTGCTGTGGGTGCCCCCTTGTTTCTGAAGGTACGAGACCACCACCTTGGTGTCCAAACATAGAAGTACTCTCTGTCCCTTGACCTGAGATGCAAAAGAGGTTAAGGCTAGAAATGCTGCCCTCATTTCTAGGACGTTGGACACTGTCCCTCTGGTGGGCAAGGACCATCTTCCCTGAATTCTCTGCAATGGGCACCCCACCCCTGGCCACTCGCATCTGACGTAATTGTGGACCATGAGTGGGAACCCAAATGATAGAGCCGGGAGAGATTCTCTGGATTCATCCACCAGTGTAATGACCACTGCTTATTAGCGTTGTTAAACGGATTGTCTGAGACAGATGTTGTCGTCTCCATTGCATTAAGAATCCCGTCTGGAAGTGTCTCAGATGCTAGTGAGACCATGGAACTAGAGGTATGCACGAGGACATCGTGCCAATAAGGCTCAAACACTGCAAGGCTGATAGCTGGGATCTCTATGACCTTGGATACCTTCTGAATGATGCCCTCCATCTTCATCTGGGGTAAAGAGACTGTGCCTAGGAGCGTACCGAACATTGCCCCTAAGTAAACCATCTGCTGTGTTGAAACTAATTGGCTCTTCCGATGGTTCACCAGCCACCCGAACTCCGACCACGACTGGAGAAGAATCTCCCTGTGGACTAAAAGGTGGCTCGAGTTTTTTTTTTTTTTTTTTGACAGCAAGAGGATATCGTCCAGGTAGTGATAAATTCTTAACCCCCTCTCTCTCTCATAGGGGCCAAGACAGATATCAACACTTTTGTGAACACCAGAGGGTAGGTGCATAGCTCTAAGGGCAGAGCTTGAAATTGCAGGTGGACATGACCCACTGCGAACCTTAAGTATTTTTGGAAGGATGGTAGAATAGGGATGTGGAGGTACGCATCCTGCAGGTCTATCGAGATTAATCAATCTCCTGGTTGTATGGTTTGTATGATCGTTTGGAGTGACTCCATCTTGAAGCTTTCGAGATGGATGTATTGATTTAGCTTTTTCAGATCTATTACAGGTCTCCAGTCACCTGTTTTTTTCTGCACCAGGAAAAGGGTGGAAGAAAAACCTGTAAAATCGATCTGATGGGGGGACAGGTATTGCTGCCCCTTGACGCTGCAGGGACTCCAAAAAAAAAATTGGTTTAAGGCCAGTGCCTTCTGTGGGGAGGCTGGTAACTGTCTCTTTGAAGGACGTGTGAGGAGGCTGCTGAGAGAAAGTCCAGAAGTGACCGTACCGGATCGTTGCTAGGACCCATGGGTCTTGACATTTGGAGGCACAGATGGGGAAAACGTTTTTTTAACCGGGCTCCCACTGGGGCGTTTCCTCCCCGCTGACGTCAAAAGGACTTTGTCCCCTCCTGGGGAGCAGTGAGGGACTTGTACTTTCTGGCTCCCAGAAAAGAAGTCTGGGTGCCTCTCCACGATTTCTTGTTGTCCCTAAAGGGGCGAGACTGCCTGAAGTCTCTAGAATTTGATTGCCGGAATCGTGATAAATAGGCCTTTGTTCTCCGGACCTTCCTGTCCTGAGGAAGTAAGCCAGATTTGCCCCCTGTTACTCTGGAGATTACTTTGTCGAGTTTCTCAACAAACCAAGATTTTCCATCAAGGGAAATCTTGCATCAATTCTGCTTTGATGCTAGATCGGCTGTCCAAGGCTTTAGCCATAAGGCCCGCTTTGCCATAACAGAGTTGCAGCATTGAATTGGCTGAACACCGGATTGTGTCAATTGCAGCTTCTCCCACGAAATCCGCCAACTTAAGCTCCTCCAGAGCTTTGATTATGTCATCTTTGGGAACGTCTTGGTGCAGGGCTGTCTCAATATTTTCCGTCCAAGCCCTGATGGCATTGGAAACAGATGTCAGCGCAATGGCTGGTCTGCAAGCCACCCCTGCTTCTAGATAGATGTATTGATCTAGACCTCAAATGGAGCTATCTAGGGGATCCTTGAAAGACGTTGAATCCTCCATTGGCATTGTTACATTTTTTGCCAGACGCACTACAGCCGCATCAACCACAGTCATTGAACTGAGTATCTGAACTGAGTGCCAGTGGATACATTTTGCATAAACGTGCTACAGAAAACTCTATCAGTTTTGTTCCACTCATCCTCTATGATCTCCCCCATTAATGGGAAGAAGATTTGGTTTCTCTTGAGGAATGAGAAATAGTTTTTTGATTTTTGAGGAGGCCCTTCCGGGTCTTCCCAGGCAATGTCGCTCCTCACCGCTTGTACAAAGGGTTGACCCAGGGAGAAATTGAAACCAGACGGTTCTGTATCATCTGAGGACTCCTCGGATGAATCTACCGGTGGGATTTGTTTAGCTGTTTTTCCTGATGGAGGCAAAGGAGTACTAACAGCTGATGGGCCCGAAATGTCGGGGTCCAAATCCAACACCTGGGCAGCTTGTGAAACCGGGTGAGCTGGAATCATGGCCGTCAGTTCAGAAAGAGAGTCTCTCATGGTTTGCTTAAGCAGGTCAACCACCTGCTGGCCTTCTAATTCCCGGTTAGCTGCGTAGTCCCTGAGACAGTCTCTGCAGACGAGCTTATCAGGGAGTGGAACCGCGCCACAGGCCCAACATTTTTTCCTTGACGCCCGCGGTGGAGGCGAAGGCGAATGACGACGTCTATAAGATCCTGATCTTCTGGAAGATTTATGATGAGAAGAGCGCGGTCTTCGCTCAGGACTATCGTCATTGTCATAGCGCCTTGAGGACTTTCTGGACCGCTTTGAAGGAACAGGGCTGAAACAAACAAAGTTTGTCAGTGGCGCACTCTTTTTTTTTTTTTTTTTTTTTTTTAAATACTCACGTACAGGTGGTCCACATACCTATTGGATATGAGAGGATCTTGGCTTTGTGACGAATGGCTCATGGTAAATAATGGGCAGGAGGATCAGCTGTAGTAAGGCGAAGTAAGAAAGCAAAAAGAAATAGAGTCTATTTGCACACCAAATTTTTAAACGAAGTCAACGCAATAGGAGTGAGATAAAAGTATAAGGCTGGCCATACACTACCCAACCCCCGTCTATAGATCTCCCTCAGATCTATAAAAAAAAAACATACAATATGTGGTCAAATCTAATCACCCCCAATTTGCATGCAATCAGGCAGGCCCCTGTACCACACAGTTGAAGGCAAACCTAATGGAAATCGAACAAGAAAATTGCATGGTGAATGGCCAGCTCCACACATACCTGTAATGCTGAAGTAATTTGGACTGCAGGGCATACACCTGATATGCAGAGCAGCCCTGAGTCCAATTTAGAGCCAACACTTTAAAGCTAAAAAGGGAGAGCAGCTTAATTAAAAAGGACCTACCTTATTACTGGCAAAAAAAAAGAAACAAAACCAAGGCCACGGCAAGAGAGTGAGAACCCTGAAGGGTAGTACAAAAAAGCTAGAGAAAAAACCTCAGAAATAGCAAGGAAACGCCCGTTCTGCACATGTGCAGACCAGGAATAAATGTCTTAAAGGGGACATTTTTTTTTTTTTTTTTTTAAACCTATAAGCTTTAACCACCAGGGCTCAAAAACAGTGCAGACATGGAAGCAAAAGGAAAACCTAACCTGACCAAGAAGGAAGAGAATCTGATCCTCCCGCCGTCATCACCAGCATTCGTTTTTCTGGAAATTCAGCAGACTGCGTTCCTATGAGGAAACTCTGCAAGACCCCAAAAGATCCTCAGAAGGGGTTCCCAGTCTTATCAGTGCATTGAGCGGACCCAAGAACAGGGACTGCGCACGGGAGAGGCTTAACCCGGCGGACGCTGCCGACTGCAGAGGTATGGACATACATACTGCTACTCTTCACCAGTCAAGAGGAATGAGGAAAAAAAGGAGAATGTTGGGGGAGGGGCTATGCCCTTTAATTTATGCTATTCACTAGTCCTGAAGGCGGAGTAGAGGCGGAGCTCTATCACATGTATGCTGCCATGGAGGCACCAGGAAAGTCAGTTTATACTTATGTTAGTACAGGAGAGAACCCTTTAAAGGTCCCCTTGCGGAGGAGAATGCTCACCCAGTGAACTGACATGAAATCTACCTACCCAGCTCTTTCTAGCTCTGTGTCCCCATTGGAGAGATTTCCTCACTTTTCCTGTCAACCCTCCCAGGACACTCAGGAGTCACCCAGTATTTAAGGGCCTTCTCTCCATCTTTCATTTGGTGCAGCAAATCTGCAAATCTTCTACATCATCTGAGGACTGGGCAATACAATGAACTCTGAGCATGCATAGTGTCCTGGGTTTCCCTAATTAATGCCCATGTCCTTTTTTTTCCTACTTAAAGCGGAGTTCTGGTGAAAAAAAAAAATAATATATATTTTTTTTGACCCTAGTATTATTGCTAATGTAATTAAAATAAGAGTATACAAAGATCTTGATATATTGTTCAAAGATATAAATTCCTTACTGTAATATTTAATTCCTCTGTGGCCGTTTCCCTCGTTAATGTGGGCATGTGAAGCCCAATCGATATCTCTTCCTGGAATATCTTTGGAGAGGTGCATGCTGGGTAACCAGCATGCACCTCTCGATCTCGCGCATGCGCTATTCACCGGCCGTAGCGCCGATTGTTTCTAAAGTTGCCATAACAAAGGGCGGCGATGGAGGAAGGTCCCGCCCCCTTGTTATGACAAAATCACATTCTACTCAGACTTTCACTGCTTTTTAAAGAAAAAAAAAAGCGTAGGACTTTGCACACCATTTGTTTTGGTGCATGGTGAATGTACGTATTTAGCAGACTTACACAGAAACTTCAATTATTACCTTGATAGCAATCTGGGGTTTGTGCAGAATCACCTTCCTGCTTGCACAGTATGTGCTAGTGACATCTTTCACAAGACCGGTGAGTCTCACCACGTTGCTCTCCACAGGGGACACTGCATAATGCAGTGGTGGAATCTGAGTTTTGAATATATGGCCTGATGGCAGAAAAATTTAGTTAATAAAGAACAGCAAATCCAAATACCTGCAGTTTAACTTGTGTTTAATGTGTAAATCAATGATAAAATAATTATTGGTAGAATTTAGACAAGCCCCACACAAGTAGGGCTGGTACCATCATCCTAAATAAATATATGCAGTGAAATTACACAGATATATGTTGGTCTTTCAGTGGCACCAAAATATAACAAATATAAAAAACCTATAATGTATTCAAAATTTTATTTTTGATTTACTAAAAGAATCAATGTGACATTTTGTACTAATTACTTAGTCCATTATGTACCCAACCCACAACATTCGTTGTATATAAACCATTCATTAAGGTGAATTATTAATGCCTTTTTAAGACCAACTCTGCTTCTTTAGAAGATGGGAAAAGAAGCATGATCCTAAAAAGATAACATTTCAATGACAAATACTTAAATAAATAATATGTAAGGTACATCCACAGCAAGGACATTTTCTGAATGCAATGAACCAGTGTGCAAGATGGGTTGAGCCTATGTATGGACCTGCAACAAGAGACAGCCATGCAACACTACAGCCACCTACACATATTTTGACACCCTACTAACAAACAACCTTCAGTAACAATGCTAAGCGCACATTGTACAGAATGGTGGGTATGGCTAGATTGTGCTAACAAGGGTGTAATTCTTGCCGTGGTTTTAGAACGTGGCTCAACCGTGGGGTTTTCCAGCCCCCCAACCTCATTTGAGAAGATCCTTTAGTTACAGAGTTACATAGTTAGGTTGAAAAGTCCATCTAGTTCAACCAATAAAAAAAAAATCATACAATCCCATATACACAATCTTATACCCAAAGTTGATCCAGAGGAAGGCGAAAAACCCCAGCAAAGCATGATCCAATTTTCTACAGAAGGGGAAAGAATTCCTTCTTGATCCCCCGAGAGGCAATTGGATATTCCCTGGATCAACTTTACCTATAAATGTTAGTACCCAGTTACAGTATATTATGTACATTTAGGAAAGAATCCTGATCCTTTCTTAAAGCTATCTACTGAGCTGGACAGAACCCCCTCTGGAGAGAGTCTATTCCACATTTTCACAGCTCTTACTGTGAAGAAACCTTTCCGTATTTGGAGATAAAATCTCTTTTCCTCTTGGACCCCTTATGTATTTGTACGTGTTGATCATACCCCCCCCCCCCCCCCCCCCCCCCCTTAATCTCCTCTTATCAAGAGAGAATACATTCCCTTCCACTAATCTATCCTCAAACCCGAGCTCCTCCATGCCTCTTATCGGTTTGGTTTCCCTTCTCTGCACTTTCTCCAGTCCCCCGATATAATTTTTGAGAACTGGTGCCCAAAACTGAATTGCATATTCCAGATGAGGTCTTACTAATGATTTGTACAGAGGCAAAATTATATCTCTCTCTCTGGAGTTCATACCACTCCTAATCAGAGTTGCCAACCCTCCGACGCAAAATTTACTGGCAGGATGCCAAAAATTTACAAACGGCACCAATTTTTTACTGGCACTTCTAAAAAAGTACCTAAAATTACAGTTTTCAGTGCTAAACAGTGCAAATATCAATATTTAAACTATAAACATATATCGAGTGCTATTAGCAATGTGTTCAAGTCTAACAAAAGTAAAAAAAACTTATTTCTGCATTGACATGAAGGTCAGGTTACTATAACCCGGCCAACACAGAGTTCCCCCATATATCAGAGTCTGCACGAAACTCTTATGTAAAGGGGAACGCTGCAAATCATGATGCAAGAGGGAACTCTGATGTAGAGGGGAGCTCTGGCGACCAGAGACCACCTTATATCAGAGTCCACTGTGTTCCCTTTACATCAGAGTTGCTAATTACATCAGGGTCCGCAGACTGAGTTTCCCCCCTGCACTGTAAGTGGGAATCCTGCAGACTCTGATGTAAAAGGGGAACACCAGGAACTCTGATGTGGGGGGCACTCTGGTGACTAGAGTCCACCTTCTGTACAGTGAATACACTAAGGTAAGGGGGGTTACTAATATAGGGAGACGGTCAGAGACTGCGGACATCCCAAAAAGGAGAGGGTCAGAGACTGCGAATATGCTACAGGGGACGGTCAGAGACTGCGAATATGCTACAGGGGACGGTCAGAGACTGCGAATATGCTACAGGGGACGGTCAGAGACTGCGAATATGCTACAGGGGACGGTCAGAGACTGCGAATATGCTACAGGGGACGGTCAGAGACTGCGAATATGCTACAGGGGACGGTCAGAGACTGCGAATATGCTACAGGGGACGGTCAGAGACTGCGAATATGCTACAGGGGACGGTCAGAGACTGCGAATATGCTACAGGGGACGGTCAGAGACTGCGAATATGCTACAGGGGACCAAAATGTGCTCACTACTACTTATTCAGATAAAAATATATGAATAAACACCTCAAGACCATCAAGCACAACACATAATCAATTATTTTATGAGCAAACAGTACACACAAACTATACAGACACAATATACACACACACTATACACACACAATATACACACACTATACACACAAACTATACAGACACAATATACACACACTATACAGACACAATATACACACACTATACACACAAACTATACACACACTATACAGACACAATATACACACACTATACACACAAACTATACAGACACAATATACACACACTATACAGACACAATATACACACACTATACAGACACAATATATACACACACTATACACACACAAACTATACAGACACAATATACACACAAACTATACAGACACAATATACACACACTATACAGACACAATATACACACAAACTATACAGACACAATATACACACAAACTATACAGACACAATATACACACACACTATACACACACACTATACACACACTATACACACACACAAACTATACAGACACAATATACACACACTATACAGACACAATATACAGACACAATATACACACACTATACAGACACAATATACACACACTATACAGACACAATATACACACACTATACAGACACAATATACACACACTATACAGACACAATATACACACACTATACACACAAACTATACAGACACAATATACAGCAGCACTTTTCCTTAGAAAATCAGCCAAATCATATTGCTTCTGCCTCCCCTCTCCTGGCATGCTGGGATTTGTAGTGCCCCAGACACATGAGGTGGTAACTCTGGAGAGGACTGAGGAGGCTGGGCCTGGACTGCTGAGCATTGCAGGTAATAGTTATAGATTGGGGGAGATCTCAGAAAACATCCTCCCTTGTCAGTTTAGAAGCAAATAGCAATGCAGATCTGACACACAAAAAAAACGATGTACTGTACACAACAAGCCTGCTACACAGACCATTCCCTGCCCCCCTCCTCCTGCCGACTAACACAAGGCAATGAGAGACATTTAGCTAATCATTAGCTTACCCCCCTCTGTAAGGCTGTACGGCTCCTCTCCACTGCAGGCTGACTCCTCCCCCCCCCTCTCCCAGCATCTCCTGTGCAGAAATTGAATAAGGCGCGCTGTGGAAGGAAGGGGGGAGGGAACAAGACAAGTAGCAGGCGCAGCAGGGATAGAAAAAGATCATCGGGATGCATCGGAGACTCTCGGCATGCTTCGGAACTGCACATGCGCAGTTCCAAGCCGGGACCGTCATTTTTACGGGCAACATTTTTTATTAACGGATTTTCACTGACATGAAAAAATAGCCCCATTTTTACGGGCTGTCCGTAAAAACACGGACGGTTGGCAACACTGCTCCTAATACAAGAAAGAATTTTGCTTGCTTTGGAAACTGCAGCTTGGCATTGCATGCTATTATTAAGCTTTTGATCTACCAAAACCCTCAGATCCTTTGCCACTATGGATCCCCCCAGTTGTACTCCCCCCTAGTATGTATGATGCATGCATATTCTTAGCCCCCAAGTGCATAACTTTTACATTTATCTACATTAAACCTCATCTGCCACATAGTCGTCCAATTAAACAATGCATTGAGGTTGGCTTGTAAGTTGGAGACATCCTGCAAGGATGTTATTCCACTGCATAGCTTGGTGTTGTCTGATAACCTTAGACCATTTAATGTAAGAATCATTAACAACTACTCTCTGAATTCTGTCTTTTAGCCAGTTTTTTATCCATTTACAAACTGATCTTTCCAGACTTGTAGACTTTACCTTAAACATTAGCTGTATGTGGGGAAACTGTGTCAAAAGCTTTTGCAAAATCCAAGTATACCACGTCCACACCCACCCCTCTGTCCAAGGTTTTACTTACCTCCTCATAAAAATAAATCAGATTTGTTTGACAACTTATTTTTGTTCCATACATTTTATTTGTTTAACAACCTCTGTCTTATATGAATCCATGCTGTCTGTTGCTTAAAATATATTTTTTCCAGCAAGAACTCATCTATGTGGTCTTTTATTAAACTCCCCAGTATTGTCCCAACTATACCCAACAGGCCTATAGTTAATTGGTAAAGACTTTGATCCTTTTTACATATAGGTGCCACATTGGCTCTACGCCAATCCAGTGGTACTATTCCAGTCATTAACGAGTCCCTAAAAATTTGATAAAATGGCTTTGAAATGACAGAGCTCAATTCTTTTAGGATTTGTGGATGTATGCCATCTGGTCCAGCTTTATCCACCTTTATTCTGTCTAAATATTTCTGAACCATATAATTTTTGAGCCATTGTGGATCATTTGGGGCTGTGTCACTACCACCCCCATTATGAACATGCTCCCCCATGCTCCGTTGTATACACAGAGCTGAAGAAAGTATTTAATAAATTAGCCTTCTCTTTGTTCCCAGTCACCCACTCTAGATTATTTTGTAAAGGGCCTACATGCTCAGACCTGACCTTTTTACCATTAATATATTTAAATCATTTTCTGGGGTTTGTCCTGCTATCTTTTGCAATCTGTCGTTTGTTTTGAATTTTTGCATCCTTGATTTCCTTTTTACATATTCTGTTATATTCTTTGTAACATTTAAACGATGATAGTTTTCCTTCATTGTTATATTTTTTAAAAGCTCTTTTCTTCTTACTTATAGCTTTTTTAACTTTGGATGTGAGCCACATAGGATTTATTTTTAAACTTATTGCCCATGGGAATGTACTTTTCAGTGTTCACATACAGTCGCTTTGAAGAATTCCCATTTCTGTTCTGTGTTCCTCAATGCCAATATTCCCTCCCAGTCTAAGTCTTGGAGCGCAGCCCTCATCCTTGGAAAATTTGCTCTCTTAAAGTTTAGTGTTTTTATATTTTCCGTATAAGTTTGTTGCTTACAGCTAACATTAAATGAAATCATGTTATGGTCACTGCTACCCAGATGTTCCTTTATTTGAACATTAGTAATAAGCTCTGCATGGTTTGAGATAACCAGGTCCAACAGAGCATCATTTCTAGTTGGGGCCTCTATGAATTGTACCATAAAATTGTCCTGTAATAGGTTTAAAAATGTTTGCTCTTTAACTGTTCCAGCAGTGCCATTCCTCCAGTCAATTTCCGGGTAGTTAAAATCCCTCATTATTATCATTATCCCAGCCCTTGCAGCCCTTTCAATCTGTGCAAGGAGCTGAGGCTCCACCTCCTCATTAACATTGGGTGGCCTATAACAAACTCTAATGATTAACTTTAAAACTATGCACATCTATATGCAGTTCCACCCACAGTGCTTGAGCCACATCACACTCTCCATCAACTAGGTCCCCTTTCACACTCGCTTTGAGATCACTTCTCACATAGAGACAGACACCACCACCCCTCCGTTTTACCCTGTCTCTCCGAAAGAGTACTTAGCCAGGAAAATAATAGCCCATTCATGTGAAGAATGAAGCCAATATTCAGCAATACTGATTTAGTCATAGCTCTCCTCATGCACCAGAGCTTCCAACTCACCTATTTTGCTTGGCAGCCTTCTGGCAATGGTGAAAAAACACTTTAATGCATTATTATATTTTGCTCTGGTGTTTTGGATATATTTTTTAGTAGTACAACTATCACTATAATTTCCAATAGTTGTTTGCAACATGGGAACCTTCTTGTCCCCTGTCAAGAGATTTCAGTCCCTAGATGGTAGGGTTATCAAAGTTTTAAACATTTCCCCTTTGACCCAATAACTTCCTTCTATATGTATTTTACATGATCATAACTTAAATTTACTGTTATGATCTTCTCCCTTTAGAAAAGGCCTTTTTTTATGCTATACACCTCCATTGAGCAAAAAACTCAGAAAGCAAAGTAAAATACGGTGGACTGGAGTGGCCGCTTGGATTTTCAATTCATGAAACATGTCATTGTACAAAGTGGGGACAATCCCTGTGTACCATACCTGCCCATTGTGGAATACATTGTGGAATACATACAGTGGCACCCAGCCACGCTCTGAGGTTCTAGTTATTGTCTATACCAGTGGTGGTCAACTTGAAAATCATAGAGGGCCTCAGGTGCATCCCCAGACACCTCCAGGTGCACAATAGCATCATATTTGTGCACCTCATCGCCTCCTGCTGAATGTTTTGCCATTTATTACAATTTTTTTGGGGGGGGGGGGGGGGGCTGAAATCTGGGGGGCACAGCCCACCCTAACAACCCCCTCTAGATCTGGCTATTTATACGAACTGCAATTTTCAGCACTAGTGTGCCTATCTGGTGTCCACCTTACACCTGGTTTACTCCAATTGCACTTATTTGTCTCCAACCTTATGCCCGGCTTGAGCCTCTCTAGTGCCCACCTTACTCCCTGTTTGTGCCCATCATGCACATACACACATCCTGGGTACTGACTGACATAAACACAGAAGGCTATGTGGGTGCTGATTGTTTAACAGGCAACAAAGGTGTGACCTTGTTGCGAGTGTGGGCTGTGTTTGGTCAGACATTGAAGCAGACCTGCCCCCCGCTTCATAGACATCAGATCCCTGCACATCTACCGGTGGTTCTAGCAGCCAATTGTGGGGTGTGGAGAAAGAAGGGGAGAGTAAAGGCAGATGACAAGAATCCTCAATGTGTGCAGTGTATGAGACCACAGGGGTCCCATCCACCCTGCACATGTTGCACCGTTTGAGGCCAAATAACAATCTAACGAGATAAATGCATTTAGAGATGCCCATCTATGCAACACCCACTAATAGCACCAAATGCCTCCAGGGGGCCACAGGGGAATAAGATCATATAACAACCACTACTAGAGTAGAATAGTGATATAAGTAGGGCAATCAACATGTAACAAGTTACAAAAATAACTATAAATAATTATTAAAATTATTATAATCCGTGAAATTTTTGGAAAACAAGATGTATGTAATATTGATACTTAAAATATTATAAAAAGATTGCCAGAACAAAAAGGAATGGTCATACAATGAAAAATAACCTAATAAAGAACCATAGAACAGTTAATTGAAAGCAACTCTAAATATGGACCATGTATTAAGGATAAAATGCAGTTATGTTAAACTGTACTGCCTGTGTGAAGGACTAAGTTTATGGATTGCCAAAAGCAAAGTGGTATGTCCAGAGCCTGTCCAGGTTTCAATCCCGCCACCATGGCGCATGCAGTGCCCCACAGCGTGCATTCCATAACCCGGATTTGATGTCAGGTCTGGCTCATTTGGTAGTTATGGAGATGACTAAAAAAAAACAAGATGCCTCAGATAGTAAAACCAACTAGCCATGCATCAAATGTCCATCTTTTTTGCCACATGTATGGCCCAACAGAGGCGAATGGGGCAGTGAAAGAGAGACTCACTACCGGTACACTCCAAGCACCTCCAGAGAACAATAGTTACAACCTCAAATCGGCAATGCAGTTTTTCATTTGTCTTTTATTTTAGTGCAAAAGAGGGGGGAGAAAGGAGTTGGGACTGTATATGAGGCAATGAGTGGGTAGGTTCATCTGCCTCCATCCCTGGTAATGTATTAAAAACAGGAAGGGTTTGTGGGACTTTATATGAAGCATAACTGCAAAGTAATGTTTAATGATTCCTTGTCCATATACAGAGATTCATAGTAAATTATGTAACATTGGTAACAATAGATATCATCTTAATATTTTTATATATATATAAAGATAGATACACGTATCTCAACATGATCCACAATTATAATGAAGAACATATTGATATAGAATACATTGTTCGGGTTAGAGGTAAACATAAATATTCTTAAAATTGATAAAGATAAAATTGACTATGGACTCCAAGGACTATGATGTGCATAGTCCTTGGAGACTCTCAAACACATGATTCCAAGGTGTAGCATATAACGGCTCTATGTGTTTCGTGGAGTTTATCCACTCATCAGGAGCAATTTGAGGTAAAAATATCTATAAAGAGATAAATGAATGCAAAAGGATCAGATAGTTGGCACGAGGGGGCAGAAGGAAGAGGAGGGACATACATTTCCCAATCACTCTTAGGCCCCTTTCACACCTAAGCGTTTTTCATGCGGTGCAGCGCTAAAAATAGTGCCTGTTCACCGCATGAAAAAATCCTGCCCCTTTAACTCCAGTGTGAAAGCCGGCGGGCTTTCACACTGGAGCGGTGCGCTAGCAGGATGACAAAAAAAGTCCTGCTAGCAGCATCTTTGGAGCGGTATAGGAGCGGTGTATTCACCGCTCCTATACCGCTCCTTCCCATTGATTAGAATGGGACACCGCGGTGAAACCGCGGCAATACCGCCGCAAAGCGCCGCTCTGCGGGGGGTCTTTAACCCTTTTTCGGCCGCTCGCGGGGGGTAAAACCGCACCGCGAGCGGCCGAAAACCGCGGTTAAAACGACGGTAAAGCAGCGCTAAATATAGCGCTGCTTTACCGTCACCGCGGCTCCCCGCCCCAGTGTGAAAGGGGCCTTACCTACAGGTAAGCTAGATCTTCAAGAGATAATGTTGACAGCTGAGGGCACCATGGGAACAAACATCCCTTGGAGCTGAGGCAATAGTCTCCACGGCCATAAGGTTTGGTTGTCTTTTTATCCTTTTTATCCTTTTCACTGGGCTCTTTTGGTAATTTTTCTTCGTCATACTAGTCCTGGTTAGCTATGTGGCTTCTTTCACTCAGTAGTTCTACTCTCTACCTATTCTTCCACACTTTCCCATGCCCTTATGGGCTGTAGTCTTACCGTCTCCCTTGTGCAGGTTCACATACATACTTACACATTGTTATTTTTTTCACAGAAGTCCTCTGGAATCATCACTCAGTATGTACTACACAATTGCTTTTGGGGATTACAGTCCTATAGATGTTTCACTCCCTGCTGTTTGTGCCACCTTATGGCCATGGAGACTATTGCCTCAGCTCTTGGGGATGTTTGTTCCCATGGTGCCCTCAGCTGTCAACATTATCTCTTAACCGCTTCCCGACCGCCTAACGCAGATATACTGCGGCAAAATGGCACGGGCAGGCAAAATCACGTGCCTGTACGTGATCCTATAAATGCCTGCCCGTGGGTTGCGCGTGCCGCCAGCGGCGCGCTCGCGACCCGGTCGGGAGCTCCGTGACCCCGGCCGCGGGACCAGTGGACCCGATCGCCGCTGGTGTCCCACGATCGGGTTACGGAGCTGAAGAACGGGGAGAGGTCTGTGTAAACAAACCTCTCCCCGCGCTTCCTACTCTGCCTGTCATTGATTGGCTGTTCCCAGTCATCGGGAAAGCCAATCAATGATGTCAGCCCCGCCCCCTAATGTAAAAAAACACACACACGTCACAGCCCATAACCCCTCCCCTCCCCCAAGTGGTTAACCCCTTCACTACAACTGTCATTTATACAGGAATCAATGCATTTAAATAGCATTGATTGCTGTATAAATGACAATGGTCCCAAAAATGTGTCAAAAATGTCCGATGTGTCCGCCATAATGTCGCAGTCACAATAAAAATCGCTGATTGCCGCCATTACTAGTAAAAAAAAAAATATTAATAAAAATGCTATAAAACTATCCCCTATTTTGTAAACGCTATAACTTTTGCGCAAACCGATCAATAATCGCTAATTGCGATTTTTTTTTACCAAAAATATGTAGAAGAATACGTATCGGCCAAAACTGAGGAAAAAAAATGATTTTTTATATATTTTTTGGGGATATTTATTATAGCAAAAAGCAAAAAATATTGCATTTTTTTCAAAATTGTCGCTCTATTTTTGTTTATAGCGCAACAAATAAAAACCGCAGGAGCGATCAAATACCACCAAAAGAAAGCTCTATTTGTGGGAAAAAAAGGACGCCAATTTTGTTTTGGAGCCACGTCGCACGACCGCGCAATTGTCAGTTAAAGCAAAGCAGTGCCGAATCGCAAAAAGGGGCCTGGTCCTTTGGCTGCCAATTGGTCCGGGGCTGAAGTGGTTACAGACCTAGCTTACCTGTAGGTAAGAGTGATTGGGGAATTTATGTCCCTCCTCTTCCTTCTGCCCCCTCGCGCCAACTATCTGATCCTTTTGCATTCATTTACCACTTTATAGGTATTTTTACCTCAAATTTCTCCTGATGAGTGGATAAACTCCACGAAATGCGTAGAGCCGTTATATGCTACACCTTGCAATCATGTGTTTGAGATTCTCCTTGGACTATGCATTTCATCAAAAATGTTATCTTTATCAATTTTAGGATTATTTATGTTTACCTCTAACCAGAACAATGTATTCTATATCAATATGTTCATCACTATAATTGTGGATCATGTTGAGGTATGTGTGTGTATATGTATATATATGTGTGTGTATATATATATATATATATATATATATATATATATATATATATATATATATATATATATATGAAATATTAAGATGATATCTATTGTTACCAATATTACATAATTTACTATGATTCTCTGTATATGGACAAGGAATCATTAAACATGTCCTTGCATACTTACTTTGCAGTTATGCTTCTTATAAAGTCCCACAAACCCTTCCTGTTTTTATTTTAATGCAGTTGAAAGTCATGTATACCTTTTTAGATTTAATAAATACATAAGTGACAGTAGCAAGTAAAATTGTTAGCAGGTAAAGACATTTTCAAGTTATAAAGTTACTGTCCATATACAGTATATTTAGATCATGATCTGAATTGGTTGTCAAGAGTCAAGAAATGTAAGGCCAATGCATAAAATGCTTCAGATGATCATGGTGTTGTAATACCTTTTATCTGATGACTGCTAAAACTGGACCATGCTGTCTTGGTTGAGCGGGGTACTTTAATATTGTCAAAATGATGCTAAGATGCCCATTTTTTTCTTGCTGCTTGTAAAACAAATATTTTCTGGGTTGGAAAACCTAGTGGGGCTTTAGATTGCCTGCCCCCCTAATAATTTAATGCAAGGATACATCTTACGTCTAAACTTGGTATCTGGTCTGGGCTTTGAATACGAGTTATCCATTGACATTTGCTACCCACAGTTGTCCTTGGTTATGATTGCTCAGATTGGACTTCACTTTCTCTTGTCTATCTGCCACCTGCTCAGACCTCCTGCTTGACCCTCAACCATTCTTTTCTGCCACCTTCTGCCCTTGACATTTAGCTTGATTCAAATACAACTTAGCCCAGTGATTTTTTGCTTCACTTTATTTTTTTCCCAAATTGGTTTCAGAACATTTGTTCAGAACATTATTCAATAAATCCCTTATTTTTTTGAGACTTCTACAAATGCGGAACATCCATAAGACCAAAGTCATAGTTACTATGCTGGCCTTATCAATGGTCCACATCTGTGAATGTCTCTAAGAAAGAGGTTTTATAGATTTTTTTGATACGCATGTGAGGTCCACTATTTTTAAATGCTAGCTTTGATGCTAAAATAGAATGATTTGTTATTTCACTTTGGTCAATCTTGAGGGTGAATGGTCAATCTGTGCCATCATCAACTAATACTAGCATAAAGTTTTATATTATTTTCACTTTATTTACTTGCATGTTTTGAGTATTGAATCTCAAGTACAAAAGAGTAACTGCTCCTTGGATTGGTTATGTGTATATTGGGGAATGTAAGAAGCCATCTTGCTTAATAACTGTTGAGAGCTCAGATTCAGGTTTGCTCAGTGATGCACAGCCATTGTGTGGCAGAAACCAGAGCCTGAAAATGTGTTGAGCATTTATGGTTGCCCCAAGATCAATCAACAATCTTGTGAGCACTGCAATATGTCGGTGAGAAGCCTTCAGTCACGAAAATGTGGGGTATGAATATGAGGTGTCAAATTAGCTCAGATGTAGCACATGGTTTAGATCTGCTTTAATTTACAATCCTTGCTTTAGGTGGTAGTAATGCACCTAAACACACATAAAAGTCACCTCAAACATGCTGCACAGCTGTGAACCAACCCTTGACAGGCAGGTCTTCACAATGCTTGACTGCTACAGCACTTCAATATTACACAGACCAATAAGTCCCTAAAGATTTTTCCCGAGAGTGCTGATTCCCAGTCTTATACAACTTTTAAAGCCCTGACAAGGAGGGACTTTAGCTACCCCTGAAATGCATTAGCTTTAACATCATGTGTTATTCTAACTAAGGAATAAAAAAATTCGATTTCAAGACTCTACAAGACTCTCTCTGTCACAATTGCACTAATACGGCTACAATCACTTCAAGTAAGACTCTACAACAATTATTGTGGCACTCACTTTGTGTTTCCAGCCAGGCCCTGCATGGCTCGTGTAGCCTGAATGTTTACGTAAATTATTATATACTGTAGGTAGGGGATATACTGGAAACAGTGCCTTTACCGCTAGAGCACTTATCAACTACTTTAAAAAGTACATATTTGCATATGTCAAGATTATATGATAATACTGTACTGCACCAAATAGTCCATGTTTAGCTAATGATAATGTCATGCACATTTTTGTTCCATTACCTCTTTTTGCCTGGAAAGACACATCAAAGCTTTCTTGCCAGAAATTTATGCTGCCATTCCCATCCTCATCAATGTACTCTGCAGTAAGACAAACATAAAGGTTTTTTTTCACTTCGCTTTTGTTGGAGACTTCCAGTAAAAATGGGATGTTATGTCCATAGAACACTTCGTCTTCTGTGTGGATGCTGAGGCTGATGGGAGCACTGGACTCTCCCTCTTCTGACAGAATAGCGGCTTCTGAATATTTCTGGAATACCTCCCAATGATGGACGGACCCTGTCAGTAATACAAGTGTTGGCTTAGTTATCCCTTACGAGTGACACAATATACATTTTTTTAATTGTAATTTCGATGCATACATTTTATGTTCAAATCTACAAGTGCCCAACTGCATTTTGACTTTGTTTTCTCAAATATGAAAGTAACCTGTTACAAACCAAGGCAATTCAGATCATATGATAGCAAAAATATATAAGCAAAGTTTTAAGAAAATTTGGTATTTTGCCTCCAGATGCAAATAGTACCCCTTTGTCATTTGCAATCATGGTAAAGTGAACAACTTTGCACAAAGTTTACTTTATGAACCATTATGTATTTATACAAGTTGCTAAAACTGTTGGAAATATATACTGTAAATCCTTATAATAATTATAGTAATAATAACCATTCTCCTTATTAATTCAGTTCCAGAATGTTGCCCTTTAATAAAATCTTTATTTCCAGAATTTGTATTCAAGATGAGGTCTTACTAATACTTTGGGAAAGTTCTGTCTCTCTTTTTCTCATCTCTACTGCATGAGGCACAAAATGAATTTGCCAAGCTTAGTAGCCTCCCACTCAGTACCCCAAATTACTTACATTCTTCAACATTGTTAGGTAACACTTCCAAATTCTGAAAGCTGGTGATGAGCCCAAGCTTGTCACTTTGAAGCTGCACACATAGTCTTCTGTCACCCACTTGTGTTGGAGTGAAGGCAATTGGGTAGACCAAGTCACCTTCCGGCAGAACATTATGACATCTGAAAGTAGCAGTGACAAATTTAGACCCCATGCAATGCATTACATGCATTTACCATATGTTTAAAACGCATTTGACATGCACCTAAAATATATATAAAGTACTGTATATCTAAAGGCAAAACTTTTTTTGTGTGGATAGATTAGGGAATGGTTAGACCCTTGTCATTTTTTTTCAGTTTCCAAATGCCTTTCACTTTCTCTCCTGGAGACACAACAGGAAGCGAGAGGATATCTCTTCAAAGTGAGGGGAAATTTCCTCTGAGGTTTCATTGGAGTAAAAAACACCACCTTACAGGTGTTGAGTACATTTTATTTACACCTTTAAACTTAGTTAAGTGTTAGCCTATGTGGCCATGCATATTTGGCGTTTAGATCTGTTTTTTAAGAGCAGTGTTTAGACGCAAAAAAATGCCCCAAAGCTATGTTTGGAGAGGAGCATAGGAGCATAATTTACATGTGAATGCGTAAAATGCACATAAATGCATGCTTATGCACATACATTTATTCTAGTGACTAGGATAAATTAACATTCTAGCCAATAGAACAAGTTTACAGTCATACGCTTATAAACGCACATACAAATGTGCATAAAAATGCATCATTAGAGGCATTTTTTTCTGCCAATATCTGGCAGCATTTTGGAGCATAAATTTGTAAATGCATGCTAGTGTGCATGTGGCCTAAGACAGTGTTTCAAGAAAGGATGTCCCCATATATTCTAAGTCCCAATGGCAATTGTCACCGGGACAAATAGAGAGGGTTAATATACTAATCAGAAACAACAACAGCACTAAAGCCCTATGGAAAAAAAATAACCCCACACAGCAGGTTTAGTAGTCTAAAAGTATTTATGTCATCACAGAAGTCCAAAAGTTAACAAGCCAACATGTTTCAGGGGCAAAAACTTCCCCCCTCAATAGGGCGTTAAGTGTTGGTTTGAAAGAGTAAGGCCCCTTTCACACGAGCGATCCGATCATGTCCACCCTCCAGTCTCTTCTTTGGAGTGGCAGACCACCTGATTCGATTCTGTCCGCCAAAAACAGACGGATGGTGGTCCTATTCTCCATCTGTCTGGCGGATCGGATGGCAAAAGATGGAATTGGACAGTCTGTTTCCATCCGATTGCCCCAAAGAGGAGAGAGCGGGGTCGTGTCTGTGTCCGCTCTGCATAGCGGAGCAGACACGGACCTGTCATGCGCCTGCTCAGTGGGGATCAGTCTAGAGATCCACCGCTGAGCAAGCGTATTCCGTTTTACAGAGGTGCCTAATGGTTTTGCATAAGTTAAATGGAGGGCGATTTAGCTCAAAAGTCGGCTACTTTAATCCTTTCCTCCAAAAGTGCTTCAACAGCTAGCTGTGTTAGAGGGTTTAACATAACGTGGGATCCAGCACCTCCCATTCAAACTTATTTGAGCAAAAGAAACCTGATTCCTGGTTCCTGATTGCCAATATTAATAATACATAATAAAGTTACTGTTATATTTAAAATGTACCTGTATATCCTCTCCTTATATACCAGACCCTTGCCTGTTGCTCTTATCACAATGTTCTTCAAGGTTTCCTTCAGAGGGTTGGTTAAAGTCAACAATGCAATGACTGGCTGAAACTCCACAGCAACCTTTGGCATCTGTACAAAGTAAAAACAAGTCTAAGCAGAGAAGCAGAGCTGTTGATGAATGTGAGATTAGGGTCACATTAATTGGTTGTCACCATCTTCCCAACTGGATGACTAGGCTTCTCAGCATGAATTAATATCTCCTAATAATCATCCATCCCATTATAACCTTAGAGTAAATAGGAGTTTAGCCTCATCAATTTTACGCATAAAAATTCTTTTATAATGCTACATCAAGGATATATCTATTTCTTTTCACTATATCCAATGTTTCAAAAAATCTATTGTGGACATGGACAGGTTCCTAAAGCGGTTGTAAACCCTGCTTTGTTATTTTTACCTATAGGTAAGCCTATAATAAGGCTTACCTGTGGGTAAAATTAATATTTCCTTAACTTACAAGGTTTAGGAAATATTCACCCTGCATGCAGCCGATGACATAAGTGGCGCATGCGCTCTGAAGGTCCGGTGTTCCGTGCCGGAACTTCAGAGCTTCTTGCCGGTGTCCTGTTGAATACTGTCCCCCGTCGGATAGTGTCCGCCCTGTACTGCGCTTGCGCAGTACGGAGGACAAGGAGACGCCGAAAGTCTGCGAGGAATGAACGGCGCCCGCGCACTGAGTTCAGGTTCAAGCCCCACCATTCAAGTGGACATAGAGTTAGAATAAAAATTTGCAGAGCGAAGCGAGGCCGCGCCGGAAGCGTGGTGAGGGGCCCTGTTACTAAGCGCTGTTTTACATCATCTACCGTATGTCCACTTGCATGGTGGGGCTTGAACCTGGACTCACGGCAGAAGGTACTATTAAGTGGGCAGGCGCCGTTCATCTTCTGAGACTTTCGGCGTCTCCTTGTCCTCCGTACTGCGCAAGCGATGCGCCTGCGCAGTACGGGGCGGACAGTATCCAATGGGGGGACACTTTTCGGCAGAACACCAGAACCGAGGGCTCCCACGTGCATGAGCGGAAGTGACATCATCGCAGCTCTGACCACTCACAGTGCCGGAGACAGCGATCCCGGAAGAAAGGATGGGAGAAGACGTCAGCCCTCTCAGCTGTGACAAGGTGCCGCTAAGAGGGCTTTGTTCTAAGGTGAGTATTTCATAATGTCCTTGTATGCGATGCATACTAGCACATTATGCCTTTATCTTGCAGGTTTTTTGGGGGATTTTTTTCAGCGGTTTACAACCACTTTAGGAGTAAAATAGGCACTGTAAATAAATTGATACAATTTTGACACTATCAAAACACTATTTGGTCAAACGTTTTTGGACATCTTACACTTCATACAGTTTAGATGTTTCCACTGAGGGGTACTTTTAATGCTACTGCATGCAAGAATGTTTTAGACTATTGTGCACCTCCAAACTTCTGACAATGGTTTGGGGAAGACTCTTTACTGTTCATGACTGTCCTGCACAAAGCCCTGACCTCCACCCAACTGAACACCTTGGGATGAATGGGACAGCCAACTGTGAGCTAGGTCTTTTTGTCCAACATCAGTACCTGACCTTACAAATGCTCTTTTGGCTGAATGGGCATAAATACTTACAGACAAATTCCAAACTTTTGTAGAAACTTCTACATAAATGGGAAGATTTTATAATTGCACAGGGTGACCAACTCCATATTAATGCCCATGGTTTGGAAATGGGATGTCCAAAAAATCCATTTAGGTGTGATGGTCAGAAGTCCACAGATTTTTGATCCTATAGCTTACATATTTTAATACACAGATAAGTGGATGGTTAAGCAGCATGCAGGTCTTCGACATCACTTCCGGTTCAGGATGCCCTACGCGTTACGTCACATCAGGTGACTTCATCAGGCCCCTTTCTTGGAAGCAAGTGATTATATTAGTCACATCACCGCTGGAAAATGAACTGCTGCACACTATATTGATGCCCTTTGAAACAGACTACACTATTGTTATGCACTTTATATGTGATTTATTTGTATTATGATCTATATCACAGATTATAGAATGTTTATAATTTTCTTATGCACATATATACGTTAGAGTTTGCACTACACCAGTTTATATATACATTACCTTTACTTGTGGGAATACAGTGGGTGGCTGTAGCAACTTGTTTTAATTTTTTTTATTGTGCACAAGCGAACTGTACTCTTAAAACTGCATTCGGATTACTATTTTGCACTCAGGTAGCGCAGAGGTACACATTTGTTCTTTGTTTAGTTATACTTTTGTAAAAAATTGATAACTTTCATTTTGTCATGTTATTGATACATGATATCTGCAGTTGAAAATTAGATAATCTTCATTAGTATTCATATTATATATCTTTAAAAAAAATTTAATGGGGCGCATGCGCAGCGCGATCCTGGACGGAAGCAAGGGCTAAGAGCTCCGCAAGGAACGGAGACAAAAGCTGACTCCCCGGGGCCTTACAGCTAAGATCCGAACACCAAACCACGTAACTCCCCTGGCGGAACATCCAGCGCATGCCGGGCCCTAAGTCTCGCCACGGCAAACCAGCCCAGAGATCCCTGACAACCTATTTGCTCCGAGTGCGGGAACAGCACAAGATGTCCCAAGATGGCGCCCAGGCAGGGCTTGCTCCGGCGTGCTCACAGGCCTCGCAGACCCCAGCCTCATCCCCGGACTACTCCACGGGTGACTGTGAGTACACAAACCAGCTCACTAAGGCAGACCTGGAGGAAAGCCTCTCCTCAATGTATGATAGGCTGGCTAGGAAGTTCCAATCGGAACTGAATAAATCCACCAGCACATTGTCAGTAGAGATTGCGGCCCTGGGCACTAGAATGGACTTGTTGGAGACCAAGCACGATGAACTATGTCTATCCCACTCTGACCTGCGCAAAGACCATGAGACCCTCACTGAGACGGTCCAGGTCCTGCAAGCCCACCTCGAGGACCTCGACAACAGAAATAGAAGAAACAATCTGAGAGTGAGAGGGGTCCCCGAAACGGTCACAGACCTGACACAGGCCATACAGAAGCTCTTTCATTCCCTGCTTCCAGAGTCCCCAATGGCTGCATATACCTGTGACAGGCTGCACAGAGCTCTGCGCCCAAAGCCCCCAGATGACAGACCTCCACGGGACATTGTTCTGTGCCTTAAGGACTATCTGGTAAAAGAAGAGATTTTAAAGGCCTCACGCAATACTCCCAACATTCAACTGGACGGGGTGGCGGGGCAAATCTACCAAGACATATCACCCACAACTTTGGATAAACGCAGAAGGATGAAAGAAGTCCCCTCAGTACTGCAATCAGACAGAATTAGGTACCGATGGGGCTTCCCCTGTAAGCTGCAAGTTCCTCATAATGGAACCACGTATACAGTCACTACGATCTCGGAGGGGAAAGCTCTTTTGGTAAAGTTGGGCCTCATGAATGCTGCCGACCATCCAAGGATGCCTTCTACCCCCCGTTCGCCAGCCATCTGGGCCACCCCACCTCCTAGGAGGGACCGTCGTACAGTTCATTGACCAGCGCAGTTCCCCACTTCTTTAATGGGCACCTGAGAGGACCTGCATGAAAAAAGATTGATCACTTGTCTCACCCTTGAACTGATGTCCAGTCGCGTCCGTCTGATTTACCCCCCGCTTCAGGCAAGCCAGATGGAGACCCTGAAGTCCCAAAAAAACACTTTTGATGATCTTCCTTCGATCAGTCGGACGGATCGGCTCACTCTCCTTGCTTGGAGGTTTAGACCAATTGGTCTGAGTTCATTATTGCAATTTGGGCAGAGGAAGGGAGGGGAGGGCACTTTTTTTTATTGTTGTTTTTGTTTTGCATTGCCCTCTGCTGTCTCCTTCTCAGGCCCTGTTTTGTTTTTTTGGTCGGGGTGTTCGTTTTACCCCTGACCCCCTCGGCATTGAGACTGCCTCTTTTGAGACCAACTCTGCGTTTGTTACATTCTCAGGACACGCGATTAGTATTCGATCGCTCCTTTGTCAATTTTTTTTCTATTTTTTTTTACTGTTTTTTTGCTATACAAGTGTTGTACTGCTTTTAACCCTACATGATTCCGCCTCTCACTGGTTGACGCTCCTGGGCGCTCATCCTGCCCCTGGCCTCTCCGGGGATTGGATGGTGCCTACGGTTTCAACCTTTGACCTAGGTTTAGGATGGTATATATCATTGTATTGGTCATTTTACAAGTGCAATTTTATCACTGCAAATGTGGTTCCTGCGGTTTCTGGACTCATGGTGCACCTACTGGCGGGTAAGCTAAAATCTAAGTTTTCCCGATGGGTACTTCTGTAATTTCACATAACCTTAAGGGCTTTAACTCCCCAATTAAAAGAAGGAAGGCCTTTAGGGAATATAAAAGACTGGGGGCGGACATTGTGCTCCTCCAGGAGACGCACTTTTCCACCCAAAATCACCCACGCTATTTTGATAAGACCTACCGCCGTGGATACTTCACCACTTTCGAGTCCAGAACCCGCGGAGCTGCTATATTTTTTAGGCACAATATACCGTTTGAGCTACAACAAGAATATAAGGACCCCCGATAGCCATTTTGTTATAGTAAAGGGCAATATGCAAGGGAAGACAGTCACAATAGCATCAGTGTATGCCCCGAATGACGCTCAAGCGTCGTTTTTTAAATGTTTTTTTGCGGCCCTAGACAAACTCCACTCCCCACATATGATAGTGGGGGGGGGGGGGGACTTTAACCTGGTAGCCCATCCAGCTCTAGACAGAAGCAGGACTGGCCACGCCTCCAATGCCTTCCCTAAGACCCTACAGCACCTCATCAAATCAAACCAGCTTATTGACACCTGGAGAGCTCATAATGTTGGGGCAAGGGAATACACCTTCTATTCCCACCCGCATGACAGCTACTCCAGGCTGGACTACATTTTCTCCACAACCATCCTGACAGCTAACTCAACTGCGGCGAGTATTCACTCTTGCCCGTGGTCTGACCATCAGATAGTTGCATGTACATTTACTTGTATAGGCCTTCCGAAAACTCTGGGGACCTGGAGACTCAATGACTCTATGCTCACGGACCCGGTAGCTCTTTCACAGATCTCAGGCTACATCTCGGAATACTTTGCTCACAATGAGGTCGGGGAGATTTCCCCGGCGTCGCTGTGGGGTGCGCATAAGGCGGTTCTGAGAGGTAGACTGATGCACATGGCCTCTGACCGTAAAAAACAGAGACTCCGAAATATAGAGACCCTCACGAGTGAGTTAGACAAGCTATATCGCAGACATGGTCATATTCAGGATCCTGAGGTATTAGCACAGATTGATCAGAAGAGGAGGGCACTGGATGCTATCCTCACTGAGCAAACTGAAAAATCATTACGATGGTCCAAGGCCAAGTTTCTCTTGTACAGCAATTCCTCATCGACCATGTTTGCAAGAAAGCTGAAGCAATCTATTCAGCCCACACACACCTATAGGCTACGTAATAGTAAGGGTGACCTCACAACTCATCCCAAATCAGTATTACACCTATTTAAGACTTATTACAAATCCCTTATGGAGGCTTCCAGTCCCCCGATCCCCCCTCGGCCCCCATCTTGGCTTGAGTCCATCCTGCTGCCACAACTGAAGGCAGATCAACTGGAAACCCTAAATGCCCCCTGTACTGTGGAGGATGTGACGGCTGTCATGACCTCTCTTAAAACCGCCAAGACCCCAGGCCCAGATGGCTTCTCAGCCATGTATTATAAAAAATTTGCTGACTTATTGACCCCTAGACTGACTAAGCTGTACAATAAGGTCCTCTCTGGAGAAACCTTCCCGAATGATATGCTGATGGCCAACATGTCTCTAGTCCCTAAACCAGGGAAGGATCATACTCTTCCCCCAAAACTTCAGGCCCATCTCGGTCATTAATAATGACCTGAAGATATTTAGCCGTATATTAGCAGACAGACTAGCGACCACTATTACATCCCTAATCTCCCCGGACCAGACAGGATTCATCCCAACAAGACAGATAATGGACAACATTCGCTTAGCCACCAACATTATCCAAGATGCCAACCTCCACTCAAGTCCTCATGCTTAGTTTAGACATTAATAAAGCTTTTGACAGTGTCTTCTGGCCATACCTAGACAAGATCCTCCACAGATTTGGGATCATGGGTAGTTTTGTTAACGGATTCCATGCCCTTTACAACAATCCCCAGACATGTATAAAACTCCCCGGATGTTCCTCGGATTACTTCACCCTAGGACGGGGAACCAGGCAGGGCTGTCCTTTATCCCCCTTATTGTTCGCTTTGGCGATAGAGCCCCTATCCAGATATATAGCTTCCAATCCCAACATAAAGGGGTATGAAAAATGCGCAACTTCGTATAAATTGAGCCTATACGCGGACGATGTCCTGCTCTTCCTGACTGACCCCCTGACCTCTCTCCCCAACCTTTTAGTAGCATTAGAAGAATTTCAGCTTGAATCGGGCCTGGGGGTGAACCCATCCAAATGTGTAGCCATGCCTGTAAATTTACCGCACCAGCTAGTGATGTCCCTAAAGAGTAGTTTTAATTTCTCCTGGACCTCTTCTTCCTTACAATACCTGGGAGTGAAGCTAGCTCCTACCCTTAAGCTGACGTATGTACAAAACTATCCACAGATCTTTGCTGTAGTCAAGCGTTTGCTAAACCAGTGGGCCCCGTACCATATTTCATTTCTAGGCCGTATTCAGGCGGTCAAGATGTCTATCCTCCCGAAGCTGTTGTTCTATTTTAGGGCCCTACCTCTGTATGTGCCCCGCGCCACTATTAGGAACCTACAATCAGAATTGCTGAGATTCATTTGGAAGGACAAGAGACCCAGACTTAACAGACATTTAATGTATAGGACTAGGAGAGGGGGAGATTTGAGCTGCCCTGACCTTTGGAAGTACTTCCTGGCGGCCAGAATGGTCCAGCATGCCCAATGGCATTTCCAGTCTCCTCGTACCCCCTGGATACGCTTTGAGCAAGATTCTGTCAAACCTTATTATCTCCCAGGGATTTTATGGTCTGTTCAGACACACCAAAGGGATATTGCGGCACTTAATGAGGTGGTGGGGCAGTCTCTCTATCTCTGGACCCTATATAAGGACAAGTTTGGCCTGTCCTCTAAACCAGCTCCCTTATCTTCCTTCCTGGGGGACCCTGGTTTCCCGGGGGCCTTCGGGACAGAAACTAACTTTACCCATTGGTACTCTCGGGGCCTAGTAACCCTACGCTCACTAGTTCATGGGACGGACTTCCGGTCCTTTGAGGACTTGAACCAGATCTGGGGTATCCCCCACTCTGAGTTTTACAAATATCTTCAGATTCGCCACTACTTCCAGAATTCTATTGCATTATGGAGGGCGAACCCTAAAACTATATTTGAGGCACTTTGTCTTGAGGGGTCCAGGGATAGAGGGGTGATCTCAGCAATCTACTGTCACCTTAACGACTTCGGCACGGAACCTAAATCACAGGCCATGATAGCATGGGAGACCGACCTAGCAGAGACTATCACACCAGAAGACTGGTGCGACATGATAGAGAATATGCATAAGTGCACTCGCTCAACTGCTATAAAGGAGACGGTGGTAAAGTTGCATACTAGATGGTACTACACCCCGGTCAAGATCCATAAGATGTTCCCTCTTGTCTCAGACACGTGCTTCAGGGGCTGTTCTCTCCTCCACACCTTTTGGAGCTGTAAAAACTTAGGCCCCTTATGGAAAAAAGTATCTGGTAAGATACAACAGATCGAGGAAACAATGTGGTCCTAACAGCCCGAATGTGCCTCCTTTTTGCTGATATCCCAGGTACCTTGCCCACTGAACAGAAATTATTTCATACACTATTCAGTGCAGCGCTCTGGGCTATAGCTCTGAACTGGCGAAAGACGACAGTCCCCTGGCCGCAAGTTTATTTATCGCATGGATTCAATAAAACTGATGGAACGCATTCATCATACACTTACGGACACTATGGTGATTTTTGAGAGGAAATGGGACCCCTGGCCTGCACCGTCGGAGTCGGAAAACTATGCTCACTCAACGGGTAGCGAAGACTAGACCAAAGCTTTATTCATACATATAAAGTAAGATAGCAGTGCGCTTCAACACTTTCTTTATTTTATTTTGTTACTTTTTCTTTTTGTTTCATATAGTTGGCATACTATAGTTTGCCTTGTTCTTGTCTAAAAGTACTATATAACAGGAATATTAGATTCTGAGACATGATGGAAAACTAGCCTCGGTGATAACTAGACTCTTATATGTGTCACTGATGTTCCACGGACTGTGTCTGCTTTGGTTGCACTTTATCTTTTGCCTATTTAGGATCACAGTCGATGATTTCTTTGACACACTGTTTGCTCATCATTGTATTTCCATATATACATTTTGTACTGTATATTCTTGTACTTTCTCTCAATAAAAGTTTGTAAACAAAAAAAATTAAATGAAGATTGGACTATTACAGTGCATTGGATATTACTTGCAGCATAGAGCTCTAATACCTGTATCATTAGATTTGGTTTGCAGACAGTCACGTCTTGTTCCTCCAAAGCAAAGCTGCTGGTTTGGCCCTTTGTATCCTTTACTAGTGCAGTCACTCTTAGCAGGTTATTATCCAGGAGAACCTTCTCATACACCAAAGGATTAATCTTGCCAGAGACACTTCTCTCTGCAACGGCACAGAAGGGTCAGTTAGGGTCTTTAGTAATAGTATGATTTTTGTGTATAAAGTGTGATGGTGCTTTGCTTGTTCAAGGCACTTTAGAGGTGCTCCCTCAGCTACTAAATACACACTGTTTAATTTACTTTATCCCTTCTCTTTCTGTATGTGGATGATGGCACTCTAATTATTTTATTAAAAAAAAAAAAATTCTAAGGACCTTTTTTTCCTAATCGATATACAGCTGTCACATGACCCAGCTCTTTCCCAGCCTGTCTGCAGGGAAACATAAGCAGGAGGAGCTTCTAGTCCTCTGCTGCTGGTTACATGTTCAAAATAAAACAAAAAAAACTGCCTTTGGAATACAAAGTAAAAATAATTAATATCAGTAAACTGATAAATCATCATACAAATATATATTTGAAATCCAATCTTTATCGTCTTTTGAATTTTAATCGGTTTGTGGCCACCCTCACTCTACAGAAGTAGATAATTTTATCGAAAGAACATGTTGGTAAACTGCAGCCCCTGATCAGTGTATTCTGACAGCAGTTGGTGCGGCTGTCACAATACAATGTCCCGGTGGGGGTCGGGATTCCTCTATCCACCTCATCGGTGTGTATGTCTTCCAGCTCCTTGGCTAAAACAATGAAAAATTAACAATGCAAGGCCAGCTGCCACTCTGCTGGAGTGGGGAAGCAAAGTGACATACCTGGTTCTAATAGGTTTGGGTCATGTGACTGACTTTCACATGACTTGAGTCATGTGATAGACATGTGAAGGTCATGTGATAGACTTTCCTTTAACCCAGGTGATTGGCCGCATGGGCACCAACCCTGCCATATAAAGGGAGCCCTTATCCCTGTGTAGGCTCAAAATGTGAGGATTCTTTGAGGATTAGGGACTGGTTTTGGAGGTAGCATTTCTCTACAGGTCCTCTTTAATTGTCCATCCTGTTCCATATACTGTATATTTTTATTCACAAAAAGTTATAATTACCTTCTCCTGAAATGAGATGGAAATAAAATTTCTCACTCCAGAACTGAGTTCCAGTTATGCCATAGTCATGTACAGGCTGGGCACCAATAACCAGCTCTAGATCCTTCTCCTCTTCGCTCACATTGGTCACTGTCACACTGACATTAACATCTTGCCCATACAGTTGGCCACTCTGGGGTATAATGGATACTAGGATGGGACTTGGGGTCATAGGGTCTTCACTAGCGTCCTTGTTTTTCAGCATCAGCTGTTTGGCTCTCTGAACTGCTTCATATTCTTCCTGACAACCTGTTTGGAATAACATAAGCATGAGGATCATGATTAGGTATGACATTTTACAATGACAGGGTTACAGGACAGCAGTCAGGATAAAAATTACCAGTAAACTTCTATAGTATAAGCATATAGCTCCCAGGGGCGGACTGACCATTTGGCCACTCGGGCACTTCCCAAGGGCCCCGGGCCACTAGGGGGCCCCATCAGGGTTGCCAGCCTAAGTAAAACCAGGGACAGTATGTAAAAATCTGTGTTTTTTTTACATCTGTTTCTGAAATGTCCCTTACTGACATCCTTTTGGTCTAAAAATCCTGAGATTATAGCTGCCCCACCTCTCCAGTACCTTCTCAGCCAATAGAAACATGTCTGTGTATACTGTGTGTACATGTATGTGTATACTGTGTGATTGTTTACTGTGTGGCCCCATAATCTCTGATTGCCTGGGGGCCCCATGAGTTGTCAGTCCGCCCCTGATAGCTCCCCAATACTCCCCAAAGTTACTGATTTCGAGGGACTGTCCCTCATTCAAAACAAAGTCCCTCTGTCCCTCTTTCCTCTTCATTTCTCTCTCATTTTGGTCTGATCTATATAGTTGTATGTATATAAAATGCACTACTTATATATCAAAAGGTGTTTCCCAGTGCTAAACCTTTCATCCAATTTCTAAATTGCTGCATTTGTAAATTCCAAAAGCCAATATAAAGGAATAGTAAAAAGCACTTGTGGGTTTAACCAATCATTTTTTTCCCCACAATTCTCCTTTAGGGGGCGTGGCAGGGGTGTGTGTCCTATCCCTACATAGTTTTGCTAATAGGTGTCCCTCATTCCCATCTCAAAAAGTTGAAAGGTATGTATAAAGACAGAGATACTTGATGTTACTTTTTTTAATTGTAGGCAGTAGCATTTGACATTAAAGGTTACGATGTACAGATCAGTTTATTTCAGTTATGATTAGGATTGCTTTGCTTGTAATGGAATGTATGTTGCCCAGATCACTTACACTAACATACAAAATATTTTCAAAAGTATTGGGACACCTGCCTTTACACGCACATTAACTTTAATGGCATCCCAGTCTTATGCCCTGTACACACGATAGGATTTTCCGACAACAAAACCGTGGATTTTTTTCCGACGGATGTTGGCTCAAACTTGTCTTGCATACACACGGTCACACAAATGTTGTCGGAAATTCCGAAGGTCAAGAACGCGGTGACGTACAAGACGTACGACGAGCCGAGAAAAATGAAGTTCAATAGCCAGTGCTGCTCTTCTGCTTGATTCCGAGCATGTGTGGACTTTTGTTTGTCGGAATTGTGCACATATGCTTGGAATTTCCGACAACAAGTCTTGTTGTTGGAAAAATTTGAGAACCTGCTCTCAAACATTTGTTGGCGGAAATTCCGCCAACAAATATTCTATGGAGCATACACACGGTCGGACTTTCTGACAACAAGCTCACATCCAACATTTGTTGTCAGAAAATCCTATCCTGTGTACAGGGCATAAGTCTGTAGGGTTCAATATTGAGTTGGCCCACCATTTGCAGCTAGAACAGCTTTAGCTCTTCCGGGAAGGCTGTCCACTAGGGATGGGCCAAACGGATCCCTGTTCGGTTTGCACCAGAACTTTCGAACACCACGAAAGTTCTGACCCAAATAAGGAACCCCATTAAAGTCAAAGGGACTCGAACGTCAAAAGTGCCCATTTTGAAGGCTTATATGCAAGTAATTAGGCATACAATGGCTTTAGGGGTCCGGGTCCTGCCCTAGGGGACATGTATCAATGTATCAATAAAAAAAAGTTTGTGAAAAACGTCATGAATTGTGCCCATGAAACCTATACCAAAAACATTCTTCCAGATGAAATGTTTAAACAGCCTCGAAGTCCTGCAGAGATTCCACATCCAAAAAGACTTAATCAGTGACATCGGCATCAGTGCACACACTTACGGCTGCATTAACCAGACTGCTGGTGTAAACGGGCCCTCAGCATTTTCAACACAGACATTGTAATCTTAGTCCCCATTCCCACTTAGTGATTTGGATTCGCAGGGAGAATTAAAGTGATTTTGCCTAAGATTCCAAATAGCATGGCCATTGGTGCAAAACACACAACACGCGTTTGGTTGCCATTCATCCAAAATGGCACCTCAAACGTGGTGTGATTTTGCCACAATTGTCACATGACAGAATCTCGCAATCACGGCAAAGCGCGACTTTAAAAATTGCTCCAATCTTGTCACCCAAAAAGGAGCAGGAGCTTTTTGAGCGACAAACATGCATAGGGCAGCCAGTTGAAGTGAATGGGCTGCCCTAAGCGTGACACTTGGAATCTCATGATAAATGCTAACACAAAAAAAGTAAAAATAAAAATAAGTGAAAATAAGCTTTTTCTGTGAAAGGAGATATGGGCAGCACAAGCAGGTGTGTTTTCTTTTGATGCTGACTGAAACACAACTTTAGAGTCTTTGTTGTGATCTTTGACATTGACTAACTTCACATTGACCTCTTCAGCTCCCTAGTCCTCATTCACAAGGATGCCACTTGTAGTCTGTGAAAGTGCCGTGTCTTCAAGCTGTCGGGTGCTGCATGCAGGCAGCCTCTTTATGTCTATGGATGTACAGCGGCTGCATGGACGCAGTCACTCGTTCCAACCCTACAGCTGTGCAGGTGCTGGTGAACAGCCCTGAATGCTGACAGTATGCAATCGGGGCTGCTCAGCTGCATGCCCATGGCCTTCAAATTGGTACGAGAGGCTGTATCCATGCAGCTGGTGTGTTCCTATAGACATGCCTTAAGACATGACCCATTCACAGACTATGGGTGTAAGCACCTTTGTGAATGAGGCCTTAGACGTGTCTGGTATGATCATAGTCTGAAGAAGTTAAAACAAGCTAATAGCTGAAGTTAGCAATTTGTTTCAGTTTTTTTGCAGCTGCCTCCTAGCCTTGTTGTAAAAGTGATGTGGGAGGCTGTAGAGCCACCTAGTGAGTTTTACAGCACTTGTTATGTGGTCTTGCCATCCCCTGGCCCCTCCTCTCCATGGACCACAAGAAACCGCTTCAGGATGGTGAGTGGGAGGAGCTCAGGGAAATTCCGTTTCCCCATTTCCTCTGTTGAGTGTGAACCCAAAAGTGCTCAAAACTTTTCTGGGTTCACAGGTGTCAAAATCCTGACTGAAAATCTGGGTGCAGAGGGGATCAAGCACAATCCTGCAGCACAGGGCAGGAGGAGTTATTTGGTGTCTAATAAAGGGATTTTTTTCAGCAGGAACACTGGGGAACGCAGTTCTGGCACCTTTAGAAATGATTGTATGTAAGGGCAAGGAGTGATGGGGTGTGATGGGGATCTATTGTTGCTGGGAGGATCTACCGCTGATGGAGGGGTCTATTGTTGCTGGCTGCTGGAGGGTCCATTGATGCCGGGAGATCTATTGTTGCTGGTGGGGGTCTATTGTTGTTGGGTTGGATCTATTTTTGCTAGTGGGGTCTGCTGTTGCTGGGTGGATCTATTGTTGCCTGCTACAGGTGATCTACTTTACTTTTTCTTGTCATGCAATGGCTATATCTCTTTAGTTCTAAAGTCTCACTTTTTTTTACGTTAATGGATTTCTTGCATTAAGATAAAAAAACAAACAAACATAAAAAGGCATATTCTTGTTGGTCAGGCTGCGTCTCTTTGCAGCTGCGGATGGAGTCTGGTGGCGGAAGGGTCAGATGGTGCCCCAGGCGACTGGGCAGCTGGCGCGTTTCGGGGGCGCGCCCTTTTCCTCAGAGCCTAGGCGGTCACTGACGCCGGACGTTCGGTAGTTTGGGGTGTCATCCGACCTTCCTGTCGTCGGACTCTGTCCGTTGCTGCGGAGAGACGCAGTTTGACCGATAAGAATAAACATAGCCCAAAAACAGCATTCTACGCCATCTCATACGTCACTTCCGGTCTGCAGTAACAACTTCCAGTTGCGTCCTTAAGTCCTACGCATTACGTCACACCCTCGTGACTTCTTCAGGGAACTGGATTGGATGGACCCATCCATTTATATCAATTGGACAGGAAGTGACAAAATCGCCATATTGTTGAAGACCAAAGGCTAAGTTGAATACTACAAACAACAGCCATTTTCCTTATCGTAATTGTAAATAGGAAATGGTTTAATAACATTAATTGAAAAAAGGGGTCTTTTAATGAAATTTATTAAAAACATTCAAAAAAAAAAATAAAAACCCCCCCACTAACTATTTCAACTATCCCTGTCACCTGACTCCTCAACTGATCCAGCGCAGTCCCATCTGCAGCAGTGCTGCTCCCTCTTCCTGGTCTCACAGTAGACTCTGAGAGCAGCAGAAGCCATTGGCTCCTGATCCTGAGGGAGAGAAGGAGCAGACAGAGCTGGGGGACTCCAGAAGAGGAGGTAAATGACTGCTCTGTGCAAAACAATCGCACAGAGCAGGTAAGTATAGCATCTTTTTTATTTTAATTAAATGCAATTAAATGCTACAATAGCTTTAAATGCATTTCTATAGAATATCAGCCAACTTTTCAGTGTTGTTGTGCTCTTGCCACAAGTGTGATAAATTTGCCCCAAGTGTGGGCCTTGAGTTTCAACAGATTTATGGGCTTATTTTTCTGTGGTTTAATAAATACGACATTAAATTACCCTTTGGGTGCTTGTATTCACGGGTGATATTATCTTCAAAGTTGCATCCCACACTTTTTGTGCTCATTCCATCCCCCACGTGTCTTGTGCTGCTGAAAGCCTTCTTGAAAAATCCATCTGAATTTCGCACCCAATTCACAGTTTTTGTGACCACCTTGGAATAGATGAGGTAGGTATCATAATTTAAGTCCACAAATCCTTCCTTGATGGCTCTCACTGGAGCAGGACCACTGCAGAAGAGGGCTCCTGGAATCAAATGAGGATTGTTAGCCAATGGGATCTTTAAAACAAGCTATACTTATACCCGTATTTTAAATAAACCCCCTCTTGTATAACTTCTAAACCTAAAATAATGTTATTTTGGCTACCCTGACCTACTCTCATATGTCTGCACCAATAGCCATGCAGGCTTAAAGTATAACTCTAGTCAATATATTATGACTTTCACTGCCAACAGTCTAACGTAATATTTCTTTACACTTTGGGAAAATTAGTTCCCTTATTTTGTGTCTTTTGGAAAGGAAGTAAAGGGAATAGAGCAATAAAAACTTAAATGGTTCTAACTCTTCCCCACTCTTTCGAAAAACTTTATACAACTTTAAAAAGCTGCAGTAAAAAGTTGATAGAGGCTCTAACCCTTCTAAACCATATAAAATGTAAAAGAAAAAAAAAACTGTTGGAGTTAAGTATTAATGTGAGAATTGAAATAAGATTCCCTACTGATAATTATAATTTTTATCAGACAGTCAAGAACAAGATTGGGGAATCAGTCTGGAAATGAAAGCGAACATCATACTCATTCTAGGTATGTACACTATATTACCAAAAGTATTGGGATGCCTGCCTTTACTCACACAACTTTAATGGTATCCCAGTCTTAAGCCCCATACACACGGTCGGATTATCCGATGGATTCTGTCCTATCGGACAATGTTGTCGTAAATTCCGACCGTGTGTAGGCACCATCGGACAGTGTACCTCGGATTGTCCGACGGACAAAGTCCTATCTCCTGCTGGATAGATTTTTCGACAACAAAGTCCGATCACACCAAATCCGATCGTGTGTAGCTTAGTCCGACGGACAAAGTGCCACGCATGCTCAGATCACATTACAAGACCAAAGCTATTGGCTACTAGCCTCTACGTAGTCCCGTCGTAGGCAACAAACGTCACCACGTTCAGAATGATCGGATTTTCCGACAACTTTGTCCGACCGTGTGTATGCAACACCAGTGTCGGACTAAATCCGTCGGACCAAATCCAATGGATTTGGTGGTCGGATTTTCCGACCGTGTGTATGGGGCTTTAGTCCGTAGGGTTCAATATTGAGTTGGCCCACCCTTTGCAGCTATAACAGCTTCAACTCTTCTGTCCATAAGGTTTAGGAGTGTGTCTATGGGAATGTTTGACCATTCTTCCAGAAGCGCATTTTTGAGGTCAGGCACTGATGTGAACAAGAAGGCCTGGCTTGCAGTCTCCACTCTAATTCATCCCAAAGGTGTTTTATGGGGTTGAGTTTAGGTCTCTGTGCAGGCCAGTCAAGTTCCTCCACCCCAAACTTGCTCTTCCATGTGTTTCTGGACCTTGCTTTGTTCACTGGTCCAAATCATTTGGTGGAGGGGGGTTATGGAGTGGTGTTGCTTTTCAGGGGTTGGGCTTGGCCCCTTGGTTCCAGTGAAGAGAACTCTTAAGGCGTGAGCATACCGTTTTGAACAATATCGTGCTCCCAACTTTGCGGGAACAGTTTGGGCATGGCCCCTTCTTGTTCCAACATGACTGCGCACCAGTGCACAGACAAGGTCCATAAAGATAAGGATGAGCGAGTTTGGGATGGAGGAAATTGACTGACCTACACAGAGTCCTGACCTCAACCCGATAGACCTGGGATGAATTAGAGCAGAGACTGCGAACCAGGCCTTCTCGTTCACTTCAGTGCCTGACCTCACAAATGCGTTCTGGAAGAATGGTCAAACATTCCCATAGACACACTCCTAAACCTTGTGAACAACCTTCCCAGAAGAGTTAAAGCCGTTATAGTTGCAAAGGGTGGGCCAACTCAATAGTGAACCCTACAGACTAAGACTGGGATGCCAATAAAGTTCCTGTACGCGTAAAGGCAAACGCCCCAATACTTTTGGTAATATAGTATATATATATCTACATACACATTTATATATATATATATATAAAATCTCTCTATATTGATACAGTGCCTTGAAAAAGTATTCATACCCCTTGAAATTTTCCACATTTTATCATGTTACAACCAAAAACATAAATATATTTTTTTGGGGTTTTATGCTATAGACCAACACAAAGTGGCACATAATTGTGAAGTGGAAGGAAAACGATAAATGGTTTTCACAATTTTTTACAAATACATATCTGAAAAGTGTGGTGTGCATTTGTATTCAGGCCCCTTTACTCTGATAACCCTAGCTAAAATCTAGCGGAACCAATTGCCTTCAGAAGTCACCTAATTAGTAAATAGAGTCCACCTGTGTGTAATTTAATCTCATTATAAATACAGCTGTTTTGTGAAGCCCTCAGAGGTTTGTTAGAGAACCTTAGTGAACAAACAGAATCATGAAGGCCAAGGAACACACCAGACAGGTCAGGAATAAAGTTATTGAGAAGATTAAAGCAGGGTTAGGTTACAAAAAATATCCCAGGCTTTGAACATCCCATGATGCACTCATCAATCCATCATCCGAAAATGGAAAGAGTATGGCACAACGGTAACCCTACCAAGACATGGCCGTCCACCTAAACTGACAGGTCGGGAAAGGAGAGCATTAATCAGAGATGCCGCCAAAAGGCCCATTGTAACTCTGGAGAAGCTACAGAGATCCACAGCTCAGGTAGGAGAATCTGTCCACAGGACAACTATTAGTCGTGCACTCCACAAATCTGGCCTTTATGGAAGAGTGGCAAGAAGAAAGCCATTGTTGAAAGAAAGCCATAAGAAGTCCAATTTGTAGTTTGCGAGAAGCCATGTGGGGGACACAGCAAACATGTGGAAGAAGGTGCTCTGGTCAGATGAGACCAAAATTAGACTTTTTTTGCCCTAAAAGCAAAACGCTATGTGTGGCATAAAAATAACACTGCACACCATCCCCACAGTGAAACCTGGTGGTGGCAGCATCATCTTGTGGGGATGCTTTTATTCAGCAGGGACAGGGAAGCTGATCAGAGTTGATGGGAAGATGGATGCAGCCAAATACAAGGAAATCTTAGAAGAAAACCTGTTAGTCTCCAAAAGACTTGAGACTGGGGCAGAGATTCATCTTACAGCAGGACAACGACTCTAAACATACAGCCAGAGCTACAATGGAATGGTTTAGATCAAAGCATATTCATGTGTTAGAATGGCCCAGTCAAAGTCCAGACCTAAATCAAATTAAGAATCTCTGGCAAGACTTGAAAATTGCTGTTCACAGACACTCTCCATCCAATCTGACAGAGCTTGAGCTATTTTGCAAAGGAGAATAGGCAAAAATGGCACTATATAGAAGCTGGGAGAGACATCCCCAAAAAGACTGTAATTGCAGCAAAAGGTGGTTCTACAAAGTATTGAATACAAATGCGCCCCACACTTTCACATATTTATTCGTAAACATTTTGAAAACCATTTATCATTTTCCTTCCACTTCACAATTATGTGCCACTTTGTGTTGGTCTATCACATAAAATCTCAATAAAATACATTTACGTTTTTGCTTGTAACATGACAAAATGTGGAAAATTTCAAAAGTATGAATACTTTTTCAAGGCACTGTGTGTGTGTGTATATATATATATATATATATATATATATATATATATATATATATATATATATATATATATATATATTTATGGTTGAAGCCCTTATGGCCGATACGTATCTGAACAAAGACAAACTTACCATAAGATCTATAACATGAAATGGACCTGAAGTATGCCAAAAAAAGGGGGCATACCCAAGATTAGAAATGAATATTGATAAGAGCAATGATTTGAGAAATGCCCTAAAAAATGGGGATGTGAGGGTGGGTATCGCGCACAGGAAACCGACAAAGACCACAGGCGAGTGGGCTGGTTAAATACCCCCCCGGGCTCCTCCCATAAATTCAGGCCACCATACTGGCCTTCCTACATATATTTTATTTTATTTTTTTTTAATTTTCAGTTTATCTTTCACTTTCATATAAGGAGCTTCAGAAAAGATTATAATACAGTTGGAAGGTTACCATTGTATTTCAGCTGTGCAGTGGCATCGAGGACCTGCCAGCCATTAAATCCTTTATAGAGATCTCTTCTCTCCATCCAGCACTCATTCCATACATGGAAGTGCCTGCAACAAAACAATATGCACTAAGATATAAGAAATAGTTTAGTAGAATCAAGTTTGAAACAGGAGTATGGGACATCAATAATTTACAGCATATATATAAAATGTAGAGCTGAGTTACAGGTATGATTTTTTTTTTTTTTTAGCATATTTACATTGGTCCAGCTTGGACCAATGTAAGTATGCATTTTCCATACATGGACATTTTATGTGAAAACAGAGAATCACAGTAGTAGTCGCCGCTACTACAGCGATCCTAGCTGTTCCTGTGCTGAGTGGCTGGGGTTGCATTCAGAGAATGACTTGCACTCAATAAATGCAGATGTGTTCTCTAATTGAAAAGGTGGAGAGGTAGGGTGTCCATTTAAAGAATACATTGGAGTTAATTTACTATTCTATCTGCATAGAAACCAATCAGCTTCCATGTTTTTTGTCAAAGCTTAATTGAACAAGCTGAAGTTAGAAGCTGAGTAGTTTCAATGCAGAGCTGTACCAGATTTGACACTCTCCAGTTTTAGTAAATCAACCCCCTTGTATTCACTGAGAAAAATCCAAGGTATTCTCTGATTGTCCCATGTCCCAAGCGAGCAAGCCCCCCCCCCCCCCCCCCCCCGCCCCCCCCCCCCCCCCCCCCCCCCCCCCCCACTCAACAACTCATAAGCCACTCAAAAAATATGGTCAGTTAATGTGTTTGAAATAATTTGTTCACCACCACAGAGGCACCCTTTAATGTCCCAAAATAAGGTGCTTTTACCTCCTGAACTCTGGAGTCAACTGAATCACTTCAGTGGAAACATGGCTTCCCTACTCCTTACAATCTTCTAAAAAACAGCTCCCGACTCTCTAATCCTAACCCCGTCGCCCTAAAAATTAACCCAACAATTAGGCAGGTAGAGTAATTTTCTGGAAAAGGGGTGTGGAAAGCATAAAAGGGACCCAACCCTCCGTTACACATTGACCCATGTAAGACTAAGTGCTCTGTGCCTGCTGGATGCACAGCAGTGTTCTAAAGACTATATACTTTGAGGAGTTCATTAAAGCATAATTCCACTTTTGTTGTAGCTGTACCCTCTTGAGGGGTGCTGAGTGTTGTGGACCATCTGTCACCCTGCCCAGCCAGGCACACAGTTCTCATTCACCCTCAGGGAGAAAACCAGTCCTTGAATTGTTTGTATTTTTATTGAGGAGAATAAACTTGGATGGGCATGGGATACTCATTAGATGCCCAAACTGATTGCAGAAAAACATATATGGGACCAACTATATACACCTCCGGTATATACAACTCCAATCTTCAACTCCAGCACATCACTTGCTTGCAGACTATCTCTCCTCAACACCTCCAGCACGTCACTTGTTTGCACTTCCCAGACCAGCTAGCACTGATCTGTAGGCCTAACACTGGCTCAGCCAGGCCTAGGGTGAATGCCCTTTGCAGGCAGGGTCCGGGGGCCCTTTAGTGTAGCAAAATGGTAGGTAGACCCAGTGCTAGCTGTCCATGTGGCTACTGCTCCCAGTACCACCTCTTCAGGCCCTGCCAGCCCTCCTGGCTGCAGCTGCCTCTCTCTCTACTGCCCGTGCCACCACAGTCCACTCCACTGGCTCTGCACCCATCCCAGACTGAATCTCCTAGTCCTCTCAGACGTGCCTCCCCAGTCCTCTCCAGACTGTGTGTCACTGAACAGCCCTCTTGGCTGCGACCTGTTGTTCCTCTCTTGGAGACTTTGCCTGGCAGTGCTCTTCCGCTGTCCTCTCTTGCTCCCCTGCCGCCTGTCCAGGACACCTCTGTGTGTCGTGAGAACGGTCCTGTTCGCACTGGAGCCCCAGGCCCAAGGTCACCCCCCCAGACTGGAGAGCTCCCTCAAAGGCCCCGACAGCCTAACACTCCATCTTCAGCTTCCACCCGAACAACTCATACCCAGCTGGGCTGACCCTGGGTATTTAAGGAGGCTTGCCCCCTGCCAATCCAGATTGGGGATTGGTCGGGGCTCCTCAGAACACCCCAAGCAGTTCCACCTCCCCTCTCCACCTCCCTTTCCAGAAAACACCAGAACTTCCTGGAAAGAAGTGGGAGGGTTTGGTGATGCTGCCTGTGAGTCACACAGCTCTACTCTGAGTCTCTCCCAACCCAGATCAAAACACACCCAGGCTTGGCAGCCAGTCAAGCCTGGAAATTGACCTACTCTCACAAAAACATGCACAATCCTTCTAGCACACTAGAGGGTGCTACATTGAGAAAAAAAATCCCCTCTGGGTGATCTATGTACATTGCAAGGATTTTAACAAACTTTGTTGCAGATTCCTACCTTTTATTATTTTAACAAAATCACTGATTGTTCCTCTGTGCCACTGTGCTGAATGAGTCTAATAGTATTGGCTTAATAATTATCAAGCAGCTGCTGAAGCTGTAGAGCTCTAATGAGGAAAATTGCAGGGTCAGCATCCCTTTAGGCATAATTTCCTATTGGGAGTATCTTATCAAAAATAACATTTTTGTTGCAGGGGATGCCAAAATCTGACTTTTATCTTAGTGTAGACTTCTGGAAAAATCAGTGAGTCAATCACACAAGCAGGAAATTATGTTTCTGGGGGGCGTCCTGTACACATTCTGTGTACAGAACAGCTCCAGGTAGCCATATTGCATTGCATTTACAGAAAATTACAGCAGCTACAGATTGAAAAGGAAAGGTCTTTTTTAATAATATTCAATTACAATATGACTTGTGTCGCAATTGTATATGCAATATTATTATTTTTTTATATGCTATTTTTTCCCATGAAAGTGGAGTTACCCTTTAAAGACTTTTTGTTCATTAATGACCTTTAGTAGATATTATTATTATACAGGATTTATATAGCGCCAACAGTTTGCACAGCACTTTACAACATGAGGGCAGACAGTACAGTTACAGTACAATTCAATACAGGAGGAATTAGAGGGCCCTGCTTGTTAGAGCTTACAATCTAGAAGATTGTAGTGTGAGGAATTTAGCTGTAAACTGGTAAAACTTACTGTACTTAGCTTAGAGAAACGTATAACTTTTGTATTGAGAGGTTCAGAGTTTAATATTGTTGTGTAAATTGTTGAGTCAGCAATTGTTCTAGACTAGAGCATACATAGCAACATATCTATATTAATTGTAATATATCTTACTTGAAAATCTACTTGGAGTTTGGCTCACATGTATTTTCTTCCGATATATAATTCATTAAACCCTTCTACTTATGTATAACTTGCCAGTTCCCTAACACGTATGATTGTCATGTGGACATTAGATTGTTAGCATCTTTAACTTGGTGACTGGTGTTAACAGATGTAATGTATATCCTGGGATGAATGACACCAGATCCCAGGAGACAGTGCGGCATGACGAGGATCCCCGCACAGACCCCACCCACCTCCGCAGAGACAGAGGAAAGACCGACAGCAATTACAAGGTAATCACGTCCGCAAATCCCACCCGAAATCTCACGAGATTTGCGGACATCCAGCGGAAATCTCGCGAGATTTGCGGACATTGCACGAAATCTTGCGAGATTCCGGCCAAGTATCGCAAGATTTCGGCTCGATGGCCGCACTGACTCCTGGGATAAATGACACCAGATCCCAGGAGACAATGCGGCATGATGAGGATCCCCGCACAGACCCCGCCCACCCCCGCAGAGACAGAGGAAAGACCGACAGCAATTACAAGGTAAGTAAAAAAAAAAAAAAACGGCCATTTAGTACTCTTTGCCAGATTTTGAGGGCAAAGAGATTTACTAAAAAAAGTGTGTGCAGAACCGCTTTAAGAAGGGAGTGATGATTCAATTTCACATTGTCATACTTTTCCAAAGTTTAAGAACTTTTGAGTCCTTACCATATACTGTCATTCCTGGACCGGTGAATCCGCGCCCCATTCTCATTGTAATACAAATCCTTCTGCAGACTCTCTTCTGTGTTATGAGCTGAGTTGTAATTTGTAACAATCCGAGTTGGTATCCCCAGGCAGCGCAATACTGCAGAAAAGTGCAAGATTCATGTTCAGTGTTCAAATTAAGGCAAACTATTGGAAATTATGTAGTAATAATAATAATAAAGATAATAATTTTTATCAGCTTATTTTAATAGACTGGAATACATTCCCCAATTTACTGCAAATAATGCTGGATGTAAAGACGCACACCTGACCATAAGCCGCTCCTAGGTTTTAGAGGAGGAAAACAAGAAAAAAAATATTCTGGACCAAATGGTGTACTAAAATATTTACCAGTGCCCATGAAATGCACCTGACCTGTGCCATACAATTCAGCCTGATGTGTGCCATACAATGCAGCCTGCCTGTGCCATACAATGCAGCCTGGCCTGTGCCATACAATGCAGCCTGCCTGTGCCATACAATGCAGCCTGACCTGGCAGGATCGCCCTGCGCTCTCGGGAGATGGCTGCCTGGTACTCTAACATGGTGCCAGTGGCGGGGGGGGGGGGGGGGGGGGGTTTAGGTGCGGGCCAGTATTCGCTCACATTTTTTGGGGGGGAAAAGTGCGTTATTTGGAGCGAAAAATTTGGTAAATGGATATGTAGTGTGAAAACATACTTTGCCCCATACAGGGCAAAGCAACAAGTTCACTTTAATGAGACCTGATGAATCACCATGCCAGTTGGTAAATGGATGCTGAGTAGAAGGTTCCAAACAGGGAGTACTAAGGAAAATACATAGACAAGAGGAGTTATGGCCCATTGCACATGACAAACCAGAGAGAGAGGAAAAACAAGTATTTTTGATGCCTGTGAGAAACTTTCAGAATTGGATTTCAGTTTTATTGCTTCCATTCAGGGCCGCTGATAGAAATCATGGGGCCCCGTACAGCCTACCTGACGGGGCCCCATTCAGCTCCACCCTGGCCCCACCAAAAATAGCAGCGCTTTACCGCCGACACATGCACCGCCCCAGTGTGAAAGGGGACTTACTAGTAATGGTGGCGATCAGCGACTTGACAGCGGGACATGCCAATGCCATAATGTACTGCAGAGACAGTGCTACCCATGTCGCCAATACCATAATGTACTGCAGAGACAGTGCTACCCATGTCGACAATGCCATAATGTACTGCAGGCAGTGCCAGCCATGCCATGCCGCCAATGCCATATTGTGCTGCAGATACTGCCACCCATGTCGCCAATGGCATAATGCCATTGGCAGCATAGGTGGCACTGTCTCTGCAGGCAGCACATGCGTTATGGCATTAGCGTCATGGGTGGCACTGTCTACAGCACATTACAGCATTGGCGGCATGGATGGGTGGCACTGTCTGCAGCACATTACGGCATTGGTGGCATGGGTGGCACTGTCTGCAGCACATTACGGCATTGGCGGCATGAGTGTTACTGTCTTCAGCACATTACGGCTTTGGCGGGATGGGTGGCACTGTCTGCAGCACATTACGGCATTGGCAGCATGGGTGGCACTGTCTCTGCAGGCAGCACATGCGTTATGTGCCATAACGCATGTGCTACCTGCAGTCTGTGTCACCCATGCCGCCAATGCCATAATGTGCTGCAGACAGTGCCACCCATGAGACCAATGCCAATGTGCCATAATGTATAAATGCTGCTGCAGTTTGCAGTAGTAGTAGATCTTGAAGCCCCCCCCCCCCCAAGCAAGCATACACCTCACCTGTGTAATTGTTAGCTTAGCTGCCAGTCACTTGCTCCCTGTTCTTGCTGCTGCCTGGAATTCACTGTGTCCACAGAGAGTAATAATTTTGTTAGGAATCGGATGCCTGGCTCAGCTGCCGATGCAGATGTAGTCTCTCTCCTCTCTTCTACTTCTTCCTCTCACGCGGAGAGAGAGGAATCACTCCACGATATATAAGATAATATATAGGATGCGATCCATGGCCGGCACTTGTGCTTGTGCCAGCATGAGGAGCTATTCTTCCGTGCCCAAAATACAAAAAATAGTCCCTCCCCTGCCACAATCGAAACTAAAAACACAGGCCTTAAAAAAAAAAAAAAAACATAGAATTGAACGGCGCGGGGGGGGCGGCTGTGGTATGGGGGGTTGCGGCTGGTTGCAGAAGACAGACGGTGGTCGGATGGTATGTGGAGACTGGAGATTTTTTTTTTTTTTTTTTTTACATTCCATTACAGCAGGTTGCCCGGGCCCCCCTGCTGGTCGGGCCCGGTACAGCAGGGCCAGTTGTACTGGCCTATCAGCGGCCCTGCTTCCATTAAATATGTGTTTTGTACCACCCAAAAAGAAGTGTTTCACTTTCTATTACAGCTGTTGTTGTAGAGGTCATGCAACCACGAAGAGAGACAGATACCAGAGGGGGGCTTGGAGTGTAGTTTATGGACCTTGTGAGGAAGACACTGAGAAATGTTCTGTAGAAGATCAGAGAGAGAGGGTGACAGAACTATAGTAGGAGACAGAAAGTAAGGTAATGTTGCGTAAGGCATAAAGTTACTGTATTTTTCACCTTGGTGATTGGTCTAGTGGTCAAGCACCGTTACACCGTATTTATATACTATTTTCAATTAAATGGTTGAACAGCATATTGAGAGGCTTTTGGAATGTGTTTTATGAACAGCCTGAACCTAAATTTCTTTATCACATTAATGATGGCCTTCCTTCTGCATATACTCCTCTTCCCTTTGCTCCCTAACTGATCCATTCATTGCTGGTAGTAAAAGCCAAATACACCAAAGCCCAAAAAAAAACACATGACAGGACTGGTGCTTTGGCCAATCAACCCCACAAAATCTCCAACTAAAACAGATTTAGAGCTAACACAATGCTTCTGTAGTGCTGTTATTTTTGCCTTCTAATATAATGCAATGTTAATTTATAACAGTGTTATAGCTTAATATCTGATGCCATCTAGCGGCCAAAACTGGAAATGGACTTCAATTATTTTCCTTTTTCTATAGCACTAGAAATATAACAGGAAGTGACTGTTCTGTTTACATTTTGCTATGACCTACCTACCCAGAATCACAGGTGACCTACCCATGATCACCCTGTACTGAACTGCATGCTGGGTAGGCTATAAAAGAGCCTGCATGGCCATTTTCTCTCTCTTCTGGATGCATGGCCTGCCTACAAGGACCTGTGAGGAGGTTTCCAGCACTGCGGCCTGCTCGGTGCAAAGCAGCAATTTGAAGCCAGAGGAGGACTTCATACCACCATCGGATCAGGAAGGATCCAGAGGCACCCTGACAGAGGTAACTGAGGACTCCAGTTGACCTTGTGAAGTGGAACAGTGTGACGGCGGGGCTGCAGCAAATAGACTGAGACCAGCGGAGTGGAGCTGTTGCATTCTTCAGACCCAGTTTGGTGAGAGGGCTGTTGCCCACAGTTTCTTACGCACTTTCATACACCTGGATTTTAACACAGTGTTACTGGGACCTGTAGTCCTATGGAGGAGGATCTGATAAAGACTGAGTTTAAGCATGCCTCAAGCCTATCTCTCACTTCACTATTAACACTGTGTTATACCAGAGGCAATTACAAGTGGATCACACCACAGGAATAGTCCTAACATTCATCTCACGTTAACCCTTGTTATTCCACTGTTGGATTACAAATTGTTACAAACACAAATAGCTAGCAGAAAAAAGAAGATCAAAGACTGCATCTTGTATTGCAAGGCCTTGCACCTTTATTAAAGTAGGGGGAGCTCCCTTGTAGTTGTGTTGTACCATATTTATTGTTCGCATTTCTGTTTTCACCAGAGTGTGCTGGAAGTGGGAAGGTGCCCAGAGTAAAGTCCAGTCACTCTGAGCACTAGTCCCAATTGGAGACACATTCTCAGGGATCCTTTAAAATAACTGTACATGTGTAAACGGTTGTGTATGCCTTCTGTGCTGTTACACTATGTTGGTGTGACAGTACAAATGCTGTAGTTACTATTTTACACTAACCCCAGTAAAAATAAGTTTCTGGTTAAGTACATTGGTGTGGAGTGTTGTTTCTTTTCCTGCAGGTGGAACATCGGATACCCAGGCAATAACAAAGGTATACTGTTATTATATTGTATATTGTGGGGTTATCCTTCACCATTAGCTTCACGCCAACATTGCACCACAGCTGTGTCAAGGGGACTGAGCCAAGTCAGTGCGGGTTCACTAGCAGAGTACAGGCCCAAACAAATTCAGCAGCTTCTTCAGCGGTCAGTGCTACACATCTTTTTCTCACATTCAGCTAATCCTGGAATAGCATGATATTTACAGTAAATACAACCCTTGTAATACCTGTACACAGCACTGCTGTAAACACCCAGTGATGTCCGTATATTGTCCGACTCCCCTCTTGGAACCACTGGCGCAGCACTGGGATGCTGCTAATCCATTTATAGGACGGTCTTCCATTCTCACACATAAAGGCAACTCTGTCTTCATCATCCCTCAGGCCAATCTGCACACAAAATTAACATATAGAGATGATACAATTTATTTTTTACCAAGAATCAATAGTGTTCCTTTTCTTACCATGTCTCCTATTATCTGGCAGATGTAGACCGGATCATTTCTCTTGATGTAGTGCCTTTCTGGTGTTTCCTGATAGCGTGGATTTGTGTCCAAGAACCTAATGCATATTTCTGGTATGTCCTCCTCAAACTGTAAAATGAAATTCTCCAGACTCAGCTCAGCATCAGCACATAGGAAAATGTAAAAAGCAAAAAGACATTTATCATCTAAGGCTAAATGAACAAGAAGGCACCCGTGGGCCTGAGCCTTGGGAAAAAGAGGAAATGGGACACCACCAATCACAACGTGTAGTTTTTTGTTTTTTTTTGGCATTTTCCCTCCATCTTTGTCTTGTTGTGGAAATTTGTTAATGGAACCAAAAGCAAGATCTACTGAGAAGAGTCATAAGACTCAGGTGGCCTTTTCATGGTAGTTGTTTGCCAGATAAAGAAAACATACTACTCAAAGGATGCCATGGTGTCACAACTACTGGTGGACAGCAGTGTTACTAATGGACATGGTTTATTGTAACACACATTTTTAGATCTTCCAGCATCACATTCCTTTGTGGCCTTTGGCATTCCTACACATAACAACTCTAATGCTAGGAGACTTCCTTCTGCCCTATACTGTGATTGTACATCTGAAAGAGGAGCAGGTGGCTATATAGTACCCATCATGTGTTACTGACTCTGATCCCACTCTGACTGATGTCTGAATCTCTACTTAGGGCCACCAGCCTAAAAAATTATATTTGTACTGGCCCAGGGGGCAAATGGCCCCAAGTCATGTTCTACCCTAGTAAGATTTGAACATGAAACTATCCTTTTTTTATTTGCTGACTATTTCCAGGTAGACATAAAGATCAGCAACCAACATATAAAGAAGTTGGCAATGTGTATTAACACACCTACCTGACCAAAGTGCCAGGATGAGGGCTAAGCATGACAGCATGCTGTGTTGACACACCTACCTGACCAAAGTGCCAAGGATGGGGCTGAACATGACTCTCTGTGCCCAGATAGATAATGCCATCTTCACTAAGGACATACTCTCGACGTTCAGCTTCATTGTGCAGGTACACTGGATCATCTAACAGACCGAAAGACCATAAAAAGGTTCAGCTGAGGTCAATGTTATAAAGTGGAACAATAGCCTTTTTTATAAGAAACCCGCCTTGGGAGAAACGCTGGGGCTGTAAAAGCTGGAATAAGGCTGTAACATAACAAAATGTGGAAAAAGTGAAGCGCTGTGAATACTTTCCAGATGCACTGTACAGAAGTTGATTTTATATATCTATATAGCTATATAGCTATATATATATATATATATCTTTATTATAACTATTGATTTAAAGGGAATAGGACCAATTAAAGTGTTACTAAACCCTCAACAGTAAAATCAGTGTGCATATGCAGTAAAGCATGCTTGTTATACTCACTGTGGTGTCAATCCTCAGGGGTTAATTGCATTGTGTAAAAATGCTGTTTGATCCTGTCTCCTCTGATCATCTCCTACTTCCACTGTCTCCAAAAAATAACCTGATATTTACAGAGCCAGGGGACAGGCTGCACATGCTCAGTTTGGTGTGTATTGCTAGAGAGATTGTTTTTTCCTTGGGAGAGTGCATGTGATCAGCACAGGGCCAATCAGCACTGTCCAGACAGAGGGTTAGGGGTCCCGTGTTCTCATTGGACAAATGTGTGAGAATGAAAACTCCTCCTACAAGCTTTAACAAGACACTGATATAAGTCACAAGACTGCTTTATACTGCTGATGAGAAAGGTATTTAGCAGTTTATATTTACAAAAATAATTCAATTTCCACGTTCTGTGTACTGTGGGAGACCAGATATAGGGAATGCAGGGTCCTAGGTTTAGTAACACTTTAACAACTTGAATAAACAATTCAGTCATCCTATAATACAACCAGAGAATAAAGAAAGTTGTTATTAGTAAAGGAGTGGTTATCTCTGTTTATTTAGAAAAGGGCCGTTATAGTAGCCTCACATAATGTATGCTTACCCTCACACCAAGAGTTAAAAAGTATCATGAATTCCCCCAAGTTTTCAATGACTCCACTGGAGCTTTTGATTGACATTGTATAGTATCCAATGATGGCATTGGCTGGTGTGTTGACACACACTTTCCACAAGCCTTGCTTGCAATCAACGACCCTGGCACTCCATGTCTTCCTGTCACTAAGGCTGGATATGGGAAAACTGTTCTTAGTTCCATCCTTTTTTGAAGGTTTGGGACCTGAAAAACAAGAATTTCTGCATTAAAAAAAAATAGGCTTGCCTAAGGTCATTTGAACCAGCCATTGGCTTCTAGTCATTATCTCAACCTGATTATTACATGTGGCTATTTGATTGAGAAATATTACTTTCCAATACATTTTTTTATGAAATTGCAAACCATTCAAAATATAAAACAATTGTTTTGATTGACTGCGAGGTGACACTGTAAAACTGAAGTTGAAGCAGCAGAAAAATCTGATTGCTTTTGATGAAATCTTCACATTTATTTTTTCGGTGTTGATTCTATTTCAATTTGATCACATTTGAAATTTTGCACATTGAAAGGTGCATTCCATTGATACAAAACCAGATTCAGTTTCACATTCAAGCAAATTCTGGTGGTTTATCAAACTCATGGGTGGTAGATTGCTTGGTTTCTGGCAATTACTTTAGATCATATTTGTGATTCATGATTGACTAAAAGTGGTTAAAATTGACCGAATAATTGCCACGTGTATGGGCAATGGTAAAGTATCACCTGATCAGTGCTGGACTAATGCAGCGATTATGATCTTAATCAAAAGTATTCTTGCTCCTCTGATGCCACGTACACACGATTGGAAATTCCGCCGGCAAAAGTCCATTGAGAGCTTTTGGTTGGAAAATGTGACCGTGTGTATGCTCCATCGGACTTTTGCTGGCGGAATTCCAGCCAGCAAAAGATTGAGAGCAGGTTCTCAATTTTTCAGTCGGAAAAAGTTTTGATCGGAAATTCCGATCGTCTGTACCAATTCCGACGTGCAAAATTCTTACGCATGCTCGGAAACAATTCGACGCATGCTCGGGAGCATTGAACTTAATTTTCTCGGCTCGTCGTAGTGTTGTACGTCACCACATTCTTGACGGTCGAAAGTTCAGCGAACTTTTGTGTGACCGTGTGTATGCAAGCCAAGCTTGAGCGGAATTCCGTCGGAAAAACCATCCAAGATTTTTCCGGCGGAAAATCCGCTCGTGTGTACGCGGCATTACAGCTTTGTAATGGAAAAACAAATTCAAAATACGCTGACTTTGAATTGCTAAAAATTTTGTTAACCGGTTCCCGACCGGCGCACGACGATGTACGTCGGCAGAATGGCACGGACAGGCAGGAGGGCGTATATATAAGTCCCTCCTGTAAGCCGTCCATGCCATCGGGAGCGCGCCGGGAGTGGCGCGCTCCCGCGCCGGTCGGGACCCCCGTGAGGCCGGTCGCGGGTCCCGCGGACTCGATCGCCGCGGGGACACCAGCGATCGTCTCACGGGAAGGCAGAACGGGGAGATGCGGAAATAGACAGCATCTCCCCGTTCTGCTTAGCAACTAGTGACGCCGATCTCTGCTCCCTGTGATTGGAGCAGAGATCAGCATTCACTAGCTGACAGCCACGCCCCCCCACAGTAAGAAACACACCCCTAAACATACTTAACCCCTACACTGCCCCCTTGTGGTTAACCCCTTTATTGACAGTGTCATTTATACAGGAATCAATGCATTTAAATAGCATTGATTGCTGTATAAATGACAATGGTCCCAAAAATGTGTCAAAAATGTCGCAGTCACAATAAAAATTGCTAATCGCCGCCATTACTAATAAAAAAAAAATTATTAATAAAAATGATATAAAAACTATCCCCTATATTGAAAACGCTATAACTTTTGCGCAAACCAATCAATAATCACTTATTGCGATTTTTTTTACCAAAAAAATATGTAGAAGAATACGTATCGGCCTAAACTGAGGAAAAAAAATGTTTTTTTTTATATATTTTTGGGGGATATTTATTATAGCAAAAAATAAAAAATAATGCGTTTTTTTTCAAAATTGTCGCTCTTTTTTGTTTATAGCGCAAAAAATAAAAACCGTAGGGGCGATCAAATACCACCAAAAGAAAGCTCTATTTGTGGGAAAAAAAGGACGTCAATTTTGTTTGGGAGCCACGTCGCACGACCGCGCAATTGTCAGTTAAAGCGACGCAGTGCCGAATCGCAAAAAGGGGCCTGGTCCTTTGGCTGCAAATTGGTCTGGTCTGAAAGTGGTTAAACTGTTTACACCCAGTGAATAATCAAACCAATATTAATGTATTTTCTCATGAAAGGAATATTTAAAAGGGACAAATCACCACAAAAAAAGTCTAATGGCTGTAGACCAGCTCACATCCGCTCTGCTGCTCAGTTTTTTGGGATTGCATTAATCGAACTGTTAAGCCCCATACATACGATCGGACTTTCCAATGGGAAATGTTTGATGACAGGCTGTTGTCGGTAAATCCGACTGTGTGTATGCTCTATCGGACAATTGTTGTCGGACTTTCCGCCAACAAATATTGGCTAGCAGGTTTTCAAATTTTCCGCAACCAAATGTGTGTTGTCGGATTTTCCGAACGTGTGTACACAAGTCCTTCGGACAAAAGTCCAAAGTACAAAGCAAGGGACGAGCCAGAAGCGGTCAGTCTTGTAAACTAGCGTTCGTAATGGAGAATTAACATTCGTGACGTGGTAAATTATGAAATCTCCAAATGCAGCGCACAATTCTCTTCTTCTTTAATGGGATAATAATGAAGCTGCTTTGCTGGTGATACTGATGCAGTTATTGCAAACAAATTTTCAAAGGCTTTTATTTTCTAGTGATATCAAGAATGATATTATTTTTTAATTTTTTGGGCAAGTTATAACAACACCATTATCCCGTAGTTTTTAAGATCAAAGATACAACTATGTTGGTGTCCCTTGTTAATTTTACATTGTATTTTTTAAAATGTAACTGCTACTCCCAAACTGTCACTTGAAGTAAAACACATAGCCAAGTGGAACTAAACTTTGCAATACTTGCCTTTGCTTCAACAGTCCATTGTCCCTCACTGGCTCTGCCATCTTCTACCCAGCTTCTTCTGGGTCCTGGGCTGTGGCTGCCTTCATTGACTGGCAAGGGATTACATCATTCCTACACATACGCAGGACTTTCGTTATCCAGGCACACTGGCATTGTGAATGTAAACTGAGCTTGCGCAACAAATGCACATTCTATAGAATACTGCGAGCAGACAGGTAGGTTTCTTATGCATGTCTCTTCTGCAATGGAGAACCTGCCTGCTCACAGTTTATTAAAGTGGTACTTTAGTTCTGCTTTGAATATTACCCTACGGGTCATCAGAGTAATCTGGGGGTAGCTCTTTGACATGAGGATGCAAAGCCCTGCTCCTCTACCAAGATGGCCACCACCACACAGAGACAAATGTGGAACAAGACATTGTAAGTCAGTAATAAGGAAAAAATTAGCTACAGGAAGGTTACAGGCAACAATGGCGACTAGTCCTTTGCCCTCTGCTTGTGTTTTATAAGCACACCTTTCACAGTTCAGGTCCTCCTTAAAGAGAGCCTGCCTGCGCTTTGTCCCAAATGTAATGTTAACTCGTTTTATCTCACCTGTTTTTACAATGAGGCGAAATCTGCTCAGATCCTCCTGTCTTAGGGTCTGGTTTTGAAACTGTAATGTGATCGTAAATTCCTGTCCCCGTCTTATGAACAGGCGTGCCTCTTTGCTTAGGCCGATAGTACGATGCTCCCTGTTGTTTCGTGTCACTTGGAGATCACATGTTACGGGTGGTCGATCTGACATAAAATCAAAACATATATTAGCCTTCATAGATCTGAAATAATTGCACACCCTCCAAAATAGTTACATTGTGAAATTTTGTTTAACGTTACAAAATGACAAATAGGTTACTGATCATACATATTCCATATTGCACAATACAAATACATTTTGAGGACAACTGAAAGAAAACATTTTCAATCCCTTAACCGCTGCCATACTATATGTTCAAAAAGGTCTGCAATGACAAGCCTTGGGAAGTCAACAGTTTTGCAAATTTTATTTACATGCATGTTTATCTCCAATGAAAAAAATGAAAAAAAGCTGTGTAACTGTGTGTATATATATATATATATATGTATATATATGTATATATATATATATATATATATATATATATATATATATATATATACCGTATTTATCGGCGTATAACACGCACTTTTTCCCTTTTTCGTGGGTGCGTGTTATACGCCGATCCCCCAAATAAAAGTGCAAAAAAAAATTCTAACGGCGCCGAAAAACAGCGACCGGCGTCAACAAAAAACGTTCACCGCCGAAAAAAACCGAGCGCCGCCGAAAAAGACCGATCTGTCTGTTCGGCTCCGCTCGCAGTCCCGCCTCCCTGCACTTGCTTCCGAAACAGCAGGGAGGCAGGACTGCGAGCGGAGCCGAACAGACAGCTCGGGCTTTTCCGCCGCCGCTCGGTCTTTTCCGATGCCGCAGTCTTTCTAGGCGGCAAATTTAAATGTGGGCAATCTGCAAATGACGCTTGTAACCTGCAAATGACACTGACAAGCTGCAAATCACACTGGGCAAGCTGCAAATCACACTGGGCAAGCTGCAAATCACACTGGGCAAAGCTGCAAATGACGCTGGGCAAGCTGCAAATCACACTAGGCAAGCTGCAAATCACACTGGGCAAAGCTGCAAATGACGCTGGGCAAGCTGCAAATGACGCTGACAAGCTGCAAATCACACTGGGCAAGCTGCAAATCACACTGGGCAAGCTGCAAATCACACTGGGCAAGCTGCAAATCACACTGGGCAAGCTGCAAATGACGCTTAAATGTAAGTGTTTTTTTTTTCCTAAACTTCCCTCCTAAAACTTTTTTTCCTTAAAATGCCCTCCTAAACTTGGGGTGCGTGTTATACGCCGATAAATACGGTATATATATATATATATATAGATTTATATATATATATATATATATATATATATATATACTGTATATATATACTGTATTCTTCCAGACCGGGCCTTTTTGCTAGAAAATTACATAGAAAATAATATATATATTTTAAAGCAGAGGCCCTAGAGAATAAATTGTTTTTTTTTTGCAATTTTTAAATGCAATATTTTTGGAATAAACAACACAGATTAAAATAACAGGCAAAATACCAAATACAAATAATACTCCACTTTCTCTAACACCAACACAGATAATAACACAATACCAACATGACCAAGTACAACATAACTCATTTTGTGCTGCCCGGCTGTGACACTCCCACCTTTACCTTTCCCAATAACGGAGACCACACCGTAGTTGGAGTGCTAAACAGGCCGTAGCAGCCCCTTTATTAAATAACCAAAATAGTAAACAAATCTTATAAACAAATAACAACATATTACTGAAAACGTGGCGTAGGCCTGCAGGAGGACCTTACCCCCCCCACCCATTTTACCATAATCAAAACATTGTGCACTGCGGTCATATCAACTGTAACTAGGCCTCAAGCTGACATACTAGCTCAGAGACAAAACTATTCCCGCAGTGCAGTCATCCACCATATTCCTTACATCACCTATAAGGAATACACCAAACGGGCCCATATCTCCAATGGGTCCCGCATCAAAACATCGTGCACTGCGGTCATATCAACTGTAACTAGGCCTCAAGCTGACATACTAGCTCAGAGACAAAACTATTCCCGCAGTGCAGTCATCCACCATATTCCTTACATCACTTATAAGGAATATACCAAACGGGCCCATATCTCCAATGGGTCCCGCATCAAGTTCTCTGTGGGGAGGGGGTATCTTCTCTCTACCTGCGTCAGCCAACATCCGCCACTGCTACGACATCCAAACGATCCTGTAATAAAATTGTTAACACCACCTGCAATAAGAAAAAAGGGGAGGGAGGGCGGGAACTTTTCTCCTTCAGCACTGACTCTGGGGAGGAATGAACCTCCCCTTCCTTTACACAAGCTCCACCCACTCTCTTAAACGGCCATACACCTAAATGGCATGTTTACTTTATTCATGCCAGCCCTACGCTTATTTACTTGGGCTTTTTGCTGCGGGCTGTTCTTGACCAAGTACAACATAACTCATTTTGTGCTGCCCGGCTGTGACACTCCCACCTTTACCTTTCCCAATAACGGAGACCACACCGTAGTTGGAGTGCTAAACAGGCCGTAGCAGCCCCTTTATTAAATAACCAAAATAGTAAACAAATCTTATAAACAAATAACAACATATTACTGAAAACGTGGCGTAGGCCTGCAGGAGGACCTTACCCCCCCCCACCCATTTTACCATAATCAAAACATTGTGCACTGCGGTCATATCAACTGTAACTAGGCCTCAAGCTGACATACTAGCTCAGAGACAAAACTATTCCCGCAGTGCAGTCATCCACCATATTCCTTACATCACCTATAAGGAATACACCAAACGGGCCCATATCTCCAATGGGTCCCGCATCAAAACATCGTGCACTGCGGTCATATCAACTGTAACTAGGCCTCAAGCTGACATACTAGCTCAGAGACAAAACTATTCCCGCAGTGCAGTCATCCACCATATTCCTTACATCACTTATAAGGAATATACCAAACGGGCCCATATCTCCAATGGGTCCCGCATCAAGTTCTCTGTGGGGAGGGGGTATCTTCTCTCTACCTGCGTCAGCCAACATCCGCCACAGCAAACAAGGTTAAAACCTTAACCTTGAGCGCACCTCCACACCCACAGCGCTCGTTCGATCCCATCCTGACTCCTATGGCCCACATATCTGTGCCCACAGCGTTCAGCTGTACTCCGTCCGCCTGGAGATATCACCACGTGTTTATCTCCAACTCCCTGTGCCTGATAGCAAGGCCTCCGTACTCAACAAAGAACCTGCTGGCCTCCTGGTGTATCTGTTCCCTGACCTTGTTAGTAAGCTCAAATGATCTGGCTAGCCACCATGAAGTCCTAGCTATCATATCAGACCATACCAGGATAGTTTTTGGGAAAGCCGCCCGAAGTCGGCGAAGGTTATATTTTATGTCCCTAATTATATTAAATTTGGTTCTCAGCCCAAAGTTGTTGCCCCCAACGTGAAACAATTAAAACCTCAGGGGGCCTGTCCCATCGCGCAAAGCTATGCGCTTCCGGAACCGGGCTACTCCAGAGAATCCCCGGAAGACCCGCCACTTAATGTAGGCCTCCCTTCTGGAAAAACCTTAACTGTCCCCCGTCTGGCCTGGCATCACCCCTCCTGGCCCCCCAGCGAACACAGGAATGTCCCATAATCAAAACGAGACTAGGCGGGGAATCTGAAAAGAAAAACAACAAGGAAAATCCTCGACAAACGTAAACCTGACTTACCACACGAACCCGTGCCGGCACATGAACCCACAAACGACCCCATGCACTATCAACCCACTAAATCCATGCTGACGTACGACCAAAAATGCCCGGATTCCCTCCACCCAATACTTTTAACCGCCTCCTCGTTTAGGCCCCACGTGACTACATCCGTCACAGCACCCATCCCAAAGGAATGTGACGAAAATTTCTGATCCCCGAGACCCAGCTCTACCAACACTTCGAAACACTCCTATAGCTTGGAAACGCGACAGCGCCTCCCCATTGAATGAACTAACAGAGGACCCCGACAGCCGGCCTCTGTTCAAGATAAACTTCGTGACTAAGACGGGGCAGGGCTTGGCGTCTGGAATAGCGAAAACCACCACTTCCTTGCCTCGACCCTCCTAGTCCGTCTTAGATCTCCGTAATTGAAACACCACCCTCTCTGAGTAGCGCCGAACTTCGCCTACCCCCAAACCATCTCCCTTCTTCATCGAGGAACTTACCAGCTCCCCCCATCCTCAATACCCCAAAAAAGGGGCCAAAACAAAAGCCGTGCGGAAAGCCCTACCGCGTAACCAGTTAACCACACCCCGGCAAAACTGTCCACCATTCTACCCAACATCTCCAAGGTAACCGGCCGTCTCTCATCCCGGACCCTCGACCATCTCCTGTGACCTTCTACTGCCTGGCATGTCCAGAAATCTTTGTCCAAACTCTCCCCCCTTCAAGCTTGAACAAAAACGCCATGGCCGCCAGAACCTTCCCCAGCCTCGACACGGAAATACCATTTTCCATGTGCCCGGCAAACATAAATAAAAGCAGACTAAGCTCCCCCTCGCCCACCAAAGCCTGTACTTGAAAAGCAATCTATTCCCCCCATACTTTCCTGTATGCGTTCCATGTCCCCTCGCTCCCTAACCGCCGAAACCACTCGGCTGTCCTTCCGGGGCCATCCTCACAGACACGATGGACGCGGGACCCCGCATTGTTCTGCCTCCGGCACCACCTCCTGAAATCTCTCCCACTGAAAACGAGAAGGGGCGTATGCGATCACGTTGTCCAATCCCGGCAAGTGCACTGCATGAATAACAATGTTCCACTACATGCACGGAAGCACCAAGTGTCTCAACCAGCGCACCACCGGCGGTGAGGCCGCTGATACCTTGTTGATAACCTGTATCACCCCTAAGTTGTCAATGTGGGAGTGAACTCTGAAGAATTCTCCCCACAATTCAACCGCTAGTACCGCAGGCAACAACTCAAGTAGCCGCATGTTCCTGAGCAACACTTCACCTTGCCAGCTTTCCGGCCAAGTGCCAGCACTGAAGGCCCCTTAACCCGCCAACCCCGTGGCATCTGTGTGCAATTCCAGTCAAAATACTTACCGGCCCGGTCATCCACATTGCTCTCCCATTAAAGTTGCCCAGGAACACATGCTACCTTCTCAGGTCATCCCTATGCTCCCTTGACAGAGTCACCTAATGCCTGGGCGACACAATCCCACCAGTACTAGCCGCTAACCTCCTGCCCAAACCCTACCTATATGGATGACCCTGCCCGCAAAATTGGGCTTACCCAGCACCGATTGCAGGGCTCTCAGCTGAACTTTGAGCCGACCAACCATTGCCCGCACCTCCGCCTGTAATGCTACCAACTTAGCATCTGGCAACCCATAGTCCCTGGCCGCGGAATCAAGGACCATCCCCCGATAACTGGTCACCGTCGTGGGCCCTTCCGTCCTGTCGAGTGCAAGCGGAATGCCGAGTTCCCCTGCAATCCTCTCCAGCGTTGTCAGGAGCACCGCGCAAACTTTTTATGCGGGCAGACCGACACCCAAGCAATCGTCCAGATAATGGCTCACCGAGTTCAATCCAGCGACGTCCATCACCACCTATTCCACAAATGAGCTGAAACACTCGAAAACTATGCACACGAGGTAGAGCCACCCCTTAGCAAACATTTATCCACGTAATATTCCTCTTGCCACCTGCAACCCAATAAGCCAAAGCTATCGGGGTGAACAGGCAGCAAATGAAACGCCGCTTCAATGTCTGTCTTTGCCCTTCGAGCTCCTCAAAATATATACTTTCATCTGGCTAGAACCCACAAGTTCACCATTGCACACCTGCCGCTCTAACCACTAAGCCGTCGAACCCAAAAAAAAAAAAAAAAAAAAAAAAAAAAAAAAAAAACGCTGCCTCGAACGACGTGTACGAGACCGTACAAACTTCGGGATGGATGGCCTCATACACCGACCCCCCCCTTTTGGATAAGACAGGTGGCGAATGAGTCAAAATTTGTTCGGTTCCTCCTTATGGCCCCCAACGGAGAAACCAACAGGTCGTGAATGGGTTGTCGGAAACGGGGCCCACCATCCTACCCGGAGCTACCTCCTTATGCAACTTTTCTTACACCACCTCATGGTGTTGCAGAGCGGACCGCAACAGGAGGAACTGAGCTCAACACCGCAGGAATCTTGCAAACCCTCCGACAAAAAACCCAGACTCAACGGCTGGGCCATCGCCTTATCTGGGCATTTATCTAGAAAAGGACGCATTCTACCTGCTTGAAACACCGGGCTCCGGGGTGCGAGTCTCCGCACCCCGAACTAGTGTTTATCATTGCATTGCCAGCAGACTCCCTTTTTCTATGTGGCCGAGTGACCTGAAGCCCCTGCTCCATGAACTGCTGACCCGTAGGTTTCACCGACGACATCAGGCCCCGACTGGTGTCTTTGTGATTCCAACGAAGAGCCGGCCTCCCTGCCCTCCTCTGACGAAACTGCTCCTTGAAACGCAGCCCGCAGCTTCACTCTATCCAAGTTAAAATTTTTTCAGCGGAAGCAGAGAAAATATCTCCACACACTCCCTTTTCCAACATTTCTCCTTAAATTCCTGTTTCAAATGGGCCCCTAGTGGCCCCTCAAAACATACCTAAACCACGCCACGTGCGGCATCAGCCAGCCGCATAATGTTTTGTTGTTTGTTTCTACCCCCCCCCCCCATTCCCCCCTCAACTGCAGCGGGCTCCGCGGGCAGACACGCCACCACCGAGTCCCCCGTACCTGCATCCCTCCCCCCCGGGGCCCCCGTGGGCGGATCCGCCACCACCGCTTCCCCCGCTTGCGCCGGCGTTCCCTCCCCCCTTGGGCCCGAAATCACCTGACCCCCCCCCAAACCCTCACCCGAGAAGGACCCCTCCCGCTCGCCCCCACTTATCCGCCCCCCCGCCCCGTCCCCCTCTCTCTACATTCCCCCCCAAATCGTCCCTCCCGCAAAACCCCAGACAAAACAAGACTTACCGGGCTGCTTGGAAACGCTCCCACCAGCCGATGGTCCCGAATCCACCGCCGCCGACCTCGACCTCGTATCTTGAAGCTCGCCCTTGGACAGTTCCACCGCTTCGCCCGCAATCGACATAGCCTGCCCTCCAGGGGATTCGCCCCCAGATGCAGGCGAGCTCCGGCTCCTCCTCTTCCCCGACTCGCCGACCCACTTCCACGGGCTCTCGACACCGGACCCTGATGCTTCCAGTGCCGCTGTCCTGGGGTTAGGCTGCTCGCCTCTGTACCCCCCTGGTGACTTCCCGGGCCTGGGCAGCACGCCCCCAACCCCCGCCGACTGCGCTCCCTGTTCACTGGATGCGTAGCTCCTCCCCCTTGTCTGCGCCCGGGCAGGCGGACCGCCTTCGTCCCGCTGGCAGATAAGGTCGCTGCAGGGCCGACTCTCACTGACCCCCCGTGTTGCTGAACGCGGCCCGGGCTTTTCCTCCCCCAGTAGGCGGGCCGCCATTCTGGGCCTCTGCCTGTTCCTCCTCAGATGACTGGGTTCCCATGGATGCTCCCTTTCAGCTCCTGGCTTTCTCCCTCCCCTCCCCAGATGGCAGGCCGCCAACCTGGGTTCCTGCTTGTCTCCCTCCCAATGCTTTCAGCAAGCTCTGTCCCCGGGAAGCTGTGTGGGCCCCCCCATTAGCCCCCCCGCTCTCTGCCTCCTCGACTCTGGTGCTGAGGTCAGGTGATAGCCCGTCCCCCCCCCCCCTCCCCGCGCGCGGTGCGTGCCTGGACAGGCCTGAGGCCTGGTTTTTCGTCCGCATGGCGGTGGCGCCATCCATACGGTTTTTGGGCCCCCCACTGCTCCCCACCACACTGCCTGACCGCCCCCCACTCGCAGAAACCCCCCCTCGCCGACCGCTTTTCCGGCGGTCCGGCGCCTGTTCACAATTTTCCCCCATAACAGCAGCCATGTGTCCCCCTGGGGAATAGCGCTCCGGCGGGCGGGATCGCCGCGCCCGGCTTGCGTGACCAGTCCCCCCCCCGAACTCTCCGCTCTCCCCCCCCAATGTCCCCTCGACCTGTGCCCTCCTCCCCACCTCACCGTTTGCTGTCGCCTGTCTGTGGGCCAGCAGCTCCCCCCTGGTGCATCCTCCCTGGAACTTTTCTCCTTCAGCACTGACTCTGGGGAGGAATGAACCTCCCCTTCCTTTACACAAGCTCCACCCACTCTCTTAAACGGCCATACACCTAAATGGCATGTTTACTTTATTCATGCCAGCCCTACGCTTATTTACTTGGGCTTTTTGCTGCGGGCTGTTCTTACTATAAAAACAACACAAAATCCTGATCATAAACCAGAATTAAATCTTTACCTCCAGCCCTCACAGAAAATAATTATATACCTTGATCGCCATGGGAAAAATGAATTTCCTGTGTTGTTCTGTGGTGCATTGTGGGTGTAACAATCTGTCACTGATGGTACTCCGCAGACTGACCAGCCTATTGTGGAGTGGATGGAAGGAGTTGTCCAAGATAGAACATAACTTGAACAACATTCTCCTCTCCAACACTGTTGTAAAAGACCCCAATTCCAATCCAACAACATCACTGGCCTTGCGAATCAGTTTGTTGAGTCTGTTGGTGTCGGACACCCTAAGCCTGCTTTCCCAGCATGCCATTGCATACAGGAGAACGCTGGCCACCACAGACTTATAAAACATCTTCAGCATTGTCTGGCAGATGTTAAAGGACCTCAGTCGCTTCAAAAAGTAGAGGTGGCTCTGGCCCTTCCTATAGAGCACCTCAGTGTTCTTGCTATAGTCCAGCTTATTATCTATGTGCACCCCCAGATACTTGTAACTCTCTACTACTGCCACATCCACTCCTCGGATGGAGATTGGGGTCAGTGGTGGCTTCCTCTTTATGAAATCCACAACCAGCACCTTTGTTTTTGTCACATTTAGATGCAGTTGATTAATCTCACACCACGTGACAAAGTTCTCCACCACAGTCCTATAGTTCTCCTGTTGCAGAATGTATCTCCTATTCTCAGCTGCAGACAATACCATACAGTCACTGAGTCTCATTCCATGAGTCTCTATTGGACTGTGTAGGGTCAGTAACCAGTGCCTGTTCTCTAGTTTGCAGTTCATTTTGTATGCTAGTCTCCCACTCCCCTGACCTCCGCTTGATGCCTGTAATCTCACGTATGAGACAGCCCCTCTAGAATGCCTTGAGAGAGTCCAACACAACAGCAGGAACGGAGGAACTCTGTCAAGGCATGAGGAATCTCTTACTGCAGGTAAAATTGGATGTAATAGGTAGTCATTGCCATACTGGGCCCTATTGTGATTACATGTGTAACAATAGGGCCCAGTATGGCAATGACTACCTATTACATCCCATTTTACCTGCATTACCATTTTACAACTAAGCATAAGGTTATACTAATGTTTTTATTTAGTTGTATGTATATGCCATGTAACTTAAGGCAGTCTCCCGTTCCATCAGGATGTACGACTGTTTTAGCCCACCATGACATCTATTTTAGATTTTAATATCACCCTTATTATTATTTTAAGCACTGATACATTTTAAACTAATTTGATTTTATTACGATTTTAATCGGCCGATGTTTATATTAGCGTGAGATTGTATCTCAGTTATGTTATCGCCTGATTTCTTTTGGCCATAGCAGTCTTAACTTCATTGCGTTTTCTGCTAAAATCACCTATTTAACACAGTCTGGAACTTTACAATACTAGATATTGCATACACTATTTGTTTTACTAGAACAGGCACCTCCTTCTAGCAAATAATCAGTGTTAATCTAGACTTGTCTACTAAAAAATGGCCGACCATGTAAATATACTTATAACCAACAAAATGGCGGCGAGTATGACCATTATCAAGATAGAAACCGCTACAAGAAAATGGCAGCCATATATAACTATATCTACCACCAACAAAATGGCCGCTATGTTAATTACACATTACCACAACAAAGATGGCCGATTACTAACTTCCGGTTCTCACGACATATAACCCAGCACTGCACAACCAATCCGGTACCCCAGATGAAGACACGTGACGTGTCGTAACGCGTAGGGAGTAGCTGGAGACAGACGAACACCGGGAGGTGACGTGAGAAGGCGCTGAGAACGCCTAGCTACCATTTTAATCCTTTTGCCTGTTTATATTTATTTTATTGTAAGAGTCCACTTTTTAGCTTCATAATAAATTATCCATTATTTTTACTGAATACTACACTAGTGGAGGCTTCTCTTTCTTCCTTTGCTTTCCCCCTGTATTGTGTCATGGTGACACTGAGTTACACAGGTTCTAGGTGTAAAGGTCTATAAAGGAGAAAGCTACTGCTGTTATCTCTTGCAAGACATTGATGACATCTGTTACAAAAATCCCCTTGGGTTACAGGATACCCCCCACACGGCTATACTTATTTACCCTTAAGGTGAGAGTTCTGAGAGACCAGAAAACGGAGGAAAAAATTGATGAAATCCATTATCAATATATATCAAATCCAGCAATATAACCACGCTCAGGAATTATTGGAGCAATTTTGGAGAACTATTCGGATCATAGTTTGATTTATTGGTTTATCTATTTGGATCGTGGAATAGCAATCCATGCTACCACACCATTAAGACTTGGTTTATATATTTAATTGGACTAATATTTCATTTATTTATCCATTCTGGGACTACCTCATATATTTATTCAAATTAATTCATATATATTTATACACTTACCGGTATTTACTTTATATATTTTCACTCTGCTATGGTTTGGATCCACATTAATTTTACTCCTTGATTTTTTATTATATATTTTTAGTATATATATTCATTTTTAACTTGGCACCATTGTCACTCAGCATTTGGTCATTTAATTTATGACATTTTTGGCACATATTTATGCACTTGGCACTTTAAATCTTGGACGTTTGTTACTATTTTAGCTATTATATTGTGCTTTCATTTATTACTCATTGATTGAAGGTTTCCAGATTTATTTATTACCAGCGCCACCTGCTGGAATTCTTTAATATTGCACTTTATTGTCATTTTTGCGTGAAATTATTTACGATATTTATAAAATTTTTGTGTGATTGTGAACACTCTACATTTTACTGCAATCCTTTATAATTGTATTTAATTATTGACAGTCTAATTATTCACAGTAGCATGAGGAATACATATATTTACATTCTCCTAATTGTTTTCAGGCGTTGTCACAATGTCGCACACTCTCCCAATACAGGCTATAAGTGCCATGCCCATGCATATTACACAGGAATATTCCCCTATCCACATGAATTCAACCTAGAGAAATGTCATGCAGCCATCACTGCAGTATGTGTAGATAGAAAGTGGCTGCAAAGAGGCTGCAGGGAATTAGCCATGCTGATATACAACAAAGGATAATAAAAGATGTATTTTATTCTTAAAGTGGAGTTCCACCCACTTTTACAACTCTTCAGCATCCCTCACTAAACTGTGCACTGTAAACAAATTGGATATTTTTTTTATTTATTTTCAGCACAGACTGTATATCTGCTGTATTCATTTTTCACTTCCTCCTCCCTGGCCGCGGCCCATCGCATCATTTCCTGTTTGCAATGCCTCCTGGGAAGGGGCAGCAACTTCCTCTAAAACTGCCGTTGCTATGGAAACCTGACCTGAAACCTATTACACTGCTTATGCTGCACTGAGCATGTACGAGATCTGCAAGGATGAGATCCAGGAAGAAATACAGTCTGGCTTCAGATGCCCACACTTAAGATGGCCACGGCCTGCTGCAAGTTTATAAAATAACAAACTACTGCTAAAAGCTAACAAAACAGACCTTAGTTTACAGACTAACTTTACTAGAATACATTAAGCTTGTGTATTATAGGGGTATTTTTATTTAAAAAGTATAATTTCGGCCGGAACACCGCTTTAAACAATGACAGTTGCTTATGATACACAGTTATTCTGCAAATGTCATTCATTCAGGGTCCATTTACTTATTTGTGGTGTGTTAAAGGTGCTTTGCATTAAAGCAACTCATTGAAATGAATGGGTTGCCGATGCATCCTAATGTGCTGAAAAATAGATGTGACGCTTTTCCTAATGCAACACATTCCAATGCACTACAGTGCATTGCGGCACACTATTGCATTGCCTTAGTGCCTTGCAGTACCAGTTAAAATGAATGGCATTGCAAGGCAGTAACAAATGTTATGTGCGTTACCATATGTAGCGATAACATGCGACGTACCATGGCATGGCCCTTAAAGGGGTCGTGTTTTTTCACCTTAATGCATCCTATTTTACTTACCTGAGCCCCTTCATCTCCATGGTGGGACGCGCTGTCCCTCTCTCCTCAGGGTCCCGGCTCTTGATTGGATAGATTGATAGCAGCGCAGCCATTGGCTCCCGCTGCTGTCAATCAAATCCAATGACGTGGGCGCCAGGGGGCCGAATCCAGCATTTGTGTCTATGGACGCAAATGCTGGACTCGGGACTGCGCCCCCAAGGTAACCCCCTCAGGGGAGCGCTTCTCCTAGGGGGTTATCTGATGTGGGGAGGACAGGCGAGAGCCACCAGGGGACCCCAAAAGAGGATGATCGGGGCCACTCTGTGCAAAACGAGCTGCACAATGGAGGTATATGTTTGTTATTTAAAAAATAAATAAAAAAATGATCCTTTGCAAACACTTTAAGCTGGCCATAAATAATACAGTTTATTTAAATTAAATTTTCTTTAGATCTACTGTACCTTCAACTATGCAAGAGCCTGCCTGATTGCATACAATTTGAAAGTGTTTGACCTCATATTATACAGTTTTGGTAAATGTAAAGGAAAATTGTATAATGTATGGCCAGGATTAGGGTTTACATCTATTTTAAGTAATATCAAGTCCCTATAAGTACAGCACACATGTTACACAAAACTGAAGCAAGCTATAGTCAAACACAGATATATGCACATACCAACAGCCACAGCTTTAGGTCTGTGTTTAGGCTATCAGACTATACCCCAGACCGTTACAATGATAAAATTCATTTATAAAGCTTGTTAGGTATCCTTCCCAGTATCCATCCTGGTAGCAGATGCCATCTCACCTTTCCTCATGTTTCCTATGGATGCCGGACCGGTACCTGTCGTCCTTCAGCTGAATGCCAGCGCTGTCCCTGGAGCTTTTTCTGAATTGTTATCTGTCACTTACACTGTGTTATCAGCCAGTGCAGCTTCCTCCTCGCTGCTGGTATAGCAGCCATAGTACGGTGGGGTGTGTGCTCATAAGTGCGTCATGGGGGGAATTCTTTATTTCAAATGTTCAAAAGAAAATAAGATAAAGATTTATTTCTTTGTGTCTCTGGAATCTTCATTATGTTGTAAGAACTGTCATCATGGAGGAAATATTCTCCTTTCCTTTGTGTGCAACTCACTTTTTGAGGGTAATGTTGCCCCCAGATTGGGTGGTCAAGTGTTGAGCTGATTATTCTATATATTACTATATAGCTGGTGTTTGGGTTTCAGTTATTTAAAGCGGAACGTCAGTCATTTTTAGACATGTGCACAACAAAAAAATTTGTTTTTTTTTCGTTTCGTTTTTTTTCGTTTCCGAAAAAAATTTGTTTTTTTTTCGTTTCGTTTTTTTCATTTCCGTTGATTCGTAACGATTCGTACATTCGTAAGTCGTCGATGTTCGTATTCGTAACGATTCGTACATTCGTAAGAGTTATTTTTTTGTTGATTCGTTTAATTTTCGGACGCATTCGTATTTATTCGTACATTCGTAACATTCGTAGATTCGTAATGTTCATAATTTTATGTAATGTGTATGCTATTATTACATTTTAATAATTTACGAATCGAAAAGAAAAGTTACGAATCGAAATAAAAAAGTAACGAATCGAAAAAAAAGTTACGAATGTACGATTTTTTTTGTTCAATAGAGACACAGAAAACTACAAATCGAAAAAAGAAAAAAAAGTTACGAATCGAAAAAAAAAGTTACGAATCGAAAAAAAAGTTACGAATGTACGAATTTTTTTGTTCAATCCATTCGAAGTACGTTTAGCAGCACCATTGTAAGGGACATGGAAAATTACCAATTCAAAAAAAAAAAAGTTACGAATGTACGAATTTTTTCGTTCGTTTTCGTTTTTCGGATTTTCTTCATTAGTACATTCGTTGTTTCTAATTATTTTTTTCGGATTTTCGTTGTTTTTCGGACTCGTTCGATTCGAACGATTCGTTATTCGGATTCGTACGATTCGAACGATTCGTTATTCGGATTCGTACGATTCGTTCATTCGTACGAAAACGAACAAACGAAAATAGCGGACAAAAACGAAAAAAAAACGAAACGAATTGCACATGTCTAGTCATTTTTTCAACTTTCCATCTATTAAATCTTCTGCCCTTGTTGTTTTAACTTTGGATAGTAAAACATTTTTTTTCTGCCAGTAAATACCTTATACAGCCCACTTCCTGTTTCTTCCCTGGTTAAAAGTCTAGGCTTATGACATCATGCACAGCTCTCTCTCTCACTCTCGTGAGAGTTTTATCAGGAAGGGAGGTGGGGATAAGTCATAAGAGGGCCAATGAGAGCTGCAGGGCTGGAGGTGTGCCTCTATGTGTCTGTGTAAATCCAGGAAGTGAACAGGCTGCAGCTTCAGCTGCCCACAGTTAAAAGGTTTGCAGACACTACTTGGATACTATAAGCTCCACTGACGCTACACACTCCCGCTTCAAACCTCAATTAGGTATTAACCTCTGAGAACTCTTAGCCGTGTGTCTTCCTACAATATGCAAACAGACTTTCTGAATATACATGTGCTGTTAATTATCACCAGCACCAGTTGAATATTCAGCCCTGTGGCAGCGATCACTCCTTTGTGGATGCAAAGATATTTGTTTGCTTACCAGCATTTTAGTATATCACTATCCCTGCTCCTGTAGACTATATGAATCCTATTCTCCTGAAGAAGCGTACCCTTATGCGCAACATGTCGAGCAACTAAACAAACATCTTGCACCCGGGTCACACCCTGACCCACAGCTTTTTCATAACTACATCGTTACTTGGAGATTGCTTTTAGGAATTTCAGTTCATCGGTCTTTTGATGTGGTCATGTCATTTGATATTATGCAACGTGGTGTCAGAGTTGTTTGTGGACAGGGTGTATTATAACTACTAGCTCCATTGAGTATTTTATACATATTCATATGTACTATGTTTATTACTTACGCTCAAATTAAATAAAAAATGTTGTTACTTTTAAACTGTTTACCAGTGTGCCTCTAAAGTCCAACCATCTAGTTTCTAGTTTTTTCTATGCCCATTATTGGGACGTGGGCACACTAATACTTGTGTACTCACAGTGTCACCCTGTGAGAGTACATACTAAACCCTCAAATCTTTCTTAAAAGGTTTGCAGCCAAACTCAGTGGAGGGAGATTTCTGCAGCATTTTTGGAAATTACAGAATCACAGTATATACAGTGTCTTGAAAAAGTATTCATACCCCTTGACATTTTCCACATTTTGTCATGTTACAACCAAAAATGTCAAATTATTTTATTGGGATTGTATGTGATAGAGCAACACAAAGTGGCACATAATTGTGAAGTGGAAGGAAAATTATAAATTGTTTTCAATTTTTTTTACAAATAAATATGTGAAAAGTGTGGCGTGCATTTGTATTCAGCCCCCTGAGTCAATACTTTGTAGAACCACCTTTCTCTGTAATTACAGCTGCAAGTCTTTTTGGGGATGTCTCTACCAGCTTTGCACATATAGAGAGTAAAAGTTTTTGCCCATTCTTCTTTGCAAAATAGCTCAAGCTCTGTCAGATTGGATGGAGAGCGTCTGTGAACAGAAATTTTCAAGTCTTGCCACAGATTCTCAATGGGATTTAGGTCTGTAATTTGACTGGGCCATTCTAACACATGAATACGCTTTGATCTAAACCATTCCATTTTAGCTCTGGCTGTATGTTTAGGTCTTTGTCTTGCTGGAAGGTGAACCTCAGCCCCATCTCAAGTCGTTTGCAGACTCTAACAGGTTTTCTTCTAAGATTGCACTGTATTTGGCTCAATCCATCTTCCCATCAACTCTGACCAGCTTCCCTGTACCTGCTGAAGAAAAGCATCCCCACAACATGATGCTGCCACCACCATGTTTCACGGTGAGGATGGTGTGTTCAGGGTGATGTGCAGTGTTAGTTTTCTGCCACACATAGCATTTTGCTTTAGGCCAAAAAGTAAACTTGTGGTCTCATCTGACCAGAGCACCTTCTTCCACATGTTTGCTGTGTCCCCCACATGGCTTCTCTCAAACTGCAAACAAGACTTCTTATGGCTTTCTTTCAACAATGGCTTTCTTCTTGCCACTCTTCCATAAAGGCCAGATTTGTGGAGTGCACGACTAAAGCCCCATACACACGGTCGGACTTTTTCATGGATTCTGTCCGATCGGACAATGTTGTTGAAAAATCAGACCGTGTGTATGCACCATCGGACAGTGTACGTCGGATTGTCCGACGGACAAAGTCTTATCTCCTGCTGGAAAGATTTGCCGACAACACGGTCCGATCACACCAAATCCGATCGTGTGTACGGTTGTCCGACCGGACAAAGTGCTACGCATGCTCAGATCACATTACAAGACCAAAGCTATTGGCTACTAGCCTCTACGTAGTCCCGTCGTAGGCAACAAACGTCACCACGTTCAGAATGATCGGATTTTCCGACAACTTTGTCCGACCGTGTGTACGCAAAACCAACATTAGACAAAGTATGACGGACAGGATCCGACCGACCTGGTCCGCGGATTGTCCGACCGTGTGTATGGGGCTTAATAGTTGTCCTGTGGACAGATTCTCCCACCTGAGCTGTGGATCTCTGCAGCTCCTCCAGAGTTACTATGGGCCTCTTGGCTGCTTTTCTGATTAATGTTCTCCTTGCCCGGCCTGTCAGTTTAGGTGGACGGCCATGTCTTTCCATTTTCAGATGATGGATTGAACAGTGCTCTGTGAGATGTTCTAAGCTTGGGATATTTTTTTATAACCTAACCCTGCTTTAAACTTCTCCACAACTTTATCCCTGACCTGTCTGGTGTGTTCCTTGGCCTTCATAATGCTGTTTGTTCACTAAGGTTCTCTAACAAACCTGGGAAGGCTTCACAGAAGAAGAAAACATACTGAGATTAAAATACACACAGGTGGACTCTATTTACTAATTAAGTGACTTATGAAGGCAATTGGTTCCACTAGATTTTAGTTAGGGGTATCAGAGTAATGGGGGCTGAATACAAATGCACGCCACACTTTTCACATATCTATTTCTAAAAAAAATTGAAAATCATTTATCATTTTCCGTCCACTTCACAATTATGTGCCACTTTGTGTTGGTCTATCACATAAAATCCCAATAAAATACATTTACGTTTTTTGATTGTAACATGACAAAATGTGAAAAATTTCAAGGGGTATGAATACTTTTTTAAGGCACTGTATAAAATAATATGCAAAGTGGTTGGAGGGAAGCTTCAGAATGGCAAAAATGTTTTTTTATTACAGATTATGTGAACAGACTGCAGTTCCTCTTTAACTGAGCTCTAATCTTAAAGCCCAACCCTTGGCCCAGACCCCCTCCCCACTTTTTTGCCTGTGGCTTTAAAGTCGCCCGACTCTGAAGCCACCCCGCACAGCAGGACTTCAGCTTGGCTTGCAAAGGACTTCTTTAATAGAAGTCAATGCAAGCCGCTCCAAAGTCACCCCCAAGTAGTGAGGGGACCTTTTTCTAAGTCGGAGCGACTTGAGTCACTTCAATTAGAAAGGTTCCCTTGCTCTGAATGGAGCGTGACTTGTCAGGTGGTCGCCCCAGTGTGACCCGACACTAAAAGTGGAACTAAACCCTCCTATCCTCTTCAGCCAAGAAAACTGCCATCCTATCCTCTGTTTGATCTACAGATGCCATGGTGCTGCACATTTGATCAGTTATGACATCAGCCATTTGATGGCTTGACAGTTCAGTTGAGAGTACAAACAATTGTGACAGTTATCATTCATGGCCTGACGTGAATGTAACAGTTTTGGCAAATGATAAAATCCATGGGTTTAGTTCTGCTTTAAATTGGTGGCCTTAGTTTCGTTAAAAGAAAAACACTCCTAAAGTTTTGACTGTATGAGTTATGCGGCGTACACACGCTCTGACTTTCCAGCGGGATTGTCCGCTGGACCTAGTCCAGCAGACAAACCGCCGGACTTTCCGAGCCTGTGGACTTGCCCACACACGCCCAGACTTTTCCGGCGGACAATCCGCCGGCGTTTTGGCCAAAGTCTGCGGGAATTTTGAAATGAATGGACTTGCCTCGCACACGGAGGAAAGTCCGTTCATTTAGAACGTGACTCCAGGTAAACGGGGCTAGCGAAGGCGGTGAATGCCGCCGCGCTAGCCCCGTCACCTGGTATGGATTTAAAGGGGAATCCCTACACCGAAAAAACAGTGTGGGGGGTCCCCCCAAATCCATCTCAGACCCTTATCCGAGCACGCAGCCTGGCCGGTCAGGAAAGGGGGTGGGGACGAGCGAGCGCCCCCCCTCCTGAGCCGTACCAGGCCGCGTGCCCTCAACATGGGGAGGTGCCCTGGGGAAAGGGGGCCCCCCCCACCCCAAAGCACCTTGTCCCCATGTTGATGAGGACAAGGGCCTCTTCCCGACAACCCTGGCCGTTGGTTGTCGGGGTCTGCGGACGGGGGGCTTATCGGAATCCGGGAGCCCCCTTTAATAAGGGCTCCCCCAGATACCGCCCCCACCCTATGTGAATGAGTATGGGGTACGATGTACCCCTACCCATTCACCTATGGAAAAAAGTGTAAATAAAAAAAACACACAATTTTTTAAAATATTTTACTGCACAGCTCCGGGTGTCTTCTTCCGTCTTGGGGGGGTCTTCTCGCCGGACTCCTCCTCCGGAGGATGCTGGGACTGTGACATCATATGGGGCGGGGTCACCATGTGACATGAGTCGGTTGCCCCGCCCCTTGTTCCTATATAAGTCACAACACCGCGTGTCTCTGCCATTCTGGCCAGAGAGAGCGACGAGTCAACATCGGAAGAAGAAGAAGACGACGCAGAAGGCGGCGGCGACAGCGGCAAGAAGAACAGAAGAGCGGGACAAGACCCCCGGAGGCGGAACGAGACCCCCAGGCGACGACGACGGCTGCGACGAAAGAGAAAGCCGGGCTCCTCCGTTAGGTAAAAGAGCAGAAGATAGCGGAGGAGTCCGACGAGAAGACCCCCCAAGACGGAAGAAGACCCCCGGAGCTGTGCAATAAAATGTTTTAAAAAATTGTGTGTTTTTTTTATTTACACTTTTTTCCTTAGGTAAATGGGTAGGGGTACGTGGTACCCCATAATCATTCACATAGGGTGGGGGGGCAGTATCTGGGGGCCCCCTTATTAAAGGGGGCTCCCGGATTTCCGATAAGCCCCCTGCCCGCAGACCCTGACAACCAACGGCCAGGGTTGTCGGCAAGAGGCCCTTGTCCTCATCAACATGGGGACAAGGTGCTTTGGGGTGGGGGGGGGGGGCCGCAGGGCCCCCCTTTCCCCAGGGCACCCCCCATGTTGAGGGCACGCGGCCTGGTACGGCTCAGGAGGGGGCTCGCTCGTCCCCACCCCCTTTCCTGACCGGCTGGGCTGCGTGCTCGGATAAGGGTCTGAGATGGATTTGGGGGGACCCCCACGCCGTTTTTTTTCGGCGTAGGGATTCCCCTTTAAATCCATACCAGGTGACGGGGCTAGCGCGGCGGCATTCACTGCCTTTGCTAGCCCCGTCTACCTGGAGTCACGTTCTAAATGAACGGACTTTCCTCCGTGTGCGAGGCAAGTCCATTCATTTCAAAAGTCCCGTGGACTAGCACACAGGCCGCGGGATTGTCCGCTGGACTGCCGAGACCAGCGGACAATTTTAAGTCTGAACTTTTGGGAGGAAAAAGTCCGCTCGTGTGTACGCGGCCTTACAGTATCTGTGGATTACCAGTGATGTCACTGCGTGTCATTGCTGCCTCAAGGGGAAGCTGGGTGCACAATATCTGACAAGAATGAGCTCCAGCACAGTAAAGGGTTTTTTTTTTAAAGCAAGGTTTACCTTAATTTAAATTACTTTGCAAGGATCCAACTCCACTTTGACTTACAAAATGTATTTCAGTTGATCAGTGAAAAAAATAATTAAAATTAAATTCACTATGAGTCAATGTTCTGTAGCAATAAAGCATGGAAAACATCAAGGAGGCAAATATCCTCCTTTTTTTTTTTTTAAAGAATTGTTCTTTTCAGCTTAGTGAATAAAATAAAAAATGTTTGAGTTACATGTCACTTGTAGAATTATAGAAGGTGATTATACAATGAGGACCAAGTGATATCACACACCAGCCAATGAAAGAACATGTTTTGGTCCCTCTTTTATACCATGTTTCATGGTAAACCCATTTTTAGGGTGTAACATAAAACATGGTCATAGTCTGCAGCCCTCCACTCCCAAACCATTACCCCTGTCTTTTCCAATACAGGTTTTTTTTCCCCCAGTTCCTGTCATTCATTGAATTTGGTGGATCTGTGCGTGGCTCCTCCCACATTTCCATGTCATTATGTGCGGTGACATCCCTGTACTTGTAGTCCATTGATAATAGTCTTCAGGAGCCAGAGCACTGCACCCAAAATACACCGATAGCGGATGCAACGCTTTGCAGGCTTCAATGCATAAAACATAAATTCATATTTTTAAAATTAATTAATAAGGGTGCTTTTAATTACTTATATATTTATTTTGCAGAAGGTGAAATAGTCTTTACCTGTCTTTTATAGCATCTAGCAAATTTAGACATCTACCCAATGTATGTTTGCCTTTGAACCCTTACTATTTTGTATTTCTTAAATTTGAGTCCATATTACACTGTTTCTTGTATGGTATTATATGATGTCTAATGTTAATGAATGCTTAGCCTGGATTAAGCTGACAAGCAGCATTCATGGAAAGTCAGTTACTCCAGCAGAGTGACTACCAAGTAGTAAAGAGAAACTCCCACTGATAATTTTTCAGATATAGAGCTAGGTCATACTTTTGCAATGTGCAGAAGGAAGATAAGATGCCAAAAGTATAGCTCAGTTAGGACTTAGTGATCAAACAGACAACACGTATGTAGAAGTGTTTTCAAAAGCGTCAGATACATCATACTGGTCATAGCCATCTTCAATGTAAGTGGTACCTGGCAAATGGTGGGATCTACACTATATGGCCAAGAGTTTATAAACAGCGGACCATCACACATATGAGTTTTTTGGATAGTTTGTCTGTGGGAATTTCTCCATTCAGCCAAAGACAGTTGTGAAGTCAGGTACTAGTGTTAGACCAGAAGACCTGGCTTTCCAATCATACCAAAGGTGACCAATAGGGTTAAGATAAGGGATCTGTGCAGGCCACTCTTCTCTTCACACCATACAAATTTGAATATAAATTCTGCGCTGTGAAACCCCTAATTGCATAGCTGCCTGCACACTGATTACACCTATGTGGGACAGGTATGGCGTTAATATATTTATGTACAGTATATATATTATATATATATACAGTATATCATACTAATATTGTGCTTGCTGCAAAAAAAAAAAAAATCCCATAATTACACAATGATTACTTAAAATCAAATGTAATTTAAAAGTAAATCAATTATATAAAGTGCACCGTGCCCAGTAAATAAATCAATTCATGAATATAAGAGTCAATTCATATTATAAAAGTGCTCCGTGGCCTCCACAAACCCTTTTTTGATGTTATCCACTTGTTCGCCAATCCTTTTGGAGAGACGCCTAGTGGTGCTACCGACGTATTGCAACTTGCATGGACATTCTATAGCAGGGGTGTCAAACTCAATTTCATTGTGGGCCGTATCAGCATTATGATTGTCCTCAAAAGGGCCGGTGGTATCTGTAAGATTAGATCCAGCGCATCCCCTCCCCTTACATTAGATGTCAAGAGCTACCCCACCATCAGAAGTTGAGTCCCCCTACTCTCCCTAACATCACAGTGCACCCCCTTTCCTTATGCTGCTGCTGGGAAGAAGCTGGATGCATTGCTTGAAAGCAGAAAGTAGGGGTCTGGAGGAGGATCAGAGGAGGGCTGGAGCTCTCCTGCAGCTGCAGAAGAGGTGCGAGGGCCACATGAAATGGCCTGGAGGGCTGGATTCGGCCCGCAGGCCTTGTGTTTGACACCTGTGCTCTATAGCATAAGGAACAGATGCTATCACATGTGATAAACTGTCTTATGTTATATTCCTGGTTTGTTACATTGGATTTTAAATTAAAGGAGAAGTCCAGCCTGGACAAGTTTGGCTGTGCTTCTCCTAAGGGTCACAGGAGTGCAATTTGTTTTGTCAACCTCTCAGCGAGCCGCTGAGACGCTTTGACAGCCGCTCCTCATCCCTCCACAGCTCAGAGCACCTGTGAGCGTGGAGGAGCAGAGCAGGAGAGCTGCTGATTGACAGTCAGCAGCTCTCCTCTCAGGGAGCCAAGAGAACAGAGCCATCAGTGATGTACGATGGCTTGGTTCTCAGTGCAGAGACACCAGGGGACAGATGCTGCATCCACTTAGGATGCATTGGGGGGGGAAAAAACAAAGCCATACTTCTCCTTTAATACTTTTCTTCTCCCTGTCCTGACTATTTCTGCATTTTACATTTTAAGTACCTTTTTTGATCTATTCTAAAAAGTTTACATTTTTACTGGCGGGATTTACCACATTATGCACCCACCTTTTTCTAAGACTGGGTGCCTTACAGTATATGACTTTAGGACGATTTGGCAATATGGTTGTTAGAACCCTGTCACTTTTTAAAATGGGCAAGTGTTTTCTCACTATTCTTTCAATGTCTTTAAACTGTCTATTAAACCTAGTACAGAAGACATCATCGAATTATATACCAACCTAGTAACCAAAATGTCTGCCTGTCTATGGTAATCCTCCTCTGATTCACAATTATGGTGCATCCTCATAAGCTGACCTTTAGGTATAATATTTATCTATTCCAGATGATGACAGCTTAAAGTAGGGTTGTACCCATTTCTATTGTTTTTAAAAAAAAATGGTTCTGTTACATAGTTTCCCATCCCTTTAATCAATCTCTAAGTCACTCTCACTGTTCCACTCCCCTGAAAATGATTTGTTATATTGATTAACATTTATTGAATCAAAGAAATGTATTAACGATCCTTCTGTACCTTCCCACACCACTATTATGTCATCTATAAATCTTTTAGAGAGTTTCAGTTGGGTCCATTTATGATCATAGATGTGTTCTCTTCCCAATTACTCATAAAGAGGTAAAAATTCTTTGCTCCCATAGCTACTCCTCTCGTTTGTACATAATACTTCTTGTCGTACCAGAAGTAACTATCCACTGCCATTTCCAGCAGTAAAAATATATAGCTTTGATTCAAATAAAAAGACACAATAAATAGAATTATTTTATTTATTCTTATAACGCTAGAAAATCATGCATCTTTATATTTACAAACTATCTGCAAAATAATCCCTGCATTACCACCTGAGCAGAGTGTATTCCTGGAGATTTACAAGCTTTGTGCAAGCATTTTTGCTTATGTATCAAACTTCAGATATTTGTTTCCTGGGCTGGGCAAGGGGAGAGCATTCGCCAGGTGTACAAACACGTGAATATGTGCATATTGTATGTTTACAGGCACTCCCATTAAAGTCTATAGGCCAAAAATGCCTGAATATCCTAAAAAAGCTCATGTACTTTTTTGAGCATGGAGTTTTGGGGCGACTGAGAGTACAACTGTGAACAGGGACAATTGGCCTATACGTAGTCTGGTGTAGGGAAACAAGCTGAAAAATAGTGTGAATGGGGACTTCAAGTAAAGTACTGTGATTAGAGACAACTCTCAATATAGAGTAAAATAATTCGATATAAGGTTTTTTGGAAGGTTGCTAGGTAACAAGCTATATCAAAGTCTACTTGGATGTGATATTTCAGTTACTGATATGGTCTGGGAGCTAAGGCAGCCCATAGATGATTACATTTTATTTCCATCCACCACTGGTGGAACGAAAGAAAATTGCTGGATTCCTCCATCAGCACAGTCAATGTGGATAGGGGAATGCCTCCCGCAACACTATTGTGTTCTGCCAGCAGTGGTGGAGCATTGGTAGAGCACAATGATTACTGCTAGCCACTGACAGTAAACATATGTAAAAAATCCAACAGGCTGATTGTACCCGAGTGGATGGATCAACTTGGGTACAATCAACCTGCCCATACATGGATCGAATTTTGTCCGATCCTTGCTGAATTCAGCCACATTTCAATCCATGTATAGCCGGTTTAAGTAATCTATTGATTGCGTTCTCTCTATTGTTAAAAAAAAAAAAGAAATCCAACAGGCAGAGTGGGTGTTCCTTATAATGGCCACAACTGATGTAGAGGCCAAAGAAGTCAAAAGCAGAAATCTATACAAGAAACCATAAATTGCCCGAGGGACTTTATACTGTATAAGGTGCAACACACAATTGTAAAATCTACAAGGTAAAGATTTATTGGTAAATACAATTTCGACAGATCAACAGTGACATAATGCCATATAGTCAAGCAGATTGGTCAATATATACATATTAAAGAGGAAAAGGTAAAGCATAATGCATAGTATGCATAGTAGCCCATTATGTGTCACTTACATGACACAGAAGCCTGCGATGTCACTGCTGTCCCCTCTTCCAGGAAGCGTCCATCTTCCTTCCAGGTATCGCTGCACCGCCGCTGTGAGTGGCCGGAGCAACAATGGCGTCACTCCGGCGCATGTTCGCGGGGGCCGTCAGTGATGGCATGTTAGCCTTCACTAATGGCATGCTCAGTGCGCCAGCGCCGTTGTCTACCCGCTTTTTGTAAAATTGCCATTTTTTTGTAAAATATCTCCTTAAAGATGAAGTAAACCCTCTTAAAAAAACGGGAAAAAAATAAAACCTGCAAGACACAGCATAGCATACTAGCTAATTATGTTTCACTTACCTGAGATCGAAGCCCCGGCATCGCTCCTCTTCTCCCCTCCGACATGTTCTCCCGGAGTGACTTACGGGTATCATGGCTCCGGCGCTGTGATTTGCCAGAGCCGCGATGCCGTCACGTGCATGCGCATGAGAGCGGCATAGTACAACTGAAGCATCGGCATATAGCTCCGTTGCTTCAGTTGTCGCAAGTGCGCATGTGCCGCGTGACGTCGGCACATGCAAATACAGGTATATCTCCTAAACCGTGCAGGTTTAGGAGATATCCTTGTTAGCTACAGGTAAGCCTTAATATAGGCTTACCTGTAAGCTAAAGTTGTAAACGAGGGTTTACTTCCTCTTTAACCGTGTAGGTTAAGGAGCTATTTATTGCACCTACAGGTAAGCCTTAATCTAGGCTTACCTGTAGGTTAAAGTGGTCCCAGAGGGTTTACAACCACTTTAATTCCATAGCCAGGTACAGTGTTACAAAGCTCAATCAATAATAGGTGTGAACTTGCATCTATGTAACCCAAAAATATGGAACGCTTCACAAATTTGCATGTCATCCTTCTCTGTATTGTTCCAATTTTAGTATATGTGCTGCCGAAGAAGATTAGCAAGGCCCCTGCGCAAGGATGACACAAGGATGGCACACAAATTTGTGAATCGTTCCATATTTTTTTGGTTACATATATGCAAGTTCACACCTATTATTGATTGATCTTTGTAACAATGTACCTGGCTAAAGAATTAATATGTATATATTGACCAATCTGCTTGACTACATGGCATTATGTCACTGTTGATCTATCAAAATTACCAATAAATCTGTACCTTGTTGCACCTCATATAAAGTCCTACAGGCAATTTATAGTTTCTTGTGTATATTGAACGGGGATGGAGGCGCCTCACGGGGCACATCTAACCATACTTTGTTATAGTTGCAAAAGCAGAGATCTAACCATCAAATATAAATTTCAGGTGGACCAACCTTTTGAAGGTGCATTCTATTCAAAATGTAAAATGTACTATTGATGTATTTCATAATGTTTATAAGTCCCTAGTTCTTTATTTTTTGTGCTTGGAATCCTTATAAATACACCAAGTCAGAACTGTGTTAAAAAAAACACTCAGGCCCTATTCACACCTGAGCGTAGCATTTTCAGGCAGAAAGTCGCGCGATTTTACCTAGTTTTTGCTGCAATTTTGTACAGGTCAAAAGGTCACCAATGTAAAAAGCAGAAAAACACCCAAATCTGCCTAAAAAAATGTTCCAGAACTTGTTTGAGCTTCAGGCGTTTTGGAGTGGAGATGTGAACCATCTCCATAGAGACTAATTGATTTTTTCCCCTCAAGCGTTTTGTAGCTTCAGGCTGCAAGCTAGAAAATGCTCAGGTGTGAATGGGGCCTTAGACCCCGTGCACACTGGGGCGATTTTCAGGCGCTTTGGCGCTAGAAATAGCCTCTGCTAAGCGCCTGAAAACCACCTCCCATTCATTGCAGTGTGTCTTTTCACACTCAGACGGTGCGCTTGCGGGACGTTATGAAAAGTCCTGCAACCAGCATCTTTGGGGCAGGTTGGGAGCGCTGTATTTAGTGCTCCCAAAACGCCCTGCCCATTGCAATGAATGTGCAGCGCTTCCAAAGCACATTACAAGCGATTTGAAAGCGCCACAAAAAGGGAGTTTTTAACCCTTTTTCCTTTGGTAAAAACTGCCCCGCTAGCAGCCGAAAAGTGCCGCCAAAACAGCGCTAAAGCGCAGCTAAAATGGGTGTCTCTTTAGTGCTAAAGGTCGGCGCTGCCAGTTTGAAAGGGGTCTAATTTGCACTGGTCTCTCTGCAGAGGTCAAACATGCCACCTGCTGAATCAGATCTAGAGTTCTCCAATGAACAGCAAACAAACTTTTCCACACAAGCTGTTGACTGCTTTAAACAAATTGTAAAACTTGTTAGGCCCCTTTCACACGGGATTGATCCATAATGATCCGCCCCAAAATCGTTCCGTTGATCCCTGCTGAGCCGGCGGAGGATAAAAGAGCGGTCCCTGCACACTGTGCACGGACCGCCCTGTCAGATCTCCGCTCTCTTCTATGGAGGATCGGATGAACACGGACCGTCTGTCCGTGTTCATCCGATCCGCTCTGCAGACGGATAGAAAAATAGGGTTTTCCTCCGTCTGCAGAATCGGACCATAGCGGAGACGGACGATATCGGGTGTCAGCGGATGCTCATCCGTTGACACCCGTTATCCCATAGGGATGTATGTATATCCGTATTTCATCCAAAAATGGATGGATGAAATACAGACATACGGCCCGCATGTGTAAAAGGGGCCTTACACCTTTTGTTTTAATGCACCTTTAACTGAAAGTTAATTTTGGGTTTAAAGCTGCTTATTTGCCCTGCTGATGTTTTCTGTATTGTATCTGCAGTTAACAGAATAATTTACTTCTTGCTTTTTAACCACATGAAACACAAGAACAGACTCATTGGGGTTACTAAACTGGAGAGTGCAAAATCTGCTGTAGCTCTGCATAGAAACCAATCAGCTTCCATTTTTTTTTGTTAAAGCTCAATTGAACAATCTGAAATTTGAAGCTGATTGGCTACCATGCACATCTGCACCAGATTTTGCACGCTCTAGTTTTAGTACTTTAACCCCATTGTCTTATAAACAAATCCCAGTCCATACTGTGGTTCATTCACCATATTTGTCATATGATACATCCCTATCAGTACCTTCCATAAATCTAGAGGGCTTTCCAAATCCCCTGTTCTGAAAACCCCACCAACCACACCTGGAGAAGTCCTATTTTAGTCCTGGCATGAAAAAAACTATAATTTCGAGGTTGAGTAGATCAAGGGTTGACTATAACAGTCTTGTAGCCTTTCAGGACCTGGAACTTGTTGCTGCTGAAGTTCACTTGAAGCTGCTTGAGACCAGGTTTGCAGGGAACCAATTCAAGTGCCACAATTGATGTTTCCTTTTTCTTCATGGTGCCCACACTGATAAAGAAAACAAAGTCAGCATATGTAAATGATAAAACCACAATTACAATCACAGCCTGAATGCATTCTGCCAGGAAAACTTAGTCTTCTAGGACAGGGGTCTCCAAACCCCGGCCCGCGGGCCAGATGCGGCCCGCGGGTATGTTTTATCCGGCCCCCAGCTTGCCCAGACTCTGCCAACACAGCACTGCCGATCTGCTGGCTTTTAAAAGCAGCTGCTGTTATCGGCAGTCTATGTCTGACAGGTCCAGGACAAAAAGCCGCTTCCCGCACACCCTCCCATTAGGGGTGCAACGGATCGTCGCCGATCCGTGACGGAGCGATCACTTGTAAACAAACTGCATTACCCAGCCAATGTACTCTGCATTACCCAGCCAATGTACTCTGCATTACCCAGCCAATGTACTCTGCATTACCCAGCCAATGTACTCTGCGATACTCTGCATTACCCAGCCAATACTCTGCGATACTCTGCATTACCCAGCCAATACTCTGCGATACTCTGCATTACCCAGCCAATACTCTGCGATACTCTGCATTACCCAGCCAATACTCTGCGATACTCTGCATTACCCAGCCGATACTCTGCATTACCCAGCCGATACTCTGCGATACTCTGCATTACCCAGCCGATACTCTGCGATACTCTGCATTACCCAGCCAATACTCTGCATTACCCAGCCGATACCCAGCCAATACTCTGCATTACCCAGCCGATACCCAGCCAATACCCTGCGATACCCAGCCAATACTCTGCGATACCCAGCCAATACTCTGCGATACACAGCCAATATTACAGTGGGGGAGATGACGTGAATATTACAGTGGGGGGAGATGACGTGGATATTACAGTGGGGGGAGAGGACGTGGATATTACAGTGGGAGCAGAGGACGTGGATATTACAGTGGGGGGGAGAGGACGTGGATATTACAGTGGGGGAGATGACGTGGATATTACAGTGGGGACTATATGGTGGCGGAATTTTCACAGGTTTTTGCAAATTCAATTATTATTTGCTGATCCGAAAAATGATCCGATCCGTGACTCCTGATCCAAGGATCGATCTGATCCGTGAGTTTTTTGATCCGTTGCACCCCTACCTCCCATGCTTCCAGAGGATTGGCTGCTGTGCTGAGCTGAGGATTGGCTGCTAGGCGGTGACGTCATCAGCGTAGCGCCTCTCGGCTTCCTGCCCGTTGTTTGCATTAGGAATCCTTACAGCCTGCATGTGTAGCAGTGGGCGGGAGTGCAGGAGGTCTAAAGTCGGCTCCTACAGTGAAGAAGTCGGCTTGTACAGGCAAGCGTCAAATGGGCATAAGTCTGCACACATACATCTGCTGGGGACACTGATAATGAGGAATTCTATGCTGGGGACACTGATAATGGGGACATCTAAGCTGGGGACACTGATAATGGGGACATCTAAGCTGGGGACACTGATAATGGGGAAATCTATGCTGGGGACACTAATATGGACATCTGTGCTGGGGACACTGATAATGGGGACATCTATGCTGGGGACACTGATAATGGGGACACTGATAATGGGGACACTGATAATGGGGACACTGATAACGGGGACAGTGATAATGGGGACATCTATGCTGGGGACAGTGATAACGGGGACATCTATGCTGGGGACACTGATAACGGGGACATCTATGCTGGGGACACTGATAACGGGGACATCTATGCTGGGGACGCTGATAATGGGGACATCTATGCTGGGGACGCTGATAATGGGGACATCTATGCTGGGGACGCTGATAATGGGGACATCTATGCTGGGGACATCTAAGCTGGGTACACTGATAATGGGGAAATCTCTGCTGGGGACAACTCTGCTGGGGACACTGATAATGGGGACAACTATGCTGGGGACTCTGATAATGGGGACATCTATGCTGGGGACGCTGATAATGGGGACATCTATGCTGGGGACATCTATGCTGGGGATGCTGATAATGGGGACATCTATGCTGGGTACACTGATAATGGGGAAATCTATGCTGGGTACAACTCTGCTGGGGACACTGATAATAGGGACATCTAAGCTGGGGACACTGATAATGGGGACATCTAAGCTGGGGACACTGATAATGGGGAAATCTCTGCTGGGGACACTGATAAAGGGGAAAACAAGAAAAAAAATATTCTGAACCAAATGGTGTACTAAAATATTTACCAGTGCCCATGAAATGCACCTGACCTGTGCCATACAATTCAGCCTGATGTGTGCCATACAATGCAGCCTGCCTGTGCCATACAATGCAGCCTGCCTGTGCCATACAATGCAGCCTGCATGTGCCATACAATGCAACCTGACCTGTGCCATACAATGCAGCCTGACCTGGCAGGATCGCCCTGCGCTCTCGGGAGATGGCTGCCTGGTACTCTAACATGGTGCCAGCTGCGGAGGGAGGGGGGGGGTTGAGGTGCGGGCCAGTATTCGCTCACATTTTTTGGGGGGGAAAAAGTGCGTTATTTGGAGTGAAAAATTTGGTAAATGGATATGTAATGTGAAAACATACTTTGCCCCCATACAGGGCAAAGCAACAAGTTCACTTTAATGAGACCTGATGAATCACCATGCCAGTTGGTAAATGGATGCTGAGTAGAAGGTTCCAAACAGGGAGTACTAAGGAAAATACATAGACAAGAGGAGTTATGGCCCATTGCACATGACAAACCAGAGAGAGAGGAAAAACAAGTATTTTTGATGCCTGTGAGAAACTTTCAGAATTGGATTTCAGTTTTATTGCTTCCATTAAATATGTGTTTTGTACCACCCAAAAAGAAGTGTTTCTCTTTCTATTACAGCTGTTGTTGTAGAGGTCATGCAACCACGAAGAGAGCCAGATACCAGAGGGGGGCTTGGAGTGTAGTTTATGGACCTTGTGAGGAAGATACTGAGAAATGTTCTGTAGAAGATCAGAGAGAGAGGGTGACAGAACTATAGTAGGAGACAGAAAGTAAGGTAAAGTTGCGTAAGGCATAAAGTTACTGTACTTTTCACCTTGGTGATTGGTCTAGTGGTCAAGCACCGTTACACCGTATTTATATACAGTACTATTTTCAATTAAATGGTTGAACAGCATATTGAGAGGCTTTTGGAATGTGTTGTATGAACAGCCTGAACCTAAATTTCTTTATCACATTAATAATGGCCTTCCTTCTGCATATACTCCTCTTCCCTTTGCTCCCTAACTGATCCATTCATTGCTGGTAGTAAAAGCCAAATACACCAAAGCCCAAAAAAAAAACACATGACAGGACTGGTGCTTTGGCCAATCAACCCCACAAAATCTCCAACTAAAACAGATTTAGAGCTAACACAATGCTTCTGTAGTGCTGTTATTTTTGCTTACTAATATAATGCAATGTTAATCTATAACAGTGTTATAGCTTAATATCTGATGCCATCTACTGGAAATGGACTTCAATTATTTTCCTTTTTCTATAGCACTAGAAATATAACAGGAAGTGACTGTTCTGTTTACATTTTGCTATGACCTACCTACCCAGAATGACAGGTGACCTACCCATGATCACCCTGTACTGAACTGCATGCTGGGTAGGCTATAAAAGAGCCTGCATGGCCATTTTCTCTCTCTTCTGGATGCATGGCCTACCTACAAGGACCTATGAGGAGGTTTCCAGCACTGCGGCCTGCTCGGTGCGGAGCAGCAATTTGAAGCCAGAGGAGGACTTCATACAACCATCGGATCAGGAAGGATCCAGAGGCACCCTGACAGAGGTAACTGAGGACTCCAGTTGACCTTGTAAAGTGGAACAGTGTGACGGCGGGGCTGCAGCAAATAGACTGAGACCAGCGGAGTGGAGCTGTTGCATTCTTCAGACCCAGTTTGGTGAGAGGCTGTTGCCCACAGTTTCTTACGCACTTTCATACACCTGGATTTTAACACAGTGTTACTGGGACCTGTAGTCCTATGGAGGAGGATCTGATAAAGACTGCCAGAAGTTAATTTTTGAGTTTATATGGGCAAATAAGAAACCTCGACTACAACGTAGACAACTGATACTCCCTAAGAGTCAGGGAGGATTGGCTATACCCGATATATGTAAGTATTACCAGGCCATACATCTAGCTAGGTTAATCGATTGGTGTAGGCTAGACATGTGCGATTCGTTTCGTACGAATTCGTAATTCGTACGAATTTTTCGAAATTCGTACGAATTTACGAATCTGTAGTACGAATTTTTTTTTTACGAATTCCGTACGGAATACGAAATTCCGTTTACGAATTTCATCGCCGAATGATTCGAATGAATTCGAATGAATTCGAATGGATTCGAATGAATTCGAATGACAAAGTGTAATTTTTGCAGGAAAAAAATTCCGTTTACGAATTTCAGCTCCAAATTATTCGAATCCAACTACCAATATCAAATTTCAACTAATTCAAACGAAATTATTATAGCAGATATAACGAATGAATTCGAATGAATTCGAATGAATTTGAATGCATTCGAATGAATTCGAATGACAAAGTGTCATTTTTGCAGAAAAAAAAGCTATTTCAAAAACAGTCATTCATGGTATGGATATTAAGGGGGACCCCAAAAAAAAAAAAAAAAGCGTAGGGGTCCCCCCAAATTCATAACCAGGCCCTTCAGGTCTGGATGGATTTTAAGGGGAACCCCAGCCAAAAAAAAAAAAAAAAATGGCGTGGGGGTCCCCCTCAAAATCCATACCAGACCCTTTATCCGAGCACGCAACCTGGCAGGCCGCAGGAAAGGAGGGGGGGACGAGAGCGCCCCCCCTCCCGCCTGAACCGTACCAGGCCACATACCCTCAACATTGGGAGGGTGCTTTGGGGTCCCCCCCAAAGCACCTTGTCCCCATGTTGATGAGGACAAGGGCCTCATCCCCACAACCCTGGCCGGTGGTTGTGGGGGTCTGCGGGCGGGGGGCTTATCGGAATCTGGAAGCCCCCTTTAACACGGGGACCCCCAGATCCCGCCCCCCCCCCCCTGTGTGAAATGGTAAGGGGGTACAAAAGTACCCCTACCATTTCAACAAAAAAGTGGCAAAAATGGTAAAAATGACAGGAGACGGTCTTTGACAAATCCTTTATTAAAATCTTCTTTCTTCTGGTCTTCCTTTCTTCATCTTCTCCTTCCGTCATCTTCTTCCATCTTCTTCCATCTTCTTCTTCCTTCGATTCGCTTCTTCTTCCTCCGGTCTTCTCGTCCTTCTCGTCCGGCGTCGTCCTTCTCGTCCGGCATCGTCGTCTCTTCTCGCAGGCCGCTCCTCGCAATGGGAGGCTCCCGCTCTGTGAGGCTCCGCTCCGGGTGACAGGTCTTTTATAACGAAGGCACCTGGTGACCCCGCCCCCTCTGACGCACGGGGACGTCATGTGGAATTCCCTATGGCTTTCCCCATGACGTCAGAGGGGGGGCGGGGTCACCAGGTGCCTTCGTTATACAAGACCTGTCACCCGGAGCGGAGCCTCACAGAGCGGGAGCCTCCCATTGCGAGGAGCGGCCTGCGAGAAGAGACGACGATGCCGGACGAGAAGGACGACGCCGGACGAGAAGGACGAGAAGACCGGAGGAAGAAGAAGCGAATCGAAGGAAGAAGAAGATGGAAGAAGATGGAAGAAGATGCCGGAAGGAGAAGATGAAGAAACCGAAGACCAGAAGAAAGAAGAAAGAAGATTTTAATAAAGGAATTGTCAAAGACCGTCTCCTGTCATTTTTACAATTTTTGACACTTTTTTGGTGAAATGGTAGGGGTACTTTTGTACCCCCTTACCATTTCACACAGGGGGGGGGCCGGGATCTGGGGGTCCCCTTGTTAAAGGGGGCTTCCAGATTCCGATAAGCCCCCCGCCCGCAGACCCCCACAACCACCGGCAGGGTTGTGGGGATGAGGCCCTTGTCCTCATCAACATGGGGACAAGGTGCTTTGGGGGGGACCCCAAAGCACCCTCCCAATGTTGAGGGCATGTGGCCTGGTACGGTTCAGGCGGGAGGGGGGGGGCCGCTCTCGTCCCCCCCTCCTTTCCTGCGGCCTGCCAGGTTGCGTGCTCGGATAAGGGTCTGGTATGGATTTTATGGGGGACCCCACGCCATTTTTTTTGGCTAGGGTTCCCCTTAAAATCCATCCCAGACCTCAAGGGTCTGGTATGGATTTTGAGGGGGACCCTACGCCATTTTTTTTTTTTTTTTTGGCTGGGGGTCCCCCTTAATATCCATCCCAGACCTGAAGGGCCTGGTTATTGAATTTGGGGGGACCCCTACACATTTTTTTTTTATCAATGACTTCAATGAATGACTGTTCTCTGTATTACGGATCCGACAATTCATTTGCCGGCAATAGCTGCGACTCGTGATTTTAAATAGTTTTTTTTTCCTGCAAAAATGACACTGCAGGAACAGTTCTCTATATTAGATATACTGAATCTCGAAGCATTCGAAGCATTCGTTATATCCGCTATTATAATTTCTTTCATATTAGTTGAAATTACATATTTGTTAGTTGTTGTATTCGAATTGTTCTCTGTATTACGGGAATCGGCAATTAGCCGCGAGTGATTTTAAATATTTTTTTTTTCCTGCAAAAATGACACATTGTACAGAGAGAGTTCTAAACACGGGAAACATGCCCCCTTCATAGGCATACTATAGAGTATATAGTATATAGAAGGGGGTCATGTTTCCCGTGTTTAGAACTGTCTCTGTACAATGTGTCATTTTTGCAGGAAAAAAAGACATTTAAAATCACTCGCGGCTAATTGCCGATTCCCGTAATACAGAGAACAATTCGAATGTTGTATTGTAACTAACAAATATCTAATTTCAACTAATATGAAAGAAATTATAATAGCGGATATAACAAATGCTTCGAATGCTTCGAGATTCAGTATATCTAATATAGAGAACTGTCTCTGTACAATGTGTCATTTTTGCAGGAAAAAAAAACTATTTAAAATCGAGTCGCGGCTATTTGCCGGCAAATGAATTGTTGGATCCGTAACACAGAGAACAGTCATTCATTGAAGTCATTGATAAAAAAATGCGTAGGGGTCCCCCCAAATTCAATAACCAGGCCCTTCAGGTCTGGGATGGATATTAAGGGGGACCCCAGCCAAAAAAAAAAAAAAAAATGGCGTAGGGTCCCCCTCAAAATCCATACCAGACCCTTGAGGTCTGGGATGGATTTTAAGGGGAACCCTAGCCAAAAAAATGGCGTGGGGTCCCCCATAAAATCCATACCAGACCCTTATCCGAGCACGCAACCTGGCAGGCCGCAGGAAAGGAGGGGGGGACGAGAGCGCCCCCCCCTCCCGCCTGAACCGTACCAGGCCACATGCCCTCAACATTGGGAGGGTGCTTTGGGGTCCCCCCCAAAGCACCTTGTCCCCATGTTGATGAGGACAAGGGCCTCATCCCCACAACCCTGGCCCGGTGGTTGTGGGGGTCTGCGGGTGGGGGGCTTATCGGAATCTGGAAGCCCCCTTTAACAAGGGGACCCCCAGATCCCGCCCCCCCCCTGTGTGAAATGGTAAGGGGGTACAAAAGTACCCCTACCATTTCACCAAAAAAGTGTCAAAAATTGTAAAAATGACAGGAGACGGTCTTTGACAATTCCTTTATTAAAATCTTCTTTCTTCTTTCTTCTGGTCTTCCTTCTTCATCTTCTCCTTCCGGCATCTTCTTCCATCTTCTTCTTCCTTCGATTCGCTTCTTCTTCCTCCGGTCTTCTCGTCCTTCTCGTCCGGCGTCGTCCTTCTCGTCCGGCATCGTCCTTCTCGTCCGGCATCGTCGTCTCTTCTCGCAGGCCGCTCCTCGCAATGGGAGGCTCCCGCTCTGTGAGGCTCCGCTCCGGGTGACAGGTCTTGTATAACGAAGGCACCTGGTGACCCCGCCCCCCCTCTGACGTCATGGGGAAAGCCATAGGGAATTCCACATGACGTCCCCGTGCGTCAGAGGGGGCGGGGTCACCAGGTGCCTTCGTTATAAAAGACCTGTCACCCGGAGCGGAGCCTCACAGAGCGGGAGCCTCCCATTGCGAGGAGCGGCCTGCGAGAAGAGACGACGATGCCGGACGAGAAGGACGACGCCGGACGAGAAGGACGAGAAGACCGGAGGAAGAAGAAGCGAATCGAAGGAAGAAGAAGATGGAAGAAGATGGAAGAAGATGCCGGAAGGAGAAGATGAAGAAGGAAGACAGAAGAAAGAAGAAAGAAGATTTTAATAAAGGAATTGTCAAAGACCGTCTCCTGTCATTTTTACCATTTTTGTCACCTTTTTTGGTGAAATGGTAGGGGTACTTTTGTACCCCCTTACCATTTCACACAGGGGGGGGGCCGGGATCTGGGGGTCCCCTTGTTAAAGGGGGCTTCCAGATTCCGATAAGCCCCCCGCCCGCAGACCCCCACAACCACCGGGCACGGTTGTGGGGATGAGGCCCTTGTCCTCATCAACATGGGGACAAGGTGCTTTGGGGGGGACCCCAAAGCACCCTCCCAATGTTGAGGGCATGTGGCCTGGTACGGTTCAGGCGGGAGGGGGGGCCGCTATAGTCCCCCCCTCCTTTCCTGCGGCCAGCCAGGTTGCGTGCTCGGATAAAGGGTCTGGTATGGATTTTGAGGGGACCCCACGCCATTTTTTTTTTTTTTGGCCGGGGTTCCCCTTAAAATCCATCCCAGACCTGAAGGGTCTGGTATGGATATTTGGGGGGGACCCCACGCCATTTTTTTTTTTTGGCTGGGGTCCCCCTTAATATCCATACCAGACCTGAAGGGCCTGGTTATTGAATTTGGGGGGACCCCTACGCTTTTTTTTTTTTTCTGCAAAAATGACACTTTGTCATTCGAATTCATTCGTTATATCTGCTATAATAATTTCGTTCAAATTAGTTGAAATTCGATATTGGTAGTTGGATTTACTAACGATTCGTAACTATTCATAACGATTCGTAACGATTCGTAACTATTCATAACGATTCGTAACGATTCGTAACTTGAAATTGAAATTCGATATTTGTAGTTGGATTCGAATTGTTCTCTGTGTTATGAGAACCAACAATTCATTAGCCGCGTTAACGATTCGTAACGATTCGTAACGATTCGTAACGATTCGTAACGATTCGTAACTTTACTAACGATTCGTAAAAAAAATTACGATTCGTCCAAATTTCGTATTTCGTACGAATTCGAACGGAATTTCGTACACGAATTACGAATTACGAATTTTTTTATATACGAAACGGGACGAAACGAAACGAAACGAATTTTTTGACAGTTCCCATGTCTAGTGTAGGCATAAGGAATTTAAACTATGGGTACAGATTGAGTACGCACAGTCGCATATCCCTCTGAGGAGAACACCCTGGTGCTATACACATCTACCTAAGGAGTTGATTAAACACCCTTTAATAGGGAATACGATTAAAATCTGTGCAAAGTTATTTCCATCCATGGGTATAACGCCAGAGACTTCTCCTCTATATCCCATATTAGAAAACCCCCTCTTCCCACCGGGGTTAGAAGACAGGGCTTTTAAGTATTTAATAGATATGGGTCTTACACAAGTCTCTAGTTATATAAAGGAGGGAGAATGGCGAATCATATCGGAGTTGATGGATAAAGAGGAGACATATAGATTGAGATTTTGGAGCGCGCTCCAAATTATCCACTTTCTTAATACACTTCCAGCCCCGGAGGGGTTTAATAGACCCCTCACTACTTTCGAGAAATTATGCTCGGCAACGGGAGTAATGCCCCACGCGTTATCAGTTAATTATGGCTTACTAATGGTGACAGTGGAAATAGATTCCTTGAGATGCATTAGTGAATGGGAACAAGAGCTGGGAGAAAACTTCAACACAACACAAATACAACAAATCCTTAGTCTCACGCATGAATCGTCGATCTGTGTGAAAACACAAGAAACAAACTTTAAAATTCTGACACGCTGGTATAGAACACCAGATAAACTGAAAAAAATGTACCCCGACCTCTCAGATCGATGTTGGAGATGCCAGAGGGATAAAGGTACTCTGTTACACATTTTTTGGGAGTGTCCTAAATTAGAAAACTTCTGGACAGAAGTTAGACAGATTGTTCAAATTTTTACAGACCACACAATCCCAAGAGACCCAGCTCTCTTTCTCCTTCATGTTTCTCATATACCAGAAAAGGCATACAAGGAATCTATAATCTGTCACCTCTTAGATGCTGCGAAGGCATGTGTTCCACGAAGGTGGAAGTCGGAATTACCCCCGACTAGGGATGGGCCCGGTGCTCGATGCGAACCCACGTTCGCATCGAGCACCGGGCGTTCGCTCGCTCGGCGAGCCCAGAACTATTTTGGCCGCTCGCATCACGTTCGTGTGATGCGAGCGGCCCCGCAATGCATTGCGGCCGGCGCGGCCGGCGCAGTGCATTGCTGGCTGATGATTGGCCAAGCATGCACTGTGACCCCCGCATGCTTGGCCAATCACAGCCCCGGAAACTCGAAGAGCCATAATTGGCTACAGGCAGGACGCCTGTAGCCAATTACAGCTCAGGGGCTGTAGTACACGCCCCCCCCTATAAAAGGCCGCCACGCCGTCTGCGCCGGTCACATGCTGTTCCGGCGCAGATTGAGCAGGCTGATTCTGTGACACTCTGCTGGATTTAGTTAGGTAGAGAGATTCACTTACAGAGATTGAGTTAGATAGATTCAGTTACAAAGATTGATTGAGAAAGAGGGGCTTGTAGTGTGTTCGTGGCAGGCAGGCAGAGCTCCTATATTTTGTTACCAGAAGCACCTATAGGACTTGTAGTGTGTTCGTGGCAGGCAGGCAGAGCTCCTATATTTTGTTACCAGAAGCACCTATAGGACTTGTAGTGTGTTCGTGGCAGGCAGGCAGAGCTCCTATATTTTGTTACCAGAAGCACCTATAGGACTTGTAGTGTGTTCGTGGCAGGCAGGCAGAGCTCCTATATTTTGTTACCAGAAGCACCTATAGGACTTGTAGTGTGTTCGTGGCAGGCAGGCAGAGCTCCTATATTTTGTTCCCAGAAGCACCTATAGGACTTGTAGTGTGTTCGTGGCAGGCAGGCAGAGCTCCTATATTTTGTTCCCAGAAGCACCTATAGGACTTGTAGTGTGTTAGTCCCATCACACACACAGAGCTATATTTTGTTCCCAGAAGCACCTATAGGACTTGAAGTGTGTTAGTCCCATCACACACACAGAGCTATATTTTCTTCCCAGAAGCACCTATAGGACTTGAAGTGTGTTAGTCCCATCACACACACAGAGCTATATTTTCTTCCCAGAAGCACCTATAGGACTTGAAGTGTGTTAGTCCCATCACACACACAGAGCTATATTTTGTTCCCAGAGGCACCTATAGGACTTGAAGTGTGTTAGTCCCATTACACACACAGAGCTATATTTTCTTCCCAGAAGCACCTATAGGACTTGAAGTGTGTTAGTCCCATCACACACACAGAGCTATATTTTGTTCCCAGAAGCACCTATAGGACTTGAAGTGTGTTAGTCCCATCACACACACAGAGCTATATTTTGTTCCCAGAAGCACCTATAGGACTTGAAGTGTGTTAGTCCCATCACACACACAGAGCTATATTTTGTTCCCAGAAGAACCTATAGGACTTGAAGTGTGTTAGTCCCATCACACACACAGAGCTATATTTTGTTCCCAGAAGCACCTATAGGACTTGAAGTGTGTTAGTCCATCACACACACAGAGCTATATTTTGTTCCCAGAAGCACCTATAGGACTTGAAGTGTGTTAGTCCCATCACACACACAGAGCTATATTTTGTTCCCAGAAGAACATATAGGACTTGAAGTGTGTTAGTCCCATCACACACACAGAGCTATATTTTGTTCCCAGAAGCACCTATAGGACTTGAAGTGTGTTAGTCCCATCACACACACAGAGCTATATTTTGTTCCCAGAAGCACCTATAGGACTTGAAGTGTGTTAGTCCCATCACACACACAGAGCTATATTTTGTTCCCAGAAGCACCTATAGGACTTGAAGTGTGTTAGTCCCATCACACACACAGAGCTATATTTTCTTCCCAGAGGCACCTATAGGACTTGAAGTGTGTTAGTCCCATCACACACACAGAGCTATATTTTGTTCCCAGAGGCACCTATAGGACTTGAAGTGTGTTAGTCCCATCACACACACAGAGCTATATTTTCTTCCCAGAAGCACCTATAGGACTTGAAGTGTGTTAGTCCCATCACACACACAGAGCTATATTTTGTTCCCAGAAGCACCTATAGGACTTGAGTGTGTTAGTCCCATCACACACACAGAGCTATATTTTGTTCCCAGAAGCACCTATAGGACTTGAAGTGTGTTAGTCCCATCACACACACAGAGCTATATTTTGTTCCCAGAAGCACCTATAGGACTTGAAGTGTGTTAGTCCCATCACACACACAGAGCTATATTTTGTTCCCAGAAGCACCTATAGGACTTGAAGTGTGTTAGTCCCATCACACACACAGAGCTATATTTTGTTCCCAGAAGCACCTATAGGACTTGAAGTGTGTTAGTCCCATCACACACACAGAGCTATATTTTGTTCCCAGAAGCACCTATAGGACTTGAAGTGTGTTAGTCCCATCACACACACAGAGCTATATTTTGTTCCCAGAAGCACCTATAGGACTTGAAGTGTGTTAGTCCCATCACACACACAGAGCTATATTTTCTTCCCAGAAGCACCTATAGGACTTGAAGTGTGTTAGTCCCATAACACACACAGAGCTATATTTTTGTTCCCAGAAGCACCTACTATAGGACTTGAAGTGTGTTAGTCCCATCACACACACAGAGCTATATTTTGTTCCCAGAAGCACCTATAGGACTTGAAGTGTGTTAGTCCCATCACACACACAGAGCTATATTTTGTTCCAGAAGCACCTATAGGACTTGAAGTGTGTTAGTCCCATCACACACACAGAGCTATATTTTCTTCCCAGAAGCACCTATAGGACTTGAAGTGTGTTAGTCCCATCACACACACAGAGCTATATTTTGTTCCCAGAAGCACCTATAGGACTTGAAGTGTGTTAGTCCCATCACACACACAGAGCTATATTTTGTTCCCAGAAGCACCTATAGGACTTGAAGTGTGTTAGTCCCATCACACACACAGAGCTATATTTTGTTCCCAGAAGCACCTATAGGACTTGAAGTGTGTTAGTCCCATCATACACACAGAGCTATATTTTCTTCCCAGAAGCACCTATAGGACTTGAAGTGTGTTAGTCCCATCACACACACAGAGCTATATTTTGTTCCCAGAAGCACCTATAGGACTTGAAGTGTGTTAGTCCCATCACACACACAGAGCTATATTTTTGTTCCCAGAAGCACCTATAGGACTTGAAGTGTGTTAGTCCCATCACACACACAGAGCTATATTTTGTTCCCAGAAGCACCTATAGGACTTGAAGTGTGTTAGTCCCATCACACACACAGAGCTATATTTTGTTCCCAGAAGCACCTATAGTACTTGAAGTGTGTTAGTCCCATCACACACACCGAGCTATATTTTGTTCCCAGAAGCACCTATAGGACTTGAAGTGTGTTAGTCCCATCACACACACAGAGCTATATTTTGTTCCCAGAAGCACCTATAGGACTTGAAGTGTGTTAGTCCCATCACACAGAGATCCTATATTTTGTTCCCAGAAGCAACTATAGGACTTGAAGTGTGTTAGTCCCATCACACAGACCTTTATTTTCTTCCCAGAAGCACCTATAGGACTTGAAGTGTGTTAGTCCCATCACACAGAGCTCCTCTATTTTCTTTGCAGAAGCACCCATAGGACTTCTAGTGTGTTAGTGGCATCACACAGAGCTCCTATATATTCTTCTCAGCAGCACCCACAGGACTTCTAGTGTGTTAGTGGCATCACACAGAGCTCCTCTATTTTCTTTGCAGAAGCACCCACAGGACTTCTAGTGTGTTAGTGGCATCACACAGAGCTCCTCTATTTTCTTTGCAGAAGCACCCATAGGACTTCTAGTGTGTTAGTGGCATCACACAGAGCTCCTATATATTCTTCTCAGCAGCACCCACAGGACTTCTAGTGTGTTAGTGGCATCACACAGAGCTCCTCTATTTTCTTTGCAGAAGCACCCATAGGACTTCTAGTGTGTTAGTGGCATCACACAGAGCTCCTCTATTTTCTTTGCAGAAGCACCCACAGGACTTCTAGTGTGTTAGTGGCATCACACAGAGCTCCTCTATTTTCTTAGCAGAAGCACCCATAGGACTTCTAGTGTGTTAGTGGCATCACACAGAGCTCCTCTATTTTCTTTGCAGAAGCACCCACAGGACTTCTAGTGTGTTAGTGGCATCACACAGAGCTCCTCTATTTTCTTTGCATAAGCACCCACAGGACTTCTAGTGTGTTAGTGGCATCACACAGAGCTCCTCTATTTTCTTTGCAGAAGCACCCATAGGACTTCTAGTGTGTTAGTGGCATCACACAGAGCTCCTATATATTCTTCTCAGCAGCACCCACAGGACTTCTAGTGTGTTAGTGGCATCACACAGAGCTCCTCTATTTTCTTTGCAGAAGCACCCACAGGACTTCTAGTGTGTTAGTGGCATCACACAGAGCTCCTCTATTTTCTTTGCAGAAGCACCCACAGGACTTCTAGTGTGTTAGTGGCATCACACAGAGCTCCTCTATTTTCTTAGCAGAAGCACCCATAGGACTTCTAGTGTGTTAGTGGCATCACACAGAGCTCCTCTATTTTCTTTGCAGAAGCACCCACAGGACTTCTAGTGTGTTAGTGGCATCACACAGAGCTCCTCTATTTTCTTTGCATAAGCACCCACAGGACTTCTAGTGTGTTAGTGGCATCACACAGAGCTCCTCTATTTTCTTTGCAGAAGCACCCATAGGACTTCTAGTGTGTTAGTGGCATCACACAGAGCTCCTATATATTCTTCTCAGCAGCACCCACAGGACTTCTAGTGTGTTAGTGGCATCACACAGAGCTCCTCTATTTTCTTTGCAGAAGCACCCATAGGACTTCTAGTGTGTTAGTGGCATCACACAGAGCTCCTATATATTCTTCTCAGCAGCACCCACAGGACTACCGACTACAATGGCTGGAAGACCGCCAAGGGGAGGCAGAGCGTGCAGAGCCAAGAACACAGGGCAGGCAGGCTCTGTTTCTAGTGGACGTGGCCGTGGACGTGGACGTGGTCGTGCATCGTCATCAGCACGTGGCCATGGGACACGCGCGTCTTTGTTTTCGGCAGCTGGACATGTGGAGCCGCATCATGCTGAAGGCTTGGTAGAATGGATGACCAAGCCCTCCTCATCCTCCTCATCCTCTCTCACCCAGGCTCAGGGTACTGACAGAGCATCATCAGCCACCCCTTCCCTAGACCCACCATGTCCTCCTGAGGAGTCCCCCGAACTCTTTGAGCACAGTGTTGGGTACATGCTCCAGGAGGATGCCCAACGATTCGAAGGCTCGGATGACGATACCCAGCTTGAGGAATCTGGCAGTACTGTTCCACCAGCTGCAGCTTACTGCCAGGTTTGCTCTAGTGGTGAAGAGGGAGGGGATGATGAGGTCACTGACTCCACGTGGGTGCCTCAAGGGAGAGAGGATGAGGAGGAGGACGAGGAGGAGGAGGATGCGGCGTCACATGTCCAACGAGGCAGGATGCCCCCTGGAGGCCAGGTAGAGGCCAGCACAGCAACTGTACAACACCGCAGAGCTCCGCCTGTGCAGGGCGCTGCCTCTGCACGTTATCAGAAAAGTTCTTTGGTGTGGGCCTTTTTTGAGACGAGTGCAGCAGATCGCACCACTGCTATTTGCAATATTTGTCTCAAGCGTATCTCGCGTGGCCAAAACATCAGCCGCTTGGGCACGACAAGCATGACCAGACATATGGCGACCTGCCATGCAGCTCGTTGGCAGGCACACATAAAAGACCCACACCAAAGAACTAAGCGGACCTCTCCTTGCTCCTCCTCAGCTGGGATCTCCATCCCCACTACACCTTCAGTCCTCTCTGAAAGCTGCTCTGAGAGGACTGAAGGTGTAGAATTAGGTGTGTCACAACCAAGTACTTGCAGTACACCGACGTCCGATTGCAGCAGGCAAATTTCCCTGCCCCAGCTGCTGGACCGTAGAAAGAAGTACACTCCCAGCCATCCACATGCCCAGCGGTTGAATGCTAGCCTGGCTAAATTGCTAGCACTTCAACTGCTGCCTTTTCAGTTGGTAGACTCGGCCCCCTTCCGTGAGTTTGTTCAATGTGCGGTTCCTCAGTGGCAGGTTCCCAAACGCCACTTTTTCTCGCGGAAGGCGATTCCGTCTCTCTACCGGCATGTGGAGGGCAATGTCCATGCCTCGCTGGACAGGGCGGTCAGCGGTAAGGTGCATATTACCGCTGACTCATGGTCCAGCAGGCATGGACAGGGACGGTACCTTTCTTTCACGGCCCATTGGGTCACTCTATTGGCAGCTGGGAGGGATGCAGGACAAGGTGCAGTAGTGTTGGAGGTTGTTCCGCCACCACGCCTCCAAAACGCGACTACTGCTACTGGTTGTGACACACCTCTCTCCTCCACCCCCTCCTCTTCTTCTTCCTCCAGTGCTCTGTCCTTGGAACCAGCGGTGCTCCATAGGCGTTTTGGAGGCGTGGTGGCGGAACAACCTCCAACACTACTGCACCTTGTCCTGCATCCCTCCCAGCTGCCAATAGAGGCGTACAAGGGGCTACGCAAGTACGCAGGCAAAAAGATGCCATGCCGTGCTTGCGCTGGTGTGTTTGGGGGACAGGAGCCACACTGGGCCAGAGGTTCTGGCAGCTCTGCAGGGGCAGGCCGAGAGGTGGTTGACGCCACGTCAGCTTAAGCCAGGAATGGTCGTTTCTGACAATGGCACCAACCTCCTCTCCGCCCTGCGACAGGGGCAGCTCACCCATGTGCCCTGCATGGCTCACGTCCTCAACCTGGTGGTGCAGCGGTTCTTGGGCAGGTTCCCAGGCTTACAGGATGTCCTGAGGCAGGCCAGGAAAGTCTGTGTGCATTTCCGCCGATCTTATAATGCCAGTGCTCGGCTGACTGAGCTGCAAAAGGAGCTGAACCTGCCCAAGAACCGCCTAATATGTGACATGCCCACCAGGTGGAACTCAACGTTGGCCATGCTGCAGCGACTGCACACGCAGCAGAGGGCCATCAATGAGTACCTTTGCGACTACGGCACCAGGACAGGGTCAGGGGAGCTTGTTTTTTTTTTCCCCACGTCAGTGGAGCATGATCAGGGATGCATGCACTGTCCTCTCACCATTTGAGGAGGCCACGAGGATGGTGAGCAGTGACAGTGCATGCATCAGTGACACTGTCCCTCTTGTCCACCTGTTGGAGCATACGCTGCGTGGGATAATGGACAGGGCACTTGAGGCAGAACAGAGGCAGGAAGAGGAGGACTTCCTTGCCTCTCAAGGCCCCCTTTATCCGGACAGTGTTCCTTCTGTCCCACCCATCACACAGGAAGAGGATGAGGAGGAGGAGGAGGAGGAGGAGGAGGAGGAGGAGGAGGAGGAGGATTGTGTGAGCATGGAGGTGGAGCCTGGCACTCAGCATCAGCAGCAGCAGTCTTTTAGGGATGATGTACAGTCCCAACAAACCAGTGGACTTGTACGTGGCTGGGAGGAGGTGGCTGGCGATCATGTCATCCTCAGTGACCCAGAAGACTCCGGACCGAATGCCTCAGCTAACCTACGCTGCATGGCCTCCCTTTCCGAACGCACATTCAGTGCTGCTGGAGGATTTGTGACTGATCATAGGGTGCGCCTGTCCACCGCCTCGGTTGATCGACTGACATTCATCAAAATGAATCAGTCTTGGATCACCACCAGCTACCAGGCACCTGAGGCGGATATAACCGAATAATTTTTAATGTCACATCCCTTCAAGACTGCCTATGCTGATGCTGAGTGACTGTCCTCTTATGTTCACTGACTATCCTCTTCCTCCTCCTCAATGATCCATGCCACCACACCAGTGCCTAAGGCACAATTTTTTCAGCCCCTGTTTAACAGGGGCGTGTACTTCCAATTTTTTTAAAAAATGCTTCGCAACACGTGTGACTGCTGTGCTCCAAGTACAGTCTCTGTGAGGGGTTGCAGTGTTGTGGCACCAGCACCAGTGCCTAAGGCACAATTTTTCAGCCCCTGTTTAACAGGGGCGGGTACTTACAATTTTTTTAAAAAAATGCTTCGCAACACGTGTGACTGCTGTGCTCCAAGTACAGTATCTGTGAGGGCCGGGTTGCAGTGTTGTGGCACCAGCACCAGTGCCTAAGGCACAATTTTTCAGCCCCTGTTTAACAGGGGCGGGTACTTACAATTTTTAAAAAAAATGCTTCGCAACACGTGTGACTGCTGTGCTCCAAGTACAGTATCTGTGAGGGCCGGGTTGCAGTGTTGTGGCACCAGCACCAGTGCCTAAGGCACAATTTTTCAGCCCCTGTTTAACAGGGGCGGGTACTTACAATTTTTTAAAAAAATGCTTCGCAACACGTGTGACTGCTGTGCTCCAAGTACAGTATCTGTGAGGGCCGGGTTGCAGTGTTGTGGCACCAGCACCAGTGCCTAAGGCACAATTTTTCAGCCCCTGTTTAACAGGGGCGGGTACTTACAATTTTTAAAAAAAATGCTTCGCTAAACGTGTGACTGCTGTGCTCCAAGTACAGTATCTGTGAGGGCCGGGTTGCAGTGTTGTGGCACCAGCACCAGTGCCTAAGGCACAATTTTTCAGCCCCTGTTTAACAGGGGCGGGTACTTACAATTTTTTTTAAAAATGCTTCGCAACACGTGTGACTGCTGTGCTCCAAGTACAGTATCTGTGAGGGCCGGGTTGCAGTGTTGTGGCACCAGCACCAGTGCCTAAGGCACAATTTTTCAGCCCCTGTTTAACAGGGGCGGGTACTTACAATTTTTTAAAAAAAATGCTTCGCAACACGTGTGACTGCTGTGCTCCAAGTACAGTATCTGTGAGGGCCGGGTTGCAGTGTTGTGGCACCAGCACCAGTGCCTAAGGCACAATTTTTCAGCCCCTGTTTAACAGGGGCGGGTACTTACAATTTTTTAAAAAAATGCTTCGCAACACGTGTGACTGCTGTGCTCCAAGTACAGTATCTGTGAGGGCCGGGTTGCAGTGTTGTGGCACCAGCACCAGTGCCTAAGGCACAATTTTTCAGCCCCTGTTTAACAGGGGCGGGGTACTTACAATTTTTAAAAAAAATGCTTCGCTAAACGTGTGACTGCTGTGCTCCAAGTACAGTATCTGTGAGGGCCGGGTTGCAGTGTTGTGGCACCAGCACCAGTGCCTAAGGCACAATTTTTCAGCCCCTGTTTAACAGGGGCGTGTACTTCCAATTTTTTTAAAAAATGCTTCGCAACACGTGTGACTGCTGTGCTCCAAGTACAGTCTCTGTGAGGGGTTGCAGTGTTGTGGCACCAGCACCAGTGCCTAAGGCACAATTTTTCAGCCCCTGTTTAACAGGGGCGGGTAATTACAAATCTTGATCTAATAGTTCACAGCAGGGCCCATTCCTGCGCCCACCAAGAGTAACTATGAGGGCCTGCAGTCTTGTGGCAACACCGTCCACCACCACCGCCAAAGGCCCAATTTTTCTGCCCTGTTCATCAGGTGCTTGCAATTACAAATCTTGATCTAATAACTCACAACAGGGCCCATTCCTGCGCCCACCAAGAGTAACTGTGAGGGCCTACAGTCTTGTGGCAACACCGTCCACCACCACCGCCAAAGGCCCAATTTTTCTGCCCTGTTCATCAGGTGCTTGCAATTACAAATCTTGATCTAATAACTCACAGCAGGGCCCATTCCTGCGCCCACCAAGAGTAACTATGAGGGCCTACAGTCTTGTGGCAACACCGTCCACCACCACCGCCAAAGGCCCAATTTTTCTGCCCTGTTCATCAGGTGCTTGCAATTACAAATCTTGATCTAATAACTCACAGCAGGGCCCATTCCTGCGCCCACCAAGAGTAACTGTGAGAGCTTACAGTCTTGTGGCAACACCGTCCACCACCACCACCACCCCCAATTTTTCTGCCCTGTTCAACAGGTGCATGCAATTACAAATCTTGATCTATTAACTCATAGCAGGGCCCATTCCTGTGCCCACCAGTCTTGTGGCTACACCAACATCTAATAGGGCAAATTTCTGCAGAGTATATACGCCAGGCCCCTACTTTCAAACATCCAACTTACAAACGACTCCTACTTGCAAATGGAAAGAGAAAACAGGAAGTGAGAGGAAATCTACCCCTAGGAAGGGAAATTCTATCCTGTTAGATTTAATTTGGGAAAAAGGTATCTCCTCTCTACTGATACTTTATCACCAATCCTTGTTTCAATTAAAACCCCACTTTTCCAAAAACATTTGTCATTGGGACGGAAAGTGAGGTGACATGTTCTGAACAGATGTGCAAAGACAGCAAATGTTACAGGGGTGATAACCCCTCCCTATGTTCTCCAAAAAGCTTAAAAATAGATTTTTTTGGGATGGAGCTACACTTCATAATGTACCTGTTCAGATTCTACTTAAGAACAAACCTAAAGCCGCAAGTGGTTTTAAATGGCTTCTTTTTTTCCTTTACAAATGTTATTTTGTGCAAGGACAGTTCTAAACACGGGAAACACATGCCACTTCACAGGCATACTTTAGACACCCCCCAGGTACCATATTTAAAGGAAAATTTCACTTTTTTTTTTTCACTTTATGCATCATTAAAATGACTGCTCCCGAAAAAACGTTAGTTTTTAAAAGTTCTTTTTGCATTGATATATGTCCCCTGGGGCAGGACCCGGGTCCCCCAAACCTGTTTTATGACATTAACATGCATATTGGCCGTTGTAATTAGCACTTTTGATTTCGAACGTTCGCGTCCATTATAACGTATAGGGTTCGAAAATTCGCGCGAACTTTCGGTCCGTTCGAAGGTTCTGGTTCGAACCGAACCCGGGGGTGTTCGGCTCATCCCTACCCCCGACAATAGGAATGTGGCTTCGCAAAGTGAAAGAGATTAGCAAACTGGAAGATATGGTCCTTTCAGCACGATCTCAAGGAGAGAAATACTCTAAGACCTGGCGACTTTGGAACACTTTTATGGCCTCGGAGGAAGGAAGTACACTCCTAGAAGAAGATTAGAAGTAAGACCACTTTTTATAATTATAAATACATCAAAGTGATAGGCAGACTCAGGAATGATCTCCATGGAATGACTCCATTTGGATAAAAATTGGTGTTTTTTCATTTTATTTTTTCTGTGTTTTTTTTATTTTTGTTATTTATTTATTTATTTATTTATTTTTTATTCTATTTTTTTTTTTTTTTTGGGGGGGGGGCTCATGGGTGGGTGGTGTTTCTTGATTTATTTTGTAATAAAAGATAAACATGTTAGATGAGTGGTACGGGTCCGGGGCTCGGGGAGATGCAGAGAGAAACTTATGGGGAGTGGAGATATCCAAACTAGATGACTCAAACCGATACAGGGCTTTTTTTTTTTTTTCTTTATTTTTTTTTTTTTTTCTTTACAGAGTAAAGTGTAAATGAGTTGTAAATTTACTGTTAAAGATTATTAATTTTCTCTAATGTATATTCCCAGATTTTTGTGTATGCCCTTGTACGTGTGCTACTTTATTTAAATAAAGAAAATAATTGAAAAAAAGACTGAGTTTAAGCATGCCTCAAGCCTATCTCTCACTTCACTATTAACACTGTGTTATACCAGAGGCAATTACAAGTGGATCACACCACAGGAACAGTCCTAACATTCATCTCACGTTAACCCTTGTTATTCCACTGTTGGATTACAAATTGTTACAAACACAAATAGCTAGCAGAAAAAAGAAGATCAAAGACTGCATCTTGTATTGCAAGGCCTTGCACCTTTATTAAAGTAGGGGGAGCTCCCTTGTAGTTGTGTTGTACCATATTTATTGTTCGCATTTCTGTATTCACCAGAGTGTGCTGGAAGTGGGAAGGTGCCCAGAGTAAAGTCCAGTCACTCTGAGCACTAGTCCCAATTGGAGACACATTCTCAGGGATCCTTTAAAATAACTGTACATGTGTAAACGGTTGTGTATGCCTTCTGTGCTGTTACACTATGTTGGTGTGACAGTACAAATGCTGTAGTTACTATTTTACACTAACCCCAGTAAAAATAAGTTTCTGGTTAAGTACATTGGTGTGGAGTGTTGTTTCTTTTCCTGCAGGTGGAACATCGGATACCCAGGCAATAACAAAGGTATACTGTTATTATATTGTATATTGTGGGGTTATCCTTCACCATTAGCTTCACGCCAACATTGCACCACAGCTGTGTCAAGGGGACTGAGCCAAGTCAGTGCGGGTTCACTAGCAGAGTACAGGCCCAAACAAATTCAGCAGCTTCTTCAGCGGTCAGTGCTACACATCTTTTTCTCACATTCAGCTAATCCTGGAATAGCATGATATTTACAGTAAATACAACCCTTGTAATACCTGTACACAGCACTGCTGTAAACACCCAGTGATGTCCGTATATTGTCCGACTCCCCTCTTGGAACCACTGGCGCAGCACTGGGATGCTGCTAATCCATTTATAGGACGGTCTTCCATTCTCACACATAAAGGCAACTCTGTCTTCATCATCCCTCAGGCCAATCTGCACACAAAATTAACATATAGAGATGATACAATTTATTTTTTACCAAGAATCAATAGTGTTCCTTTTCTTACCATGTCTCCTATTATCTGGCAGATGTAGACCGGATCATTTCTCTTGATGTAGTGCCTTTCTGGTGTTTCCTGATAGCGTGGATTTGTGTCCAAGAACCTAATGCATATTTCTGGTATGTCCTCCTCAAACTGTAAAATGAAATTCTCCAGACTCAGCTCAGCATCAGCACATAGGAAAATGTAAAAAGCAAAAAGACATTTATCATCTAAGGCTAAATGAACAAGAAGGCACCTGTGGGCCTGAGCCTTGGGAAAAAGAGGAAATGGGACACCACCAATCACAACGTGTAGTTTTTTGTTTTTTTTTTTGGCATTTTCCCTCCATCTTTGTCTTGTTGTGGAAATTTGTTAATGGAACCAAGAGCAAGATCTACTGAGAAGAGTCATAAGACTCAGGTGGCCTTTTCATGGTAGTTGTTTTCCAGATAAAGAAAACATACTACTCAAAGGATGCCATGGTGTCACAACTACTGGTGGACAGCAGTGTTACTAATGGACATGGTTTATTGTAACACACATTTTTAGATCTTCCAGCATCACATTCCTTTGTGGCCTTTGGCATTCCTACACATAACAACTCTAATGCTAGGAGACTTCCTTCTGCCCTATACTGTGATTGTACATCTGAAAGAGGAGCAGGTGGCTATATAGTACCCATCATGTGTTACTGACTCTGATCCCACTCTGACTGATGTCTGAATCTCTACTTAGGGCCACCAGCCTAAAAAATTATATTTGTACTGGCCCAGGGGGCAAATGGCCCCAAGTCATGTCCTACCCTAGTAAGATTTGAACATGAAACTATCCTTTTTTTATTTGCTGACTATTTCCAGGTAGACATAAAGATCAGCAACCAACATATAAAGAAGTTGGCAATGTGTATTAACACACCTACCTGACCAAAGTGCCAGGATGAGGGCTAAGCATGACAGCATGCTGTGTTGAAACACCTACCTGACCAAAGTGCCAAGGATGGGGCTGAACATGACTCTCTGTGCCCAGATAGATAATGCCATCTTCACTAAGGACATACTCTCGACGTTCAGCTTCATTGTGCAGGTACACTGGATCATCTAACATACCGAAAGACCATAAAAAGGTTCAGCTGAGGTCAATGTTATAAAGTGGAACAATAGCCTTTTTTATAAAAAAACCCGCCTTGGGAGAAACGCTGGGGCTGTAAAACCTGGAATAAGGCTGTAACATAACAAAATGTGGAAAAAGTGAAGCGCTGTGAATACTTTCCAGATGCACTGTACAGAAGTTGATTTTATATATCTATATAGCTATATAGCTATATATATATATATATATATATATATATCTTTATTATAACTATTGATTTAAAGGGAATAGGACCAATTAAAGTGTTACTAAACCCTCAACAGTAAAATCAGTGTGCATATGCAGTAAAGCATGCTTGTTATACTCACTGTGGTGTCAATCCTCAGGGGTTAATTGCATTGTGTAAAAAGGCTGTTTGATCCTGTCTCCTCTGATCATCTCCTACTTCCACTGTCTCCAAAAAATAACCTGATATTTACAGAGCCAGGGGACAGGCTGCACATGCTCAGTTTGGTGTGTATTGCTAGAGAGATTGTTTTTTCCTTGGGAGAGTGCATGTGATCAGCACAGGGCCAATCAGCACTGTCCAGACAGAGGGTTAGGGGTCCCGTGTTCTCATTGGACAAATGTGTGAGAATGAAAACTCCTCCTACAAGCTTTAACAAGACACTGATATAAGTCACAAGACTGCTTTATACTGCTGATGAGAAAGGTATTTAGCAGTTTATATTTACAAAAATAATTCAATTTCCACGTTCTGTGTACTGTGGGAGACCAGATATAGGGAATGCAGGGTCCTAGGTTTAGTAACACTTTAACAACTTGAATAAACAATTCAGTCATCCTATAATACAACCAGAGAATAAAGAAAGTTGTTATTAGTAAAGGAGTGGTTATCTCTGTTTATTTAGAAAAGGGCCGTTATAGTAGCCTCACATAATGTATGCTTACCCTCACACCAAGAGTTAAAAAGTATCATGAATTCCCCCAAGTTTTCAATGACTCCACTGGAGCTTTTGATTGACATTGTATAGTAGCCAATGATGGCATTGGCTGGTGTGTTGACACACACTTTCCACAAGCCTTGCTTGCAATCAACGACCCTGGCACTCCATGTCTTCCTGTCACTAAGGCTGGATATGGGAAAACTGTTCTTAGTTCCATCCTTTTTTGAAGGTTTGGGACCTGAAAAACAAGAATTTCTGCATTAAAAAAAAATAGGCTTGCCTAAGGTCATTTGAACCAGCCATTGGCTTCCAGTCATTATCTCAACCTGATTATTACATGTGGCTATTTGATTGAGAAATATTACTTTCCAATACATTTTTTTATGAAATTGCAAACCATTCAAAATATAAAACAATTGTTTTCATCGACTGCAAGGTGACACTGTAAAACTGAAGTTGAAGCAGCAGAAAAATCTGATTGCTTTTGATGAAATCTTCACATTTATTTTTTCGGTGTTGATTCTATTTCAATTTGATCACATTTGAAATTTTGCACATTGAAAGGTGCATTCCATTGATACAAAACCAGATTCAATTTCACATTCAAGCAAATTCTGGTGGTTTATCAAACTCATGGGTGGTAGATTGCTTGGTTTCTGGCAATTACTTTAGATCATATTTGTGATTCATGATTGACTAAAAGTGGTTAAAATTGAACGAATAATTGCCACGTGTATGGGCAATGGTAAAGTATCACCTGATCAGTGCTGGACTAATGCAGCGATTATGATCTTAATCAAAAGTATTCTTGCTCCTCTGATGCCACGTACACACGATTGGAAATTCTGCCAGCAAAAGTCCATTGAGAGCTTTTGGTTGGAAAATGTGACCGTGTGTATGCTCCATCGGACTTTTGCTGGCGGAATTCCAGCCTGCAAAAGATTGAGAGCAGGTTCTCAATTTTTCAGTCGGAAAAAGTTTTGATCGGAAATTCCGATCGTCTGTACCAATTCCGACGTGCAAAATTCCTACGCATGCTCGGAAACAATTCGACGCATGCTCGGGAGCATTGAACTTAATTTTCTCGGCTCGTCGTAGTGTTGTACGTCACCACATTCTTGACGGTCGAAAGTTCAGCGAACTTTTGTGTGACCGTGTGTATGCAAGCCAAGCTTGAGCGGAATTCCGTCGGAAAAACCATCCAAGATTTTTCCGGCGGAAAATCCGCTCGTGTGTACGCGGCATTACAGCTTTGTAATGGAAAAACAAATTTAAAATACGCTGACTTTGAATTGCTAAAAATTTTGTTAACCGGTTCCCCACCGGCGCACGACGATGTACGTCGGCAGAATGGCACGGACAGGCAGGAGGGCGTATATATAAGTCCCTCCTCTAAGCCGTCCATGCCATCTGGAGCGCGCCGGGAGTGGCGCGCTCCCGCGCCGGTCGGGACCCCCGTGAGGCCGGTCGCGGGTCCCGCGGACTCGATCGCCGCGGGAACACCCGCGATCGTCTCACGGGAAGGCAGAACGGGGAGATGCGGAAATAGACAGCATCTCCCCGTTCTGCTTAGCAACTAGTGACGCCGATCTCTGCTCCCTGTGATTGGAGCAGAGATCAGCATTCACTAGCTGACAGCCACGCCCCCCACAGTAAGAAACACACCCCTAAACATACTTAACCCCTACACTGCCCCCTTGTGGTTAACCCCTTCATTGACAGTGTCATTTATACAGGAATCAATGCATTTAAATAGCATTGATTGCTGTATAAATGACAATGGTCCCAAAAATGTGTCAAAAATGTTGCAGTCACAATAAAAATCGCTAATCGCCGCCATTACTAATAAAAAAAAAAAATTATTAATAAAAATGATATAAAAACGATCCCCTATCTTGTAAACGCTATAACTTTTGCGCAAACCAATCAATAATCGCTTGTTGCGATTTTTTTAACCAAAAATATGTAGAAGAATACGTATCGGCCTAAACTGAGGAAAAAAAATGTTTTTTTTTATATATTTTTGGGGGATATTTATTATAGCAAAAAATAAAAAATAATGCGTTTTTTTTCAAAATTGTCGCTCTTTTTTGTTTATAGCGCAAAAAATAAAAACCGTAGGGGCGATCAAATACCACCAAAAGAAAGCTCTATTTGTGGGAAAAAAAGGACGTCAATTTTGTTTGGGAGCCACGTCGCACGACCGCGCAATTGTCAGTTAAAGCGACGCAGTGCCGAATCGCAAAAAGGGCCTGGTCCTTTGGCTGCAAATTGGTCCGGTCTGAAAGTGGTTAAACTGTTTACACCCAGTGAATAATCAAACCAATATTAATGTATTTTCTCATGAAAGGAATATTTAAAAGGGACAAATCACCACAAAAAAAGTCTAATGGCTGTAGACCAGCTCACATCCGCTCTGCTGCTCAGTTTTTTGGGATTGCATTAATCGAACTGTTAAGCCCCATACACACGATCGGACTTTCCAATGGGAAATGTTTGATGACAGGCTGTTGTCGGTAAATCCGACTGTGTGTATGCTCTATCGGACAATTGTTGTCGGACTTTCCGCCAACAAATATTGGCTAGCAGGTTTTCAAATTTTCCGCAACCAAATGTGTGTTGTCGGATTTTCCGAACGCGTGTACACAAGTCCTTCGGACAAAAGTCCAAAGTACAAAGCAAGGGACGAGCCAGAAGCGGTCAGTCTTGTAAACTAGCGTTCGTAATGGAGAATTAACATTCGTGACGTGGTAAATTATGAAATCTCCAAATGCAGCGCACAATTCTCTTCTTCTTTAACCACTTTCAGACCCGACCAATTTGCAGTCAAAGGACCAGGCCCCTTTTTGCGATTCGGCACTGCGTCGCTTTAATTGACAATTGCGCGGTCGTGCGACGTGGCTCCCAAACAAAATTGACGTCCTTTTTTTCCCACAAATAGAGCTTTCTTTTGGTGGTATTTGATCGCCCCTGCGGTTTTTATTTTTTGTGCTATAAACAAAAATAGAGCGACAATTTTGAAAAAAATGCATTATTTTTTATTTTTTGCTATAATAAATATCCCCAAAAAATATATAAAAAAACATTTTTTTTCCTCAGTTTAGGCCGATACGTATTCTTCTACATATTTTTGGTAAAAAAAATCGCAATAAGCGATTATTGATCGGTTTGCGCAGAAGTTATAGCGTTTACAAGATAGGGGATAGTTTTATAGCATTTTTATTAATAATTTTTTTTTTATTATTAATGGCGGAGATCTGCGATTTTTTTTTGTGACTGCGACATTATGGCGGACACATCGGACATTTTTGACACATTTTTGGGACCATTGTCATTTTTACAGCAATTAACCACTTCAGCCCCGGACCAATTGTCAGCTTAAGGACCAGAGGTCTTTTTTCAATTTCGCACTGCACTACTTTAACTGGTAATTGTGCGGTCATGCAATTTTGTAACGAAACGAAATTTGCGTCCTTTTCTTCCCACAAATAGAGCTTTCTTTTGATGGTATTTGATTGCCTCTGTGATTTTTATTTTTTGCGATATAAACGGAAAAAGAGCGAAAATTTTGAAAAAAAAAGAGATTTTCTACTTTTTGTTATAAGAAAAATCTAATAAACTCAATTTTAGTCAAACATTTGGGCCAAAATGTATTCAGCCACATGTCTTTAGTAAAAAAAAAATGCCAATAAGCGTATATTTATTGGTTTGCGCAAAAGTTATAGCGTCTACAAACTAGAGTACATTTTCTGGAATTTACACCGCTTTTAATTTATGACTGCCTATTTCATTTCTTGAGGTGCTAAAATGGCAGAGAAGTACAAAACCCCCCCAAATGACCCCATTTTGGAAAGTAGACACCCCAAGCTATTTGCTGAGAGGCATGTTGAGCCCATTGAATTTTTTTTTTTTTAGTCCCAAGTGATTGAATAAAGACAAAAATAAAAATAATTTTTTTTTTCTTCAAAAAGTTGTCACTAAATGATATATTGCTCACACATGCCATAGTTATATGTGGAATTGCACCCCAAAATACATTTTGCTGCTTCTCCTGAGTATGGGGATACCACATGTGTGGGACTTTTTGGGAGCCTAGCCGCGTACGGGGCCCCGAAACCCAAGCACCGCCTTCAGGATTTCTAAGGGTGCAAATTTTTGATTTCACTCCTCACTACCTATCACAGTTTCGAAGGCCATAAAATGCCAAAATAGCACAAAACCCCCCCAAATGACCCCATTTTGGAAAGTAGACACCCCAAGCTATTTGTTGAGAGGCATGGTGAGTATTTTACAGCTCTCATTTGTTTTTGAAAATGAAGAAAGTAAAGAAAAAAATTTTTTTTTTCTTTTTTCAATTTTCAAAACTTTGTGACAAAAAGCGACATCTGCAAAATACTCACAATACCTCTCAGCAAATAGCTTGGGGTGTCTACTTTCCAAAATGGGGTCATTTTGGGGGGTTTTATGCCATCTGGGCATTCCATGGCCTCCGAAACTGTGATTGGCAGTGAGAAGTGAAATAAAAAAATTACTCCCTTAGAAAGCCTGAAGGCGGTGCTTGGTTTTTGGGGTTCCGTACGCAGCTAGGCTCCCAAAAAGTCCCACACATGTGGTATCCCCGTACTCAGGAGAAGCAACAGAATGTATTTTGGGGTGTATTTCCACATATGCCCATGACATGTTTGAGCAATATATCATTTAGTGACAACTTTTTGTAAAAAAAATATATATATTTTTTTTTTTTCATTATTCAATCTCTTGGGACAAAAAAAAAAAATATTTAATGGGCTCAACATTGCTCTCAGCAAATAGCTTGGGGTGTCTACTTTCCAAAATGGGGTCATTTGGGGGGGGTTTGAACTGTCCTGGCATTTTATGCACAACATTTAGAAGCCTATGTCACACGTCACCCACTCTTCTAACCACTTGAAGACAAAGCCCTTTCTGACACTTTTTTGTTTACATGAAAACATATTTTTTTTTTGCAAGAAAATTACGTTGAACCCCAAACACTATATATATTGTTAAAGCAAAGGCCCTACAGATTAAAATGGTGGGTGTTGCATTTTTTTTTCCACACAGTATTTGCGCAGCGATTTTTCAAACGCATTTTTTGTGGAAAAAATACACTTTTTTTTATTTTAATGCACTAAAACACACTATATTGCTCAAATTTTTGATGAAATAAAAAATATGATCTTAGGCCGAGTACATGGATACCAAACACGACATGCTTTAAAATTGCGCACAAACACGCAGTGGCGACAAACTACATACATTTTTAAAAGCCTTTAAAAGCCTTTACATGATACCACATTAGATTCACGGAGGAGGTCTACTGCTAAAATTACTGCCCTCGATCTGACCTTCGCGGTGATACCTCACATGCATGCTGCAATTGCTGTTTACATATGACGCCAGACCAACGCTTGTGTACGCCTTTGCGCAAGAGAAGGGGGGGCAGGGGTGCTTTTTTTTTTTTTTTTTAGTTTTTTTTTTATTTATTTAGCTTTTTTATTCTATTTTTAAACTGTTCCTTCCATTTTTTTTCTTTGTTATGATTTTTATTGTTATCTCAGGGAATGTAAATATCCCCTATGATAGCAATAGGCAGTGACAGGTACTCTTTTTTTGAAAAAATTGGGGTCTATTAGACCCTAGATCTTTCCTCTGCCCTCAAAGCATCTGACCACACCAAGATTGGTGTGATAAAATGCTTTCCCAATTTCCCAATGGCGCGGTTTATATCCGGGAGGGGGGACATTCCCTCCTACTGCTTGTAAAAGCAGTCTAGAGGCTAATTACCCGCTAGAATTGCTTTTACATGAAAGCCGATCACTGGCTGAAAAGAATGATACCAAGATGATACCTAAACCTGCAGGCATCATTCTGGTATAACCATTCAAAGTCCAGCAACATACTGGACATATATTGTAATCTTTTTTTTTTTTCATGCAGCCTCTTGGCTGAACGAAAAAAAGAGATTGATTGGTGGGTATGCCCACCATTAGAATACCTCCCTTCATCCACCCACTTCTAATGATGGGCATACATGCACCATTTTATATATGCCGATGCATGGGGGCATCCTCCCGCAAAAGTTATGCCGTGTACACACGGTCGGAATTTCGACCGTATGTACGTGGCATTAGGAGCCAATCGCTCCTCCGCCCCTGCTGCCCCCATGCTTCGGCACATATGCTCTTTTTTTTAACTGTGGTGGTGAAATCACCTCCTACAGCGTTGGAGTCGCGGCTTTATGTATCGTGGGAGCAAACGCTGTTGCTGTCAAGATAAATAAATCCGCGCTGCAACTGAATGGCGCACCTGAAAACAAAAAAATGCTTAACACTAAAACACAGTAAACAAAATTACATACCTGAAAAGCAAGCATGATAAAACATGATAAAACATAATAAAACATTGCAGAATAGAATGGAGTAAAAAAAGAGCAACAATAGAGAGAGAGAGAGAACAATAAAACGACAACTATTTTTTGTTTTTTTATTTTTTTGAGATTCACAGGTAAAAAAGCTCCTGACTGTTAGCGACTGAATCAAAACGCTACCACAAAAAAAATGTTAGCGATCGCAGGGATCAGGCCTGACTCTGCGAACACTGCAGTTATGTGTGCTTAGTGTTTTGTAAGTGACAGTGATCGATCGATACTGCACTTGGGTGGGCTGGGCTGGGCGGAGGGGGAAAACGCAGGTGCTAGCAGGTATCTGGGCTGATCCCGCTAACAATGCGTTTTTTTTTGGAACCCTAAACTGCTGGGACGCTAGTATAGATCTGATCAGATCAGATATCGATCTGTTCAGATACTGTGCCACTAAGGGAGGTGTATGCTTTGCGCGTGGGTGTTTGCGGTACTGGCACTAACCTGGGGCGACGCAGACCTTATTTGACCCTAAAACCTAATTGATATCACCCGCCGGGCGATCAGGGGGTTAAACCGTTATTGGGTAATAAATGGCGGGTGCCCTGACAGTATAAAAAACAAGCTAACTAACCAGCGTCACCCGTAACAGTAATACAAAAAAAAACTGGTTACCTAGCGACACTAATGCAGCGATCAGAAAAACGATCGCTTAGTGACACTGGCAAAAGGGGGTGAAAGGGTTAACTAGGGGCAATCAGGGGGTTAAACCTTTATTAGGTAATATATGGGGGTACCTGACGCTATATAAAAACCTGACGGGGAACCTAAATAACGAAATAACTAACTGGCTAACCAGCGTCACCAGTGACAGTTATACAGTGATCACTGGTGAAAGGGTTAACTCTAGGGGCAATCAGGGGGTTAAAACCTTTATTTAGGTTGTAATATGGGGGTACCTGACCTATAAACCTATTTATGAACCTATATAAACATGGCGGTTACCTAAAAAAAAAAAAATGGTTACCTAGCGACACTAATGCAGCGATCAGAAAAAACGATCGCTTAGTGACACTGGCAAAAGGGGGTGAAAGGGTTAACTAGGGGCAATCAGGGGGTTAAAACCTTTATTAGGTAATATATGGGGGTACCTGACGCTATATAAAAACCTGACGGGGAACCTAAATAACAAAATAACTAACTGGCTAACCAGCGTCACCAGTGACAGTTATACAGTGATCACTGGTGAAAGGGTTAACTCTAGGGGCAATCAGGGGGTTAAAACCTTTATTTAGGTTGTAATATGGGGGTACCTGACCTATAAACCTATTTATGAACCTATATAAACATGGCGGTTACCTAAAAAAAAAAATGGTTACCTAGCGACAGCAGTGACACTAATACAGCGATCAGAAAAACGATCGCTTAGTGACACTGGCAAAAGGGGGTGAAAGGGTTACCTGGGGGGCAATCAAGGGGTTAAACCTTTATTAGGGGGGGGGTAGGGGGCTACCTTGGACCTAAAACTAACTGCCCTGACAGTTATTACAGTCACACTGACACTAAATGCAGTGATCAGTAAATAAATGATCACTGCAATTAGTGACACTGTGACTGGGGGGGGAGGGGGTGATCTGGGGGGTGATCAGGGGGTGACAGGGGGGTGGAATATGTGCCTAACTGTACTGGTGTCAGTGTAGTGTTGTGCACTAACCTGTACATGTTCGCCGCTCGGCGTCTCCGGTCACATAGACCGGCGCACCGAGCGTGACATCACTTCCGCCTTCCTGTCTATACAATAGACAGGAAGGGGAAGTTTCTCATTGGCCAGGAGCGATCGCGAGGGGGTGGCCAGAAACCACTGGCCGTCCCCTCGTCCCGGATCGCTCCTGAAGCGATCCCGACCGTCCCCGCCGGCGGAGGGGGGTCCGATCGGACCCCCCAACCGCCGGAAGAATGTCACGTACAGGTACGTGATTCTGCCTGTACGTGCCATTCTGCCGACGTAAATATACAGGGGGCGGTCGGGAAGTGGTTAATGCATTTAAATGCATTGATTTCTGTATAAATGACACTGGCAGTGAAGGGGTTAACCACAAGAGGGCAGTGTAATTGTTAAGTATGCCTAGGGGTGTGTTTTTTACTGTGGGGGGGCGTGGCTGTCAGATAGTGAATGCTGATCTCTGCTCCAATCACAGGGAGCAGAGATCGGCGTCACTAGTTGCTAGGCAGAACGGGGAGATGCTGTTTATCTCGGCATCTCCCCGTTCAGCCGCCCTGTGAGACGATCGCGGATGTCCCCGCGGCGATCGAGTCCGCGGGGACCGCGATCGGACTCACGGGGGTCCCGACCGGCGCGGGAGGCTAAAGGAGGGACGTATATATACGCCCTCCTGCCTGTACGTGCCATTCTGTCGACGTATATCATCGTGCGCCGGTCGGCAAGTGGTTAATGGGATAATAATGAAGCTGCTTTGCTGGTGATACTGATGCAGTTATTGCAAACAAATTTTCAAAGGCTTTTATTTTCTAGTGATATCAAGAATGATATTATTTTTGAATTTTTTGGGCAAGTTATAACAACACCATTATCCCGTAGTTTTTTAAGATCAAAGATACAACTATGTTGGTGTCCCTTGTTAATTTTACATTGTATTTTTTAAAACGTAACTGCCTACTCCCAAACTGTCACTTGAAGTAAAACACATAGCCAAGTGGAACTAAACTTTGCAATACTTGCCTTTGCTTCAACAGTCCATTGTCCCTCACTGGCTCTGCCATCTTCTACCCAGATTTTTCTGGGTCCTGGGCTGTGGCTGTCTTCATTGACTGGCAAGAGATTACATCATTCCTACACATACGCAGGACTTTCGTTATCCAGGCACACTGGCATTGTGAATGTAAACTGAGCTTGCGCAACAAATGCACATTCTATAGAATACTGCGAGCAGACAGGTAGGTTTCTTATGCATGTCTCTTCTGCAATGGAGAACCTGCCTGCTCACAGTTTATTAAAGTGGTACTTTAGTTCTGCTTTGAATATTACCCCGTCATCAGAGTAATCTGGGGGTAGCTCTTTGACATGAGGATGCAAAGCCCTGCTCCTCTACCAAGATGGCCACCACCACACAGAGACAAATGTGGAACAAGACATTGTAAGTCAGTAATAAGGAAAAAATTAGCTACAGGAAGGTTACAGGCAACAATGGCGACTAGTCCTTTGCCCTCTGCTTGTGTTTTATAAGCACACCTTTCACAGTTCAGGTCCTCCTTAAAGAGAGCCTGCCTGCGCTTTGTCCCAAATGTAATGTTAACTCGTTTTATCTCACCTGTTTTTACAATGAGGCGAAATCTGCTCAGATCCTCCTGTCTTAGGGTCTGGTTTTGAAACTGTAATGTGATCGTAAATTCCTGTCCCCGTCTTATGAACAGGCGTGCCTCTTTGCTTAGGCCGATAGTACGATGCTCCCTGTTGTTTCGTGTCACTTGGAGATCACATGTTACGGGTGGTCGATCTGACATAAAATCAAAACATATATTAGCCTTCATAGATCTGAAATAATTGCACACCCTCCAAAATAGTTACATTGTGAAATTTTGTTTAACGTTACAAAATGACAAATAGGTTACTGATCATACATATTCCATATTGCACAATACAAATACATCTTATGCCCCATACACACGGTCAGATTTTCCGACGGAAAATGTCCTATCGGACAATGTTGTCGAAAATTCCGACCGTGTGTAGGCTCCATCGGACTTTTTCCGTCGGATTTTCCGACGGACAAAGTTTTATCTCCTGCTCTCAAATTTTCCGACAACAAAGTCCTATCGGAACTTTTTTCGATCGTGTGTAGCGAATTCTGACGGACAAAGTGGCGCGCATGCTCAGATCACATTACAAGACCAAAGCTATTGGCTACTAGCCTCTACGTAGTCCCGTCGTAGCCAACAAACATCACCACGTTCAGAATGATCGGATTTTCCGACAACTTTGTCCGACCGTGTGTATGCAACACCAGTGTCGGACAAAATCCGTCGGACAAAATCCGTCGGAAAAAATCCGATGGATTTTGTGGTCGGATCTTCCGACCGTGTGTACGGGGCATTAGAGGACAACTGAAGGAAAACATTTTAAATCCCTTACCCGCTGCCATACTATATGTTCAAAAAGGTCTGCAATGACAAGCCTTGGGAAGTCAATAGTTTTGCAAATTTTATTTACATGCATGTTTATCTCCAATGAAAAAAATTTAAAAAGCTGTGTAACTGATATATATATATATATATATATATATATATATATATATATACTGTACATATATACTGTATTCTTCCAGATCGGGCCTTTTTGCTAGAAAATTACATAGAAAATAATATATATATATATATATATATATATATATATATATTTATTTATTTATTTCATTTTTTTTAAAGCAGAGGCCCTAGAGAATAAATTGTTTTTTTTTTTTTTGCAATTTTTAAATGCAATATTTTTGGAATAAACACCACAGATTAAAATAACAGGCAAAATACCAAATACAAATAATACTCCACTTTCTCTAACACCAACACAGATAATAACACAATACCAACATACTATAAAAACAACACAAAATCCTGATCATCAACCAGAATTAAATCTTTACCTCCAGCCCTCACAGAAAATAATTATATACCTTGATCGCCATGGGAAAAATGAATTTCCTGTGTTGTTCTGTGGTGCATTGTGGGTGTAACAATCTGTCACTGATGGTACTCCGCAGACTGACCAGCCTATTGTGGAGTGGATGGAAGGAGTTGTCCAAGATAGAACATAACTTGAACAACATTCTCCTCTCCAACACTGTTGTAAAAGACCCCAATTCCAATCCAACAACATCACTGGCCTTGCGAATCAGTTTGTTGAGTCTGTTGGTGTCGGACACCCTAAGCCTGCTTTCCCAGCATGCCATTGCATACAGGAGAACGCTGGCCACCACAGACTTATAAAACATCTTCAGCATTGTCTGGCAGATGTTAAAGGACCTCAGTCGCTTCAAAAAGTAGAGGCGGCTCTGGCCCTTCCTATAGAGCACCTCAGTGTTCTTGCTATAGTCCAGCTTATTATCTATGTGCACCCCCAGATACTTGTAACTCTCTACTACTGCCACATCCACTCCTCGGATGGAGATTGGGGTCAGTGGTGGCTTCCTCTTTATGAAATCCACAACCAGCACCTTTGTTTTTGTCACATTTAGATGCAGTTGATTAATCTCACACCACGTGACAAAGTTCTCCACCACAGTCCTATAGTTCTCCTGTTGCAGAAAGTATCTCCTATTCTCAGCTGCAGACAATACCATACAGTCACTGAGTCTCATTCCATGAGTCTCTATTGGACTGTGTAGGGTCAGTAACCAGTGCCTGTTCTCTAGTTTGCAGTTCATTTTGTATGCTAGTCTCCCACTCCCCTGACCTCCGCTTGATGCCTGTAAACTCACGTATGAGACAGCCCCTCTAGAATGCCTTGAGAGAGTCCAACACAACAGCAGGAACTGAGGAACTCTGTCAAGGCATGAGGAATCTCTTACTGCAGGTAAAATTGGATGTAATAGGTAGTCATTGCCATACTGGGCCCTATTGTGATTACATGTGTAACAATAGGGCCCAGTATGGCAATGACTACCTATTACATCCAATTTTACCTGCATTACCATTTTACAACTAAGCATAAGGTTATACTAATGTTTTTATTTAGTTGTATGTATATGCCATGTAACTTAAGGCAGTCTCCCGTTCCATCAAGATGTACGACTGTTTTAGCCCACCATGACATCTATTTTAGATTTTAATATCACCCTTATTATTATTTTAAGCACTGATACATTTTAAACTAATTTGATTTTATTACGATTTTAATCGGCCGATGTTTATATTAGCGTGAGATTGTATCTCAGTTATGTTATCGCCTGATTTCTTTTGGCCATAGCAGTCTTAACTTCATTGCGTTTTCTGCTAAAATCACCTATTTAACACAGTCTGGAACTTTACAATACTAGATATTGCATACACTATTTGTTTTACTAGAACAGGCACCTCCTTCTAGCAAATAATCAGTGTTAATCTAGACTTGTCTACTAAAAAATGGCCGACCATGTAAATATACTTATAACCAACAAAATGGCGGCGAGTATGACCATTATCAAGATAGAAACCGCTACAAGAAAATGGCAGCCATATATAACTATATCTACCACCAACAAAATGGCCGCTATGTTAATTACACATTACCACAACAAAGATGGCCGATTACTAACTTCCGGTTCTCACAACATATAACCCCCGCACTGCACAACCAATCCGGTTCCCCAGATAAAGACACGTGACGTGTCGTAACGCGTAGGGAGTGGCTGGAGACAGAAGAACACCGGGAGGTGACGTGAGAAGGCGCTGAGAACGCCTAGCTACCATTTTAATCCTTTTGCCTGTTTATATTTATTTTATTGTAAGAGTTCACTTTTTAGCTTCATAATAAATTATCCATTATTTTTATTGAATACTGCACTAGTGGAGGCTTCTCTTTCTTCCTTTGCTTTCCCCCTGTATTGTGTCATGGTGACACTGAGTTACACAGGTTCTAGGTGTAAAGGTCTATAAAGGAGAAAGCTACTGCTGTTATCTCTTGCAAGACATTGATGACATCTGTTACAAAAATCCCCTTGGGTTACAGGATACAAAAGGCGATACTTATTTACCCTTAAGGTGAGAGTTCTGAGAGACCAGAAAACGGAGGAAAAAATAGATGAAATCCATTATCAATATATATAAAATCCAGCAATATAACCACGCTCAGGAATTATTGGAGCAATTTTGGAGAACTATTTGGATCATAGTTTGATGTATTGGTTTATCTATTTGGATCGTGGAATAGCAATCCATGCTACCACACCATTAAGACTTGGTTTATATATTTAATTGGACTAATATTTCATTTATTTATCCATTCTGGGACTACCTCATATATTTATTCAAATTAATTCGTATATATTTATACACTTATTTACTTTATATATTTTTACTCTGCTATGGTTTGGATCCACATTCATTTTACTCCTTGATTTTTTATTATATATTTTTAGTATATATATATTTTTTTCACTTGGCACCATTGTCACCCAGCATTTGGTCATTTAATTTATGACATTTTTGGCACATATTTATGCACTTGGCACTTTAAATCTTGGACGTTTGTCACTATTTTAGCTATTATATTGTACTTTCATTTATTACTCATTGATTGAAGGTTTCCAGATTTATTTATTACCAGCGCCACTTGCTGGAATTCTTTAATATTGCACTTTATTCACTTTTATTGTCATTTTTGCGCGAAATTATTTACGATATTTATAAAATTTTTGGTGATTGTGAACACTCTACATTTTACTGCAATCCTTTATAATTGTATTTAATTATTGACAGTCTAATTATTCACAGTAGCACGAGGAATATATATATTTACATTCTCCTAATTGTTCTCCAGCGTTGTCACAATGTCGCACACTCTCCCAATACAGGCTATAAGTGCCATGCCCATGCATATTGCACAGAAAAATTCCCCTATCCACATGAATTCAACCTAGAGAAATGTCATGCAGCCATCACTGCAGTATGTGTAGATAGAAAGTGTCTGCAAAGAGGCTGCAGCGAATTAGCCATGCTGATATACAACAAAGGATAATAAAAGATGTATTTTATTCTTAAACAATGACAGTTGTTTATGATACACAGTTATTCTGCAAATGTCATTCATTCAGGGTCCATTTACTTCTTTGTGGTGTGTTAAAGGTGCTTTGCATTAAAGCAACTCATTGAAATGAATGGGTTGCCAATGCATCCTAATGTGCTGAAAAATAGATGTGACGCTTTTCCTAATGCAACACATTCCAATGCACTACTGTGCATTGCGGCACACTATTGCATTGCCTTAGTGCCTTGCAGTACCAGTTAAAATGAATGGCATTGCAAGGCAGTAACAAATGTTATGTGCGTTACCATATGTAGCGATAACATGCAACGTACCATGGCATGGCCCTCAAAGGGGTCGTGTTTTTTCACCTTAATGCATCCTATGCATTAAGGTGAAAAAACACCTGGTAGTCACCGCCCCCCCCCCAGCCCCCCCCCCATTTTACTTACATGAGCCCCTTCATCTCCTCGGCGGGGATGCACTGTCCCTCTCTCCACTGGGTCCCGGCTCTTGATTGGATAGATTGATAGCAGCGCAGCCATTGGCTCCCGCTGCTGTCAATCAAATCCAATGACGTGGGCGCCGGGGGGCCGAATCCAGCATTTGTGTCTATGGATGCAAATGCTGGACTCGGGACCACGCCAACAAGGTAACCCCCTCTGGGGAGCGCTTCTCCTAGGGGGTTATCTGATGCAGGGAGGACAGGCGAGAGCCACCAGGGGACCCCAAAAGAGGATGATCGGGCCACTCTGTGCAAAACGAGCTGCACAGTGGAGGTAAGTATGATATGTTTATTTAAATAAAACAAAAAAACGATCCTTTACAATCACTTTAAGCTGGCCATAAATAATACAGTTTTTTTTAATTGAATTTTCTTTAGATCTACTGTACCTTCAACTATGCAAGAGCCTGCCCGATTGCATACAATTTGAAAGTGTTTGACCTCATATTATACAGTTTTGGTAAATTTAAAGAAAAACTGTATAATGTATGGCCAGGATTAGGGTTTACATCTATTTTAAGTAATATCAAGGCCCTATAAGTACAGCACACATGTTACACAAAACTGAAGCAAGCTATAGTCAAACACAGATATATGCACATACCAACAGCCATAGCTTTAGGTCTGTGTTTGGGCTATCAGACTATACTCCAGACCATTACAATGATAAAATTCATTTATAAAGCTTGTTAGGTATCCTTCCCAGTATCCATCCTGGTAGCAGATGCCATCTCACCTTTCCTCATGTTTCCTATGGATGCCGGACCGGTACCTGTCGTCCTTCAGCTGAATGCCAGCGCTGTCCCTGGAGCTTTTTCTGAATTGTTATCTGTCACTTACACTGTGTTATCAGCCAGTGCAGCTTCCTCCTCACTGCTGGTATAGCAGCCATAGTACGGTGGGGTGTGTGCTCATAAGTGCGTCATGGGGGGAATTCTTCATTTCAAATGTTCAAAAGAAAATAAGATAAAGATTTATTTCTTTGTGTCTCTGGAATCTTCATTATGTTGTAAGAACTGTCATCATGGAGGAAATATTCTCCTTTCCTTTGTGTGCAACTCACTTTTTGGGGGTAATGTTGCCCCCAGATTGGGTGGTCAAGTGTTGAGCTGATTATTCTATATATTACTATATAGCTGGTGTTTGGGTTTCAGTTATTTAAAGCGGAACGTCAGTCATTTTTAGACATGTGCACAACAAAAAAATTCATTTTTTTTTTCGTTTCATTTTTCATTTCCGTTGATTCGTAACGATTCGTACATTCGTAAGTCGTCAGAGTTCGGATTCGTAACGATTCGTACATTCGTAAGTCGTCGATGTTCGTATTCGTAACGATTCGTACATTCGTAAGAGTTATTTTTTCGTTGATTCGTTTTTTCGTTAGTTTAATTTTCGGACGCATTCGTATTTATTCGTACATTCGTAACATTCGTAGATTCGTAATGTTCATAATTTTATGTAATGTGTATGCTATTATTACATTTTAATAATTTACGAATCGAAAAAAAAAGTTACGAATCGAAATAAAAAAGTTACGAATCGAAAAAAAAGTTACGAATGTACAAATTTTTTTGTTCAATAGAGACACAGAAAACTACAAATCGAAAAAAGAAAAAAAAGTTACGAATCGAAAAAAAAAGTTACGAATCGAAAAAAAAGTTACGAATGTACGAATTTTTTTGTTCAATCCATTCAAAGTACGTTTAGCAGCACCATTGTAAGGGACATGGAAAATTACCAATTCAAAAAAAAAAAGTTACGAATGTACGAATTTTTTCGTTCGTTTTCGTTTATTCGGATTTTCTTCATTAGTACATTCGTTGTTTCTAATTATTTTTTTTCGGATTTTCGTTGTTTTTCGGACTCGTTCGATTCGAACGATTCGTTATTCGGATTCGTACGATTCGAACGATTCGTTATTCGGATTCGTACGATTCGTTCATTCGTACGAAAACGAACGAACGAAAATAGCGGAAAAAAACGAAAAAAAACTAAACGAATTGCACATGTCTAGTCATTTTTTCAACTTTCCATCTATTAAATCTTCTGCCCTTGTTGTTTTAACTTTGGATAGTAAAACATTTATTTTCTGCCAGTAAATACCTAATACAGCCCACTTCCTGTTTCTTCTCTGGTTAAAAGTCTAGGCTTATGACATCATGCACAGCTCTCTCTCTCACTCTAGTGAGAGTTTTATCAGGAAGGGAGGTGGGTATAAGTCATAAGAGGGCCAATGAGAGCTGCAGGGCTGGAGGTGTGCCTCTGTGTGTCTGTGTAAATCCAGGAAGTGAACAGGCAGCAGCTTCAGCTGCCCACAGTTAAAAAGGTTTGCAGACACTACTATAAGCTCCACTGGCGCTACACACTCCCGCTTCAAACCTCAATTAGGTATTAACCTCTGAGAACTCTTAGCCGTGTGTCTTCCTACAATATGCAAACAGACTTTCTGAATATACATGTGCTGTTAATTATCACCAGCACCTGTTGAATATTCAGCCCTGAGTCAGCGATCACTCCTTTGTGGATGCAAAGATATCCGTTTTCTTACCAGCATTTTAGTATATCACTATCCCTGCTCCTGTAGACTATATGAATCCTATTCTCCTGAAGAAGTATACCCTTACGCGCAACATGTCGAGCAACTAAACAAACATCTTGCACCCGGGTCACACCCTGACCCACAGCTTTTTCATAACTACATTGTTACTTGGAGATTGCTTTTAGGAATTTCAGTTCATCGGTCTTTTGATGTGGTCATGTCATTTGATATTATGCAACGTGGTGTCAGAATTGTTTGTGGACAGGGTGTATTATAACTACTAACTCCATTGAGTATTTTATACATATTCATATGTACTATGTTTATTACTTACGCTCAAATTAAATAAAAAATGTTGTTACTTTTAAACTGTTTACCAGTGTGCCTCTAAAGTCCAACCATCTAGTTTCTAGTTTTTTCTATGCCCATTATTGGGACGTTGGCACACTGATACTCGTGTACTCACAGTGTCACCCTGTGAGAGTACATATTAAACCCTCAAATCTTTCTTAAAAGGTTTGCAGCCAAACTCAGTGGAGGGAGATTTCTGCAGCATTTTTGGAAATTACAGAATCACAGTATATACAGTGTCTTGAAAAAGTATTCATACCCCTTGACATTTTCCACATTTCGTCATGTTACAACCAAAAATGTCAAATTATTTTATTGGGATGTTATGTGATAGAGCAACACAAAGTGGCACATAATTGTGAAGTGGAAGGAAAATTATAAATTGTTTTCAATTTTGTTTACAAATAAATATGTGAAAAGTGTGGCGTGTATTTTGTATTCAGCCCCCCTGAGTCAATACTTTGTAGAACCACCTTTCTCTGTAATTACAGCTGCAAGTCTTTTTGGGGATGTCTCTACCAGCTTTACACATATAGAGAGTGAAGTTTTTGCCCATTCTTCTTTGCAAAATAGCTCAAGCTCTGTCAGATTGGATAGAGAGCGTCTGTGAACAGAAATTTTCAAGTCTTGCCACAGATTCTCAATGGGATTTAGGTCTGGAATTTGACTGGGCCATTCTAACACATGAATATGCTTTGATCTAAACCATTCCATTTTAGCTCTGGCTGTATGTTTAGGTCTTTGTCTTGCTGGAAGGTGAACCTCCGCCCCGTCTCAAGTCGTTTGCAGACTCTAACAGGTTTTCTTCTAAGATTGCCCTGTATTTGGCTCCATCCATCTTCCCATCAACTCTGATCAGCTTCCCTGTACCTGCTGAAGAAAAGCATCCCCACAACATGATGCTGCCACCACCATGTTTCACGGTGAGGATGGTGTGTTCAGGGTGATGTGCAGTGTTAGTTTTCTGCCACACATAGCATTTTGCTTTAGGCCAAAAAGTAAACTTGTGGTCTCATCTGACCATAGCACCTTCTTCCACATGTTTGCTGTGTCCCCCACATGGCTTCTCTCAAACTGCAAACAGGACTTCTTATGGCTTTCTTTTAACAATGGCTTTCTTCTTGCCACTCTTCCATTAAGAAGAGATTTGTGGAGTGCACGACTAATAGTTGTCCTGTGGACAGATTCTCTCCCACCTGAGCTGTGGATCTCTGCAGCTCCTCCAGAGTTACCATGGGCCTCTTGGCTGCTTTTCTGATTAATGTTCTCCTTGCCCGGCCTGTTAGTTTAGGTGGATGGCCATGTCTTGGTAGGTTTGCAGTTGTGCCATACTCTTTCCATTTTCAGATGATGGATTGAACAGTGCTCTGTGAGATGTTCTAAGCTTGGGATATTTTTTTATAACCTAACCCTGCTTTGAACTTCTCCACAACTTTATCCCTGACCTGTCTGGTGTGTTCCTTGGCCTTCATAATGCTGTTTGTTCACTAAGGTTCTCTAACAAACCTGGGAAGGCTTCACAGAAGAAGAAAACATACTGAGATTAAAATACACACAGGTGGACTCTATTTACTAATTAAGTGACTTATGAAGGCAATTGGTTCCACTAGATTTTAGTTAGGGGTATCAGAGTAATGGGGGCTGAATACAAATGCACGCCACACTTTTCACATATCTATTTCTAAAAAAAATTGAAAATCATTTATCATTTTCCGTCCACTTCACAATTATGTGCCACTTTGTGTTGGTCTATCACATAAAATCCCAATAAAATACATTTACGTTTTTTGATTGTAACATGACAAAATGTGAAAAATTTCAAGGGGTATGAATACTTTTTTAAGGCACTGTATAAAATAATATGCAAAGTGGTTGGAGGGAAGCTTCAGAATGGCAAAAATGTTTTTTTATTACAGATTATGTGAACAGACTGCAGTTCCTCTTTAACTGAGCTCTAATCTTAAAGCCCAACCCTTGGCCCAGACCCCCTCCCCACTTTTTTGCCTGTGGCTTTAAAGTCGCCCGACTCTGAAGCCACCCCGCACAGCAGGACTTCAGCTTGGCTTGCAAAGGACTTCTTTAATAGAAGTCAATGCAAGCCGCTCCAAAGTCACCCCCAAGTAGTGAGGGGACCTTTTTCTAAGTCGGAGCGACTTGAGTCACTTCAATTAGAAAGGTTCCCTTGCACTGAATGGAGCGTGACTTGTCAGGTGGTCGCCCCAGTGTGACCCGACACTAAAAGTGGAACTAAACCCTCCTATCCTCTTCAGCCACGAAAACTGCCATCCTATCCTCTGTTTGATCTACAGATGCCATGGTGCTGTACATTTGATCAGTTATGACATCAGCCATTTGATGGCTTGACAGTTCAGTTGAGAGTACAAACAATTGTGACAGTTATCATTCATGGCCTGACGTGAATGTAACAGTTTTGGCAAATGTTAAAATCCATGGATTTAGTTCTGCTTTAAATTGGTGGCCTTAGTTTCGTTAAAAGAAAAACACTCCTAAAGTTTTGACTGTATGAGTTATGCGGCGTACACACGCTCTGACTTTCCGGCGGGATTGTCCGCTGGACCTAGTCCAGCAGACAAACCGCCGGACTTTCCAGCGGAGGTCTGCCGGACTTTCCGAGCCTGTGGACTTGCCCACACACGCCCAGACTTTTCCGGCGGACAATCCGCCGGCGTTTTGGCCAAAGTCTGCGGGAATTTTGAAATGAATGGACTTGCCTCGCACACGGAGGAAAGTCCGTTCATTTAGAACGTGACTCCAGGTAAACGGGGCTAGCGAAGGCGGTGAATGCCGCCGCGCTAGCCCGTCACCTGGTATGGATTTAAAGGGGAATCCCTACACCGAAAAAACGGTGTGGGGGTCCCCCCCAAATCCATCTCAGACCCTTATCCGAGCACGCAGCCTGGCCGGTCAGGAAAGGGGGTGGGGACGAGCGAGCGCCCCCCCTCCTGAGCCGTACCAGGCTGCGTGCCCTCAACATGGGGGGGGTGCCCTGGGGAAAGGGGGGCCCCCCCCACCCCAAAGCACCTTGTCCCCATGTTGATGAGGACAAGGGCCTCTTCCCGACAACCCTGGCCGTTGGTTGTCGGGGTCTGCGGACGGGGGGCTTATCGGAATCCGGGAGCCCCCTTTAATAAGGGCTCCCCCAGATACTATGTGAATGAGTATGGGGTACGATGTACCCCTACCCATTCACCTATGGAAAAAAGTGTAAATAAAAAAAACACACAATTTTTTAAAATATTTTACTGCACAGCTCTGGGTGTCTTCTTCCGTCTTGGGGGGTCTTCTCGCCGGACTCCTCCTCCGGAGGATGCTGGGACTGTGACATCATATGGGGCGGGGTCACCATGTGACATGAGTCGGTTGCCCCGCCCCTTGTTCCTATATAAGTCACAACACCGCGTGTCTCTGCCATTCCGGCCAGAGAGAGCGACGAGTCAACATCGGAAGAAGAAGAAGACGACGCAGAAGGCGACGCAGAAGGCGACGCAGAAGGCGGCGGCGACAGCGGCAAGAAGAACAGAAGAGCGGGACAAGACCCCCGGAGGCGGAACGAGACCCCCAGTCGACGACGACGGCTGCGACGAAAGAGAAAGCCGGGCTTCTCCGTTAGGTAAAAGAGCAGAAGATAGCGGAGGAGTCCGACGAGAAGACCCCCCAAGACGGAAGAAGACCCCCGGAGCTGTGCAATAAAATGTTTTAAAAAATTGTGTGTTTTTTTTATTTACACTTTTTTCCTTAGGTAAATGGGTAGGGGTACGTGGTACCCCATACTCATTCACATAGGGTGGGGGGGGGCAGTATCTGGGGGCCTCCTTATTAAAGGGGGCTCCCGGATTTCCGATAAGCCCCCTGCCCGCAGACCCTGACAACCAACGGCCAGGGTTGTCGGCAAGAGGCCCTTGTCCTCATCAACATGGGGACAAGGTGCTTTGGGGTGGGGGGGGCCGCAGGGCCCCCCTTTCCCCAGGGCACCCCCCATGTTGAGGGCACGCCGCCTGGTACGGCTCAGGAGGGGGGGGGCTCGCTCGTCCCCACCCCCTTTCCTGCCCGGCTGGGCTGCGTGCTCAGATAAAGGTCTGAGATGGATTTGGGGGGACCCCCACGCCGTTTTTTTCGGCGTAGGGATTCCCTTTTAAATCCATACCAGGTGACGGGGCTAGCGCGGCGGCATTCACTGCCTTTGCTAGCCCCGTCTACCTGGAGTCACGTTCTAAATGAACGGACTTTCCTCCGTGTGCGAGGCAAGTCCATTAATTTCAAAAGTCCCGCGGACTAGCACACAGGCCGCGGGATTGTCCGCTGGACTGCCGAGACCAGCGGACAATTTTAAGTCTGAACTTTTGGGAGGAAAAAGTCCGCGGCCTTACAGTATCTGTGGATTACCAGTGATGTCACTGCGTGTCATTGCTGCCTCAAGGGGAAGCTGGGTGCACAATATCTGACAAGAATGAGCTCCAGCACAGTAAAGGGTTTTTTTTTTTTTTAAAGCAAGGTTTACCTTAATTTAAATTACTTTGCAAGGATCCAACTCCACTTTGACTTACAAAATGTATTTCAGTTGATCAGTGAAAAAAATAATTAAAATTAAATTCACTATGAGTCAATGTTCTGTAGCAATAAAGCATGGAAAACATCAAGGAGGCAAATATCCTCCTTTTTTTTTTTTAAAGAATTGTTCTTTTCAGCTTAGTGAATAAAATAAAAAATGTTTGAGTTATGCCGCGTACACACGAAGGGACAATCCCGCGGGATTATCCACTGGACTGAAGTCCAGCGGATAATCCCCTCGTGTGTGGGCGCCGGCGGACTTTTTTTTGGCCAAAGTACGGCGGACTAAAGTTTTAAGTTTTGTTTTAAAATTATCCGCTGGACTTGGCAGTCCAGCGGATAATCCGGCCGTGTGTAGTATGGTCCGGCGTACCAAAAAGGACGCATGCTCAGTAGCTAGTATGTCACGGACTCGCTCGGTCTGGTAAAACTAGCCTTCGTTTTGAAGCTCGCACAATCGTCACGCTGCAGATTTTTTTTTTTTTTTCTTCTGACAGCGGGATTTGTATGTTATCGTACTTGAAGAATGATTTTGCCTTGCTGCTTGTATATTCACGCAGAGTACTCCCGAACGTTTTTTCTTCAGCATTCTTTAGTGAAGTTATATATTTGTATATATATATATATATATATATATATCTATATCTCTCTCTATATATATATATATATATATATATATATATATATATATATATATATAGATATAGATATAGATATAGATATAGATATATATATCCAAATCACCAAATTAAAAATATATCTATATTTCTCAATAAACCCAAAAAAAGATATATCTATATATACATATATATATATATTTATATATATATAGATATATAGATATATACGTGTATATATATATATATATATATATATATATATATATATATATATATATATATATATATATATCTATTTATATATATATATATATATATCTATTATATATATATATATATATCTCTATTTTATATATATATATATATATATATATATATATATATATATATATATATATATATATATATATATATTATATATGTACATATATCTCTATTTAGATATATTTTATTATTTGTTGGTTATCAAAAGGATTTGTTATTACACATGATACAATTGTGGAGTCAGCAGAGCTTGCCCTTAATTCAGATCTTAACCCTCACCTTTCCAGCGACTGCACTTGCAGTTCCATTGAAGTTGCACTTTACACTTGTATTGTCAAATGAATGTTTAGACATGTACCTGCCTACTCCTAAAGAAACTATGTTTTTGAATAACAAGCACGTATATCATTATTTTCTGAAAATTAAATTACCATTTATTCTGGTTTAAACAAACAAGGCAAAACAAAATAGGAAGGCAACACTGGAGCCACTTTGCAATTTTGAGAAGACTTTTTGCCCCAACGGCAGACATCAAGTTTGTGAAGCCAAAAATTAAGCTTGGGCACATTTCATCCAATGTAGGGAGCACAAGAAGATTGACCAGGAATCAGACAGACCAGGAACAGCAGCAGATGACATCTATGTCCCCAAGCTGTGGCACTACAACAGCCTGTGTCTTCTGTGAGACCAGACTGAAGCCAGGCAATCACTTCCGACTCTTCCCACCACGCTGCCCTGCACTCTTCCCTGCAGTCTTCCCTGCACGCTTCCTTGGAGGCTGACTTGTGGTAGGAGGAGGAGGAGGAGGAGGAGGAGGAGAAGAAGGAAGAGGAGGAGGAGGAGGAGGAGAAGTTGGTGTCGGGCCTTCATGTGTCAGGCGGGTGGATTCTCGTAATTGACCCCTCAAACCCCCCTTAATAGCCTCAAAAATGAGGCCCTCACACAGGTGCCGTTGGCCCTTCTCCATTTCCAGCAACCTGCTGGCCAAGTAGGTGGCATAGGCCTCTTCTGGAATGGGGGTTTTGTCGAGAATCGCACTCGCCTTCCTAATAAGTTGGAGTGATTCCTCCTCAACAATGGTCATCCTCCTGGGCCTTCTTGGGGGTAAGGGCAGGGGTGGAGGTAGACTTCTTAATACAGTCTGGCTGTCACTCTGGCTCGTGCTGGGCCCAGCCACCTCCTGGCTCTCGCTGGGCATGTCCTCCTCCTCCATACCACTTGTCCCGGCATCATCCTGGGTCAGCTCATCCTGTGTGCAAATAAAAACAAAAATCAAACACCTGTTTTTTGGTTTATGGCCTCCTCAATCATCCAATTGTAAACTTATGAAGGAGCAGATACATTTTGAAAAAGATCCAAAAGGCTATCATTTGGACCCTGCATTTTCCAAGCAGATCACCAATGTTGTATAAGGCATTTTTTGCCACTACTGGATGTATGTATACACTATATATGTATCGATATGTTGCACCCACACTTTTTCAAAGTGTGCGCAATTTTTGGCAGCTTTTTTCACAATTCTGAGTTCAGGGTGTTAATTGTTTCACATTTTAACGTTTACAGCATTAATATTCACACAATCACAATTTAGGCTACTAAATATATACCTGGCTCCAGCTGGGCGCATCAGCCTGCTCCAAGGTGGAGGGGTCTTCTCCTTCCGTGGAAGCCTCAGCTGGGGTGGAGGGAAGAGTGGAGGGAAGAGTGGAGGGAAGGGTGGAGGGAAGAGTGGACAGTGATTGCCTGGGTTCCATCTGGTCACCTAGAAAAGCCAGTTGGTTGTAGTACCACAGCTTCGGTACATAAACCATCTCTGCTGCTGCTCCTGATCTGACTGATTCCTCAATCTTCTTGCGCTCCCGCTTGTACATGTGCCTTAAACTTGAAATTCTGGCTTCAACAAACTTGGTGTCTGCGTTGGGGACTTGAGTCTTCACAAAATCCACAAGTGGCCCCAGTGTTGCCTTCCGGACATCCCTATTGCCATATAAAGGGTTTTTTGAGCTGCCACAGGTTGGTATTTTTTCTGTACAGCGCAATGAATTCGGACATGAACTGCTGGTCCTTGAATGGATTCAACTGGGCTGCTGACATGTTTGTTTCTGTTTTGTTAGTAATGGCAATACAAAAGACCAAAAACACAAATGTTACTAAAAACGCACATCCAGTTTTTCAAACCAAACATTACACAACACACCCACACACAGGCAGCAACACACCCACACAGGCAGCAACCCCTACACACAGGCAGCAACACATCCACACAGGCAGCAACACATCCACACAGGCAGCAACACATCCACACAGGCAGCAACACACCCACACAGGCAGCAACCCCTACACACAGGCAGCAACACACACATATCCTTAAAAAATGCAGGCCCAAAACCCAATAAACCACAGTAATGCATCCTAGAAAACACTTACCTTCGTACAGAGCGCTCGCTACTTCCGTTCGGGAACACGTGGGGCCCTCAAACAGCCTTATATACACTGCGCACGCGTCGAAGTCCGCCTGCGTCCTCCGCGTCGCCCGCCCATGACGTTCCTCCTGACGAGTATTCCCCGCCCCGCTTCCCCTCGTTGCATTGTGGGTGAATAAATTCATGAAGATGGCGGACACATTCTCAGCCAGTAGCGCGGAGGAAAGCCCAGAAGCGAACACATCTGCATCCAGCAGCAGATATAAGGCCACCAATATGGCCTTTGAAGAGATGGTGGAGATGGTGGACATCCTCCAAAGGGAAGATTACGACGGGGAAAATGGCCCCTACCCTCGACCCAACTTGCGCAAGGACAAGATTCTGACTACAATCGTCAGCACCCTGGAGCAGAAATTCGGCGTACGAAGGGGCAAGGATCAACTGCGCAAGCGATGGTCCGACATCAAATCCAGGGAGCACGATCAGTACAGGAGAATTCGAAAAGCCATCAAAAAAAGTAAGTCAAGCACGTGCGCTACTATGGTTATACTTGATATGTCTAATCTTGCGCAGATGTTATTAGCATTCGTACGTGAAACTTGCGCAGATGTTATTAGCATTCGTACGTGAAACTTGCGCAGGTGTTATTAGCATTCGTACGTGAAACTTGCGCAGATGTTATTAGCATTCGTACGTGAAACTTGCGCAGGTGTTATTAGCATTCGTACGTGAAACTTGCGCAGATTTGATGAAAGTTCAGTTTGTCTTCATAACGTTTATTGAGTTTACCTGGCTTTGGGTTGTTGGTGTTGTAAGGTTGTTTATTATTCTCACTATCTATACAATTACTGCTGTAGTAAGGGTTTTAGGGGTAACTTACACAGGGACTCCAGAAGCTGTTTTGGGGGGGGGGATAAATATGTTAAGCAGGGTGTCAAGCTCACAATTCCAGAAAAATGCTCATCATCTACAAATACTGTAGGTGGTGACTTTTCGAAGAAGTACACTCACCTGTCCCTTGGATGGTGCAGCTACAATCTCTGATCTTGCAATCATGAAATTAATCTTTGCGGCTTCACTTCCCGGGTCACTATTGGGCATGCGCCAGTTGCGCAATGCAATAGGACTGGTCCGCGCGAGCTCGGGGACCCCTGTGTGTCCCAGCAGACAGCACGGTGGGACGGGATGTGGCGTATACTTCTGTGGGAGTCTAGGGCCGGATGTGTGTGCAAATACCTGCCTTACACAGGTATCTGCAACCCCTCCCCCCTAAAAGGTTCCAAATAAGACACCACAGGGGTGCAGGGATACAATGAGCGGAAGTTCAAATTTAGGGTTGAAGGGCGGTTTAAGTATTGGAGTTTCAGTAGATAGACATTTCAATTCTGTCTTCAAGTAGGATCTTCTAACAAACTGCTCATAATTGGACAACACTTTTAAACAATGTTTAATAATCCTATTTTGGCACTCAAATATCAGTGTGATTAAAAGTGTACCTTTTTGTGTTCCTTTACCATAGGGGGCAAAAGACTCAGACGTCAGTCCGAACCTACGAGGACCTCCCGGCCTCACCAGACTAATTGGGCAGTTAGCCCAAGCCCACGCGTGGATGTGGAGGAAGAGGTGGTTGAAGTGGATCAAATCTGCACCCCACCAAGTGAGTGTCTCAGAACACAGATTGAGCTAATAAATTAAGGTCTGCATGTTTTTGACACTTTTTTTCTTGTGTTTTATCTACCCAACTTTTAGGTGATGCTGATCTGTTTGTGGAAGGACAAGCTGCGGAGCCATTTTCAACAGACAGTGCCCACAGGCTTATTGGGCAGATCATGGCCTGGAATCTGCAGCTGGAAAATATGCAGAAGGAGATGGCCACCATGCAGCAGGGAATGAAGGACATGATTGATGTTTTGGGGAGAATCTAAAGACCCCTTTTCCATTTCTTAACATCAATCATGTCCTTCATTCCCCTTTTGATGCGCTATGTTTTACAAATTTTTGAGGCCAAATTTTTAATATGCACACGGTGTGTCAACATGTGCTATGTGCCATCAGGGGATCTCAATGGACGCATTTTGTGTTTGCAACCCCTAATGCTAGTAGGTGAGAGGGAAGGGGTTTCACACACAAAACACGTCCATTCATTCCCCATGATGGAACATAGCACATGTTGACATTACCCATTTTCCAGTTAAATTAGTGTGCATATTCTAAATTTGGCTTCTACTGTTCATGGGTTACCTGTTGAACTTTGTAAGTTCTGGACGTTTACATTGTGTAAATATTTTATAATGCTAACCCTAAATTTTTTAGCATTTTAAAACATGTTTTTATGTTTGTTAAAAAAAATCAATCACAAAAAACAAAAAAAATATGTTGTGAGAAAAAGACCAAAAAAATTAAAAAAATATAACATAAAAAAAAGAAAAAAAAATGTTTTTTAAAAAAAAAAAAAAAAAAAAATATTAACCAAAAATACCAAAAATAACAACAAAAAAAAAAAAAAAACACAACATAAAAAAGGTTTGGATGTGCACTAGAATAAAAAAAAAATTGTTTGCACAAATTAAACAATGTGTGGCTTCTTCTTTTTAAATACTACCAGTTTGACCAAAACATGTTGTGGTTCATTGACAAAGGGGCTTATTTACTAAACGCAAAACAAGTTTGCCACTATTAAGATGTGCACTAGGACAACATATAAAACAGGCAAAATTAAAAGCTAAACAATACGAAAATACCAATATTTCAAACATAAATAACTGTATTTATTCTTTGTAAAACAAAAAGATGGTTTAAGGGTCTGCTGCCATTGCAATGGCCCCCCTACCATTAAAATAATGTAAATAACGGTCCCGCACTTGCTGGGCTGATTGTGGGGCCAAACCAAGACGCGATTATCCAGCCCGGTCATGTCGCCTTCCACTCCGGCCTCAGGCCCGATTGGTAATGAGTAGGTTCCCGAATGTTTGCGTAAATAATTGTGCATGACACAGCATGCAAGAATAATAGTATTCAGTTTGTACTCTGCCAGATGTATGGATGTAAGGAGCAATCTGAAACGGTTGGCCATAATACCAAAGGCATTTTCCACAACCCTTCTTGCTCTGGCCAACCGATAATTAAAAATCCTCCTCTCAGGGGTGAGGGATCGTTGGGGAAATGGCCTCATCAGGTGGTCACCCAGACCGAACGCCTCGTCGGCAATGAAAACGAACGGGAGTCCCTCCACATTATCTTCATCTGGTGGCAGCTCCAGGCCACCAGTCTGGAGACGATGACCGAACTCCGTGTGGTTGAAGACTCTTTCGTCCGACATCCGGCCGTTTTTCCCCACATCCACATAAAGAAAGTCATATTGTGCCGACACCACCGCCATCAACACTATACTATGGAACCCCTTATAATTCCAATAGTAAGACCCCGAATGGGGTGGGGGCACAATTCGCACATGTTTGCCGTCAATCGCCCCTCCGCAGTTGGGAAAGTCCCAACGGGCAGCAAACTGGGAAGCCACAGTCTGCCATTCCTGTGTCGTGGAAGGACACTGTGAAGTCAAACAGAAATATACAAATCGAATTAAAAACCAGGCAAAACACCTAACTAAATGCAACAAATTAACAAACAATTTGGAAGAACATATGTATTTATTTTGTAAGTCCTTGAAATAAAGCCAAAAGATTAAGGATAAGGGACAAATCTCTGATTGATGACCCCTCTGATGGCCCAGAGAAGATAATAATGGGGATGTGGGTGTGGAGTAATTAATTGTAAGGTCACACAATATACACATGCAATTAATTAAAGGGGTGTGTGGGGGGTGGGTTAATTACAAGCTGACCAAAACCACATGCAATTAATTAACGGGGTGTGTGGGGGGGTGGGTTAATTACAAGCTGACCAAAACCACAAGCAATTAATTAAAGGGGTGTGGGGGGGGGGGTGGGTTAATTACAAGCTGACCAAAACCACATGCAATTAATTAAAGGGGTGTGTGGGGGGGGGGGGGGTGGGTTAATTACAAGCTGACCAAAACCACATGCAATTTATTAACGGGGTGTGTGGGGGGGGTGGGTTAATTACAAGCTGACCAAAACCACATGCAATTAATTAACGGGGTGTGTGGGGGGGGGGTGGGTTAATTACAAGCTGACCAAAACCACATGCAATTAATTAAAGGGGTGTGTGGGGGGGGGGGGGGTTAATTACAAGCTGACCAAAACCACATGCAATTAATTAAAGGGGTGTGGGGGGGGTGGGTTAATTACAAGCTGACCAAAACCACATGCAATTAATTAACGGGGTGTGTGGGGGGGTGGGTTAATTACAAGCTGACCAAAACCACATGCAATTAATTAACGGGGTGTGTCGGGGGGGTGGGTTAATTACAAGCTGACCAAAACCACATGCAATTAATTAACGGGGTGTGTGGGGGGGGGGTGGGTTAATTACAAGCTGACCAAATCCACATGCAATCAATTTAAAAATGAGGGTCAAGGGGGGTGAAAGGGGTGAGGGTCAAGGGGGGTGAAAGGGGGGGTGAGTAAAGCAGTACAATGGAGCTGGTAATATACATTTTTAACCAAAGAAAGTGACTAGGCTAGGGGTGTTTAGGGGGCCAAGATTCCATGCTGGGGAGGTTGGTGCAAGGAAATATGCATGTGACCCACTAAATAATACATTCTTAAAGCTATTTTGATAAGTCAACCATAAAATACTAGACAAAAAAAAAAAAAAAAGGAATAGGGGACATTCATAGAATAGTCATATCATGGTAATTAGCTAATGATGACATTGATGCACTACATTAGCAAACATACAAGACATAGGTAATTTTAAAAGAGAAGACTTACCTTAATGTATTCCTCCTGCAGGACGTGGATAATGGCAGAACAGGTCTCAGGAATAATGAGCCCCAGAGCCTGGGGGGAGATGCCTGTCGTGAACTTGAGGTCCTGCAAGCTTCTCCCCGTCGCCAAGTAACGCAACGTGGCGACTAGCCTCTGCTCCGCACTGATGGCTTGCTGCATGCAGGTATTCTGCCTGGTAATATAAGGGGACAGCGAAGCCAACAGACGGTGAAAAATGGGGTCCGTCAACCGGAGATAATTCCTGAAATCATCAGGATTATTCTCACGGATCTCACGGCGCAAAGGCATATGCGAGAATTGGTCACGCTGGCGCAACCAATTCTTGGTCCATGAACTCCTCCTCACCCTGTTCATGGACTGGGCTCGTGCCAAGGTGTTAACCGCAACACCGAGCCCCTGCACAGCACGAACTCGTTCCCGAGTACGTCCACACTCCATGGCTTCAAAACGGTCGGCTGATCAAACAAACAACTTAACAGAACGCACTGAAGAACAGCAAGGCCTATGAAGAACGACCTGAAAAACAGGAACGAGCGGACCAGAACGGCCTGAGAACAGGTAGGAACTGATCCACACGCACTGAAAGCCAGATACAAACCTCACAAGCACAAACTGAACGGCAGAAGCGAACGAATTAAGCAGAAGTCTGAGAAGCGCGAATCGTCTCTAACCAAACGTCAACTAACACGCGATACACACGAGATCAGCTGACGGTGCCCAAAGGGTGTCGTTTGGGATCTCGAGCTTCCTTTTTCTAGTCCCGTCGTACGTGCTGTACGTCATCGCGTGAACCGCCGGACTTTTTGCGTGATCGTGTGTGGTCAAGTCCGTTCGCTTTTTAGTCCAGCGTACCCAGCTGGAGAGTCCAGCGGATTGTCCGCTGGACTTAGGTCCGCCGGGAAAAGTCCCTTCGTGTGTACGCGGCATTACATGTCACTTGTAGAATTATAGAAGGTGATTATACAATGAGGACCAAGTGATATCACACACCAGCCAATGAAAGAACATGTTTTGGTCCCTCTTTTATACCATGTTTCATGGTAAACCCATTTTTAGGGTGTAACAGTAGACAACTGGGAGGTCCCGTGCCTGGCGGATGTGTGTAATAACAGCAACCAGTCTACAAAGTTCTTTTTGAGCATGTTATCGACTGATCTGCTATAGTCACTGGCAAGGGTGGCTTCTGAGTAACGTCTCTGCATGGGCTGAGCATCCTCACTGCTTGCTGGGGATCTGAAAAGGGATAGAGAAAGGGACATATTCATCTTAAAAGATACTCGTTTGTCTTTCATGTGAACGTTTGTGGAGGAGAGCAAGGACCACCCTGACAGGATTTTCAGGTGTATCCACACACTGTGAGAGATACTTGGAGGAATCTGGATAGAGACCCGGGCAGGGGGATATGCCACAGGCCCTTTTTGATCTCTCTAACACAGGGATCAAAGTAGCTGGTAAGCGGCAGTCTTTTAGTTTGGTGGAGGATCCTTCTTTCCTTTTCAATCACTCCTTTCTGAGGGTGTCGAATATAGGAACACCACGAGGACTTTAGTAACAGGATTACAATACCCTGTGTGGACTGTCCTGTACAATAATTTATTGTTATTCAGTTATGATCTTTCTTTATTATTATGATCTAAAGGTTTCTTTTGCACTGCATTTAAAAGATAATTCATAGAAGTTATTATATGCGTTCTTGTTCACGATTATATGTTCACTAGCACTGCAACTGTGTATAAACTGGGTGGTGTAATCTGAATATCGGCTTTTTGGGCCAATCAGATTGCACCCATACACTGGTATTGGTTCAAGGTAGAACCGAGTTTCACTAAATTTTTTGTCACTATTGGTAATTAATATATGTAAATTTCCTTTTTGGGCCAATCTGACTGCACTCACATACTGGTTACTGGTTCAAGACAGAACCGAGTTCCACTAAATTCTTTGTCACTATTGGTATTCAATATATGTAAATTTCCAGCGCAGCTACTTTTTTTGCATTTGCGTAACATAAAACATGGTCATAGTCTGCAGCCCTCCACTCCCAAACCATTACCCCTGTCTTTTCCAATACAGGTTTTTTTTCCCCCAGTTCCTGTCATTCATTGAATTTGGTGGATCTGTGCGTGGCTCCTCCCACATTGCCATGTCATTATGTGCGGTGACATCCCTGTACTTGTAGTCCATTGATAATAGTCTTCAGGAGCCAGAGCACTGCACCCAAAATACACCGATAGCGGATGCAACGCTTTGCAGGCTTCAATGCATAAAACATAAATTCATATTTTTAAAATTAATTAATAAGGGTGCTTTTAATTACTTATATATTTATTTAGCAGAAGGTGAAATAGTCTTTAACTGTCTTTTATAGCATCTAGCAAATTTAGACATCTACCCAATGTATGTTTGCCTTTGAAACCTTACTATTTTGTATTTCTTAAATTTGAGTCCATATTACACTGTTTCTTGTATGGTATTATATGATGTCTAATGTTAATGAATGCTTAGCCTGGATTAAGCTGACAAGCAGCATTCATGGAAAGTCAGTTACTCCAGCAGAGTGACTACCAAGTAGTAAAGAGAAACTCCCACTGATAATTTTTCAGATATAGAGCTAGGTCATACTTTTGCAATGTGCAGAAGGAAGATAAGATGCCAAAAGTATAGCTCAGTTAGGACTTCGTGATCAAACAGACAACACGTATGTAGAAGTGTTTTCAAAAGCGTCAGATACATCATACTGGTCCTAGCCATCTTCAATGTAAGTGGTACCTGGCAAATGGTGGGATCTACACTATATGGCCAAAAGGTTATAAACAGCTGACCATCACACATATGGGTTTTTTGGATAGTTTGTCTGTGGGAATGTGTCCATTCAGCCAAAGACATTTATGAAGTCAGATACTAGTGTTAGACCAGAAGACCTGGCTTTCCAATCATACCAAAGGTGACCAATAGGGTTAAGATAAGGGATCTGTGCAGGCCACTCTTCTCTTCACACCATACAAATTTGAATATAAATTCTGCGCTATGACACCCCCAATTGCATAGCTGCCTGCACACTGATTACGCTTATGTGGGACAGGTATGGCGTTCATATATTAATGTACAGTATATATACAGTGGTGTGAAAAAGTGTTTGCCCCCTTCCTCATTTCCTGTTCCTTTGCATGTTTGTCACACTTAAGTGTTTCGGAACATCAAACCCATTTAAACAATAGTCAAGGACAACACAAGTAAACACAAAATGCAATTTGTAAATGAAGGTGTTTATTATTAAAGGTGAAAAAAAATCCAAACCATCATGGCCCTGTGTGAAAAAGTGATTGCCCCCTAAACCTAATAACTGGTTGGGCCACCCTTAGCAGCAACAACTGCAACCAAGCGTTTGCGATAACGTGCAATGAGGCTTTTACAGCGTCCTGGAGGAATTTTGGCCCACTCATCTTTGCAGAATTGTCCTAATTCAGTTACATTAGAGGGTTTTTCGAGCATGAACGGCCTTTTTAAGGTCATACCACAACATCTCAATAGGATTCAGGTCAGGACTTTGGCTAGGCCACTCCAAAGTCTTCATTTTGTTTTTCTTCAGCCATTCGGTGGTGGACTTGCTGGTGTGTTTAGGATCATTGTCCTGCTGCAGAACCCAAGTTCGTTTCAGCTTGAGTACACGAACAGATGGTCGGACATTCTCCTTCAGGATCTCTTGGTAGACAGCAGAATTCATAGTTCCTTTTATCACGGCAAGTCTTCCAGGTCCCGAAGCAGCAAAACAGCCCCAGACCATCACACTACCACCACCATATTTTACTGTTGGTATAATGTTCTTTTTCTGAAATGCAGTGTTCCTTCTACGCCAGATATACTTGGACACACACCTTCCAAAGAGTTCCACTTTTGTCTCATCGGTCCACAGAATGTTGTCCCAAAAGTCTTGGGGATCATCAAGATGTGTTGTGGAGAAATTGAGACGAGCTTTGATGTTTTTTTTGCTCAGCAGTGGTTTTCTCCTTGGAACTCTGCCATGCAGGCCATTTTTGCCCAGTCTTTTCCTGATGGTGGAGGCATGAACGCTGACCTTAACTGAGGCAAGTGAGGCCTGCAGTTCCTTGGACGTTGTTGTGGGGTCTTTTGTGACCTCTTGGATGAGTCGTCGCTGCGCTCTTGGGGTAATTTTGGGCGGCCGGCCACTCCTGGGAAGGTTCACCACTGTTCCATGTCTTCGCCATTTGTGGATAATGGCTCTCACTGTGGTTCGCTGGATTCCCAAAGCTTTGGAAATGGCTTTATAACCCTTTCCAGACTGATAGATCTCAATTACTTTCTTTCTCAATTGTTCCTGAATTTCTTTGGGTCTCGGCATGATGTGTAGCTTTTAAGGATCTTCTGGTGGACCTTACTGTGTCAAGCAGCTCCTATTTAAGTGATGCCTTGATTGTGAACAGGTGTGGCAATAATCAGGCCTGGGTGTGGCTAGAGAAATTGAACTCAGGTGTGGACTACCACAGTTATAGTATGTTTTAACAAGGGGGGCAATCACTTTTTCACACAGGGCCATGATGGTTTGGATTTTTTTTCACCTTTAATAATAAACACCTTCATTTACAAATTGCATTTTGTGTTTACTTGTGTTGTCCTTGACTATTGTTTAAATTGGTTTGATGTTCCGAAACACTTAAGTGTGACAAACATGCAAAGGAACAGGAAATGAGGAAGGGGGCAAACACTTTTTCACACCACTGTATATACAGTATATCATACTAATTTTGTGCTTGCTGCAAAAAAAAAATCCCATAATTACACAATGATTACTTAAAATTAAATGTAATTTAAAAGTAAATCAATTATATAAAGTGCACCGTGCCCAGTAAATAAATCAATTCATGATTATAAGAGTCAATTCATATTATAAAAGTGCTCCGTGGCCTCCACAAACCCTTTTTTGATGTTATCCACTTGTTCGCCAATCCTTTTGGAGAGACGCCTAGTGGTGCTACTGACATATTGCAACTTGCATGGACATTCTATAGCAGGGGTGTAAAACTCAATTTCATTGTGGGCCGTATCAGCATTATGATTGTCCTCAAAAGGGCTGGTTGTATCTGTAAGATTAGATCCAGTGCATCCCCTCCCCTTACATTAGATGTCAAGAGCCACCCCATAATCAGAAGTTGAGTCCCCTACTCTCCCTAACATCACAGTGTACCCCCTTTCCTTATGCTGCTGCTGGGAAGAAGCTGGATGCATTGCTTGAAAGCAGAAAGTAGGGGTCTGGAGGAGGACCAGAGGAGGGCTTGAGCTCTCCTGCAGCTGCAGGAGAGGTGCTCGTGGACCTGGTCTTTAAAACCTGTGCTCTATAGCATAAGGAACAGATGCTATGACATGTGATGAACTCTCTTATGTTATATTCCTGGTTTGTTACATTGGATTTTAACTTAAAGGAGAAGTCCAGCCTGGGCTAGTTTGGCTGGGCTTCTCCTAAGGGTCACAGGAGTGCAATTTGTTTTGCAATTCGTCAACCTCTCAGCGAGCCGCTAAGACGCTGGGACAGCGGCTCCCCAGCCCTCCACAGCTCAGAGCACCTGTGAGCGTGGAGGAGCAGAGCAGGAGAGCTGCTGATTGACAGTCAGCAGCTCTCCTCTCAGGGAGCCAAGAGAACAGAGCCATCGGTGATGTTCGATGGCTTGGTTCTCAGTGCAGAGACACCAGGGGACAGATGCTGCATCCACTTAGGATGCATTGGGGGGAAAAAAACAAAGCCATACTTCTCCTTTAATACTTTTCTTCTCCCTGTCCTGACTATTTCTGCAAGCCTTACATCTTTTACATTTTAAGTACCTTTTTTGATCTATTCTAAAAAGTTTACATTTTTACTGGCGGGATTTACCACATTATGCACCCACCTATTTCTAAGACTGGGCGCCTTACAGTATATGACTTTAGGATGATTTGGCAATATGGTTGTTAGAACCCTGTCTCTTTTTAAAATGGGCAAGTGTTTTCTCACTATTCTTTCAATGTCCTTAAACTGTCTATTAAACCTAGTACAGAAGGCTACATCTAATCCTTTATTTGGTTCCTGCTCTGTTTTTTCCGCTAATAATAATTCTCTGTTCATTTTTCTCGCTTTCTCTTTTAAGTGGCCCAACTGAGTACTGTTATATCATTTTACAACCAACCTAGTAACCAAAATGTCTGCTTGGTAATCCTCCTCTGATTCACAATTATGGTGCATCCTCATAAGCTGACCTTTAGGTATAATATTTATCTATCCCAGATGATGACAGCTTGAAGTAGGGTTGTACTAATTTCTATTGTTTTTTTAAAAAAAAAAGGTTCTGGTACATAATTTCCCGTCCCTTTAATAAATCTCTAACTCACTCTCACAGTTCTACTCCCCTGAAAATTATTTGTTATATTGATTAACATTTATTGAATCAAAGAAATGTATTAACAATCCTTCTGTACCTTCCCACACCACTATCATGTCATCTATAAATCTTTTAGAGAGTTTCAGTTGGGTCCATTTATGATCATAGATGTGTTTTCTTCCCAATTGCTCATAAAAAGGTTAGTTAGCAACACTGTGAAAATTCTTTGCTCCCATAGCTACTCCTCTCGTTTGTACATAATACTTATATAACTATCCATTGCCATTTCCAGCAGTAAACATATATAGCTTTGATTCAAATAAAAAGACACAAATAAATAGAATTATTTTATTTCTTCTTATAACGCTAAAAAATCATGCATCTTTATATTTACAAACTATCTGCAAAATAATCCCTGCATTACCACCTGAGCAGAGTGTATTGCTGGAGATTTACAAGCTTTGTGCAAGCATTGTTGCTCATGTATCATACTTCTGATATTTGTTTCCTGGGCTGGGCGAGGGGAGGAGGGTAGACATGTGCGATTCGTTTTTTTTTTCGTTTTTTTTCGTTATTTTCGTTCGTTCGTTTTCGTACCAATGAACGAATCGTTCGAATCATACGAATCCGATTAACGAATCATTCGAATCGAACGAATCCGAAAAACAACGAAAATCCGAAAAAAAATAATTAGAAACAACGAATGTACTAATGAAGAAAATCCGAAAAACGAAAACGAACGAAAAAATTTGTATATTCGTAACTTTTTTTTTTGTTGAATTGGTAATTTTTCCATGTCCCTTACAAGGGTGCTGCTAAACAAGCTTCGAATGGATTGAACAAAAAAATTCGTACATTCGTAACTTTTTTTTCGATTCGTAACTTTTTTTTTTTTCGATTCGTAACTTTTTTTTTTTTTTTCGATTTGTAATTTTCCGTGTCTCTATTGAACAAAAAAATTTGTACATTCGTAACTTTTTTTTTAGATTCGTAACTTTTTTTTTTTTGATTCGTAACTTTTTTTTTTTTCGATTCGTAAATTATTAAAATGTAATAATAGCATACACATTACATAAAATTATGAATTATGCTCCGATTACGAATCTACGAATGTTACGAATGTTATGAATGTAAGAATAAATACGAATGCGTCCGAAAATTAAACTAACGAAAAAACAAATCAACGAAAAAATAACTCTTACGAATCGTTACGAATACGAACACCGACGACTTACGAATTGTTACGAATCAACGGAAACGAAAAAAATGAAACGAAAAGAAACTAATTTTTTTCGGAAACGAAACGAAAATAAACAAATTTTTTGTTGTGCACATGTCTAGAGGAGGGCATTCATTAGGTGTACAAACAAATGAATATGTGCATATTGCACGTTTACAGGCACTCCCATTAAAGTCTATAGGCCAAAAATACCTAAATATGCTAAAAAAGCTCATGTACTTTTTTGAGCATAGAGTTCTGGGACGACTGAGAGTACAACTGTGAACAGGGACAATTGGCGTATACATAGTCAGGTGTAGGGAAACAAGCTGAAAATTTGTGTGAATGGGGACTTCAAGTAAAGTACTGTGATTAGAGACAACTCTCAATATAGAGTAAAAGAATTCGATATAAGGTTTTTTGGAAGGTGGCTAGGTAACCAGCTATATCAAAGTCTACTTGGATGTGATATTTCAGTTACTGATAAGGTCTGGGGACTAAGGCAGGAAATAGAGGATTCAATTTTATTTCCATCCACCACTGGTGGACGGAAAGAAAATTGCTGGATTCCTCCATCAACACAGTTAATGTTGATATGGGAATGCCTCCCGCAACACTATTGTGTTATGCCTGCAGTGGTGGGGTATGGGTTGCCTTGGCAGAGCACAATGATTACTGCTAGCCACTGACAGTAAACATATGTAAAATATCCAACAGGCTGATTGTACCCAAGTGGATGGATCAACTTGGGTACAATCAACCTGCCTATATATGGATTGAATTTTGGCCGATCCCTGCTGATGCTGAATTAGGCTAAATTTCAATCCATGTATAGCCGGTTTAAGTAATCTATTGATTGCGTTCTCTCTATTGTTAAAAAAAAAAAAAAAGACATCCAACAGGCAGAGTGGGTGTTCCTTATAATGGCCACAACTGATATAGAGGTCAAAAGCAGAAATCTATACAAGAAACCATAAATTGCCCGAGGGACTTTATACTGTATGAGGTGCAACACACTTAATTGTAAAATCTACAAGGTAAAGATTTATTGGTAAATACAATTTCGACAGATCAACAGTGACATAATGCCATATAGTCAAGCAGATTGGTCAATATATACATATTAATTCTGTAGCCAGGTACAGTGTTACAAAGCTCAATCCATAATAGGTGTGAACTTGCATCTATGTAACCCAAAAATATGTAACGCTTCACGAATTTGCGTGTCATCCTTCTCTGTATCGTTCCAATTTTAGTATATGTGCTGCCGAAGAAGATTAGCAAGGCCCCTGCGCAAGGATGACACGCAAATTTGTAAATCGTTCCATATTTTTAAATTACACAGATGCAAGTTCACACCTATTACTGAATGATCTTTGTAACACTGTACCTGGCTACGGAATTAATATGTATATATTGACCAATCTGCTTGACTATATGGCATTATGTCACTGTTGATCTGTCGAAATTGTATTTACCAATAAATCTTTACCTTGTTGCACCTCATATCAAGTCCCACAGGCAATTTATAGTTTCTTGTGTATATTGAACGGGGATGGAGGCGCCTTATGGGGCACATCCAACCATATTTTGTTATAGTTGCAAAAGCAGAGATCTAACCATCAAATATAAATTGCAGGTGCATTCCAGTCAAAATGTAAAATGTACGATTGATGTATTTCATAAGGTTTTTAACTCCCTAGTTCTTTTTTTGTGCTTGGAATCCTTATATATACCAAGTCAGAACTGTGGTAAAAAAAAAAAAACACTAAGGCCCTATTCCCACCTGAGCGTAGCATTTTCAGGCAGAAAGTCACACGATTTTACCTAGTTTTTGCTGCGATTTTGTACAGGTCAAAAGGTCACCAATGTAAAAAGCAGAAAAACACCCAAATCTGCCTAAAAAAATGTTCCAGAACTTGTTTGAGCTTCAGGCGTTTTGGAGTGGAGATGTGAACCATCTCCATAGAGACTAATTGTTTTATTCCCCTCAAGCATTTTGTAGCTTCAGGCTGCAAGCTAGAAAAAGCTCAGGTGTGAATGGGGCCTTAGACCCCGTGCACACTGGGGCGATTTTCAGGCGCTTTGGCGCTAGAAATAGCCTCTGCTAAGCACCTGAAAACCACCTCCCATTCATTGCAGTGTGTCTTTTCACACTCAGACGGTGCGCTTGCGGGACGTTATGAAAAGTCCTGCAACCAGCATCTTTGGGGCGGGTTGGGAGCGCTGTATTTAGTGCTCCCAAAACGCCCTGCCCATTGCAATGAATGTGCAGCGCTTCCAAAGCACATTACAAGCGCCACAAAAAGGGAGTTTTTAACCCTTTTTCCTTTGGTAAAAACTGCCCCGCTATCGGCCGAAAAGTGCCGCCAAAACAGCGCTAAAGCGCAGCTAAAACGGGTGTCGCTTTAGTGCTAAAGGTCGGCGCTGCCAGTTTGAAAGGGGTCTAATTTCCACTGGTTTCTCTGCAGAGGTCAAACATGCCACCTGCTGAATCAGATCTAGAGTTCTCCAATGAACAACAAACAAACTTTTCCACACAAGCTGTTGACTGCTTTACAAATTAAACAAATTGTAAAAATTCTTAGGCCCCTTTCACATGTGACGGATCCGTAATGATCCGCCCCATAAACATCCGCTTGCTCAGCGGAGATCGTTCCGTTAATCCCTGCTGAGCCGGCGGATGAAAGATCGGTCCCTGCACACTGTGCAGGGACCGCCCTGTCAGATCTCCACTCTCTTCTATGGAGGATCGGATGAACACGGATGCAGACGGATAGAAAAATAGGGTTTTCCTCCATCTGCAGAATCGGACCATAGCGGAGACAGACGATATTGGGTGTCAGCGGATGCTCATAGGGATGCATGTATGTCCGTATTTCATCCGAAAATGGATGGATGAAATACGGACATACGGCCCGCATGTGTGAAAGGGGCCTTACACCTTTTGTTTTAATGCACCTTTAACTGAAAGTTAATTTTGGGTTTAAAGCTGCTTATTTGCCCTGCTGATGTTTTCTGTATTGTATCTGCAGTTATCAGAATAATTTTACTTCTTGCTTTTTAACCACATGAAACACAAGAACAGACTCATTGAGGTTACTAAACTGGAGAGTGCAAAATCTACTGTAGCTCTGCATAGAAACCAATCAGCTTCCATTTTTTTTTTTTTTGTTAAAGCTCAATTGAACAATCTGAAATTGAAGCTGATTGGCTAACATGCACATCTGCACCAGATTTTGCACGCTCTAGTTTTAGTACTTTAACCCCATTGTCTTTTAAACAAATCCCATTCCATACTGTGGTTCATTCACCATATTTGTCATATGATACATCCCTATCAGTACCTTCCATAAATCTAGAGGGCTTTCCAAATCCCCTGTTCTGAAAACCCCACCAACCACACCTGGAGAAGTCCTATTTTAGTCCTGGCATGAAAAAAACTATAATTTCGAGGTTGAGTAGATCAAGGGTTGACTATAACAGTCTTGTAGCCTTTCAGGACCTGGAACTTGTTGCTGCTGAAGTTCACTTGAAGCTGCTTGAGACCAGGTTTGCAGGGAACCAATTCAAGTGCCACAATTGATGTTTCCTTTTTCTTCATGGTGCCCACACTGATAAAGAAAACAAAGTCAGCATATGTAAATGATAAAACCACAATTACAATCACAGCCTGAATGCATTCTGCCAGGAAAACTTAGTCTTCTAGGACAGGGGTCTCCAAACCCGGCCCGCGGGCCAGATGCGGCCCGCGGGGATGTTTTATCCGGCCCCCAGCTTGCCCAGACTCTGCCAACACAGCACTGCCGATCTGCTGGCTTTTAAAAGCAGCTGCTGTTATCGGCAGTCTATGTCTGACAGGTCCAGGACAAAAAGCCGCTTCCCGCACACCCTCCATTAGGGGTGCAACGGATCGTCGCCGATCCGTGACGGAGCGATCACTTGTAAACAAACTGCATTACCCAGCCAATGTACTCTGCATTACCCAGCCAATGTACTCTGCATTACCCAGCCAATGTACTCTGCATTACCCAGCCAATGTACTCTGCGATACTCTGCATTACCAGCCAATACTCTGCGATACTCTGCATTACCAGCCAATACTCTGCGATACTCTGCATTACCCAGCAATACTCTGCGATACTCTGCATTACCAGCCAATACTCTGCGATTACCCATACTCTGCATTACCCAGCCGATACTCTGCGATACTCTGCATTACCCAGCCGATACTCTGCGATACTCTGCATTACCCAGCCTATACTCTGCATTACCCAGCCAATACTCTGCATTACCCCGCCGATACCCAGCCAATACTCTGCGATACCCAGCCAATACTCTGCGATACCCAGCCAATACTCTGCGATACACAGCCAATATTACAGTGGGGGAGATGACGTGAATATTACAGTGGGGGGAGATGACGTGGATATTACAGTGGGGGGAGAGGACGTGGATATTACAGTGGGAGCAGAGGACGTGGATATTACAGTGGGGGGAGAGGACGTGGATATTACAGTGGGGGAGATGACGTGGATATTACAGTGGGGACTATATGGTGGCGGAATTTTCACAGGTTTTTGCAAATTCAATTATTATTTGCTGATCCGAAAAATGATCCGATCCGTGACTCTGATCCAAGGATCGATCTGATCCGTGAGTTTTTTGATCCGTTGCACCCCTACCTCCCATGCTTCCAGAGGATTGGCTGCTGTGCTGAGCTGAGGATTGGCTGCTAGGCGGTGACGTCATCAGCGTAGCGCCTCTCGGCTTCCTGCCCGTTGTTTGCATTAGGAATCCTTACAGCCTGCATGTGTAGCAGTGGGCGGGAGTGCAGGAGGTCTAAAGTCGGCTCCTACAGTGAAGAAGTCGGCTTGTACAGGCAAGCGTCAAATGGGCATAAGTCTGCACACATACATCTGCTGGGGACACTGATAATGAGGAATTCTATGCTGGGGACACTGATAATGGGGACATCTAAGCTGGGGACACTGATAATGGGGACATCTAAGCTGGGGACACTGATAATGGGGAAATCTATGCTGGGGACACTAATATGGACATCTGTGCTGGGGACACTGATAATGGGGACATCTATGCTGGGGACACTGATAATGGGGACACTGATAATGGGGACACTGATAATGGGGACACTGATAACGGGGACAGTGATAATGGGGACATCTAAGCTCTATGCTGGGGACACTGATAACGGGGACATCTATGCTGGGGACACTGATAACGGGGACATCTATGCTGGGGACGCTGATAATGGGGACATCTATGCTGGGGACGCTGATAATGGGGACATCTATGCTGGGGACGCTGATAATGGGGACATCTATGCTGGGGACATCTAAGCTGGGTACACTGAAAAGTTTGGAGACCCCTGTTCTAGGACAATGTACCCCCTGCTCTATGACAATGCACATACATAATATATGATGAATCCCTGTACTGCTCAAGCGACGGAAATTTTTTGAAATGAGACAAACTGGTGAGAAAAAGCAGGCAAAATTTAAAAGGTAAACAGTAATATCCTCTGCTTACAGCATTTTATTGACAGCAGCAGGAGCCAATGGCACCGTGTGTAGGCACCATCGGACAGTTTCCATCGGATTCTCCGACGGACAAAGTTCTATCTCCTGCTCTATAAATATTCCGACAACAAAGTTCGATCATACCAATTCCGATCGCGTGTAGCGAATTCCGACGGACAAAGTGCCACGCATGCTCAGATCACATTACAAGACCAAAGCTATTGGCTACTAGCCTCTACGTAGTCCCGTCGTAGGCAACAAACGTCACCACGTTCAGAATGATCGGATTTTCCGACAACATTGTCCGACCGTGTGTATGCAACACCAGTGTCGGACTAAATCCGTCGGACCAAATCCAATGGATTTGGTGTTCGGATTTTCCGGCCGTGTGTATGGGGCTTTACTCCAAATTTAAATAGTTTGTTTGGCTCAAGCTGGTCCAAAGAAACTATCTCCTTCACCAACAGATGTGCCCGCTGTGAATGTTGTAAAAACTGTATGTAGAATCAGCTACATTCAGTATACAGTGCTGCATATCGGCAGCTGGATGGGGAATTCCTGTCCCGCTTCTGAAGCAAAATTGAATTGGGCTGAACACTGCTCAGCCATTCACAGGAAGTATAACATTTCATAAATGCATAGCAAGTATCCTCTGATTGGCTGAAGTGGAGGTCATGACATCATCTGCCCACCTCTCCACCTCAGCTAATCAGAGGAAGCCTTGTTCTCCTAAATGAAAAACAAGACATCCTGTGAATGGCTAAGTAATTATGTTCAGCCATTGCAGATGACACCAGAGTTTCCCACTTCAGCTTTGTATGTTCAAATTTCCAGAATGTCTACTTGACTGTGCAGGGTGGCAGGAACCCCGTCTCACTCCTCCCAAGAAGACACTGCTGAGTTCCTGCTTCTCACCTTGCTGCACAACTTTGTTTGATCTTGCTTACTGAACATTTGTATAAATAACATACCATGGAAACAAATTATTATTATTATACAGGATGTATATAGTGCCAACGGTTTGCGCAGCGCTTTACAACATGAGTACAGTTACAATTCAATACAGGAGGAATCGGAGGGCCCTGCTCGTTAGAGCTTACAATCTAGAAGGGAGGGTCAAGTGATACAAAAGTTAAAGCGGGACGGTACCTGAAAAAAAAAAATTAAATGCCAGCAGCTACAAATACTGCAACTGCTGACGTTTAATAAATGGACACTTACCTGTCACAGGTTTCAGCGATGTGGGCAGCAGAGGCCGATCAATCGATCAGCTCTCTGTTGCTGCCGGCGCCATTCTCAGTGAGGGAATCAGGAAGTGGCTTCACTTCCCGGTTCCCTACTGTGCATGCACGAGTTGCGCAGCGCAATGAGAATCGTCAGCGCTGTCTGCCGGGACACGTGTGTGTCCCGGCAGACAGCGGGCCAGGACATGAAGTGGCGTAAACTCCTGTGGGAGTTTATGCCCGGAAAGGGGTGCAGATACCTGTCTTAGACAGGTATCTGCACCCCCCCCTCCCCCTGAAAGGTGCCAAATGTGACACCGGAGGGTTCCGAAAAGCGGGAGTTCCACTACCGCTTTAATAACTGTGTGGGATGAGCTGATGAAGAAAATGAAAGTACAGTTGTTAGGTGGAGGCAGGATAGGCTTCTCTGAAGAGAAAAAGTTTTCAGGGATTGCCTAAAAGTGGATAGAGTTGGAGATAGTTGAATAGATTGGGGTAGGGGATTCCGAGAGAGGCTCGGGAGAAGTCCTGGAGGCGAGTATGGGAGGAGGTGACGAGAGAGCTAGAGAGCAGGAGATCTTGGGAGGAACGAATAGAACAATTTGGTTGGTATTTTGAGACTAGGTTAGTGATGTAGCTGGAGGCCGAGTTGTGGATGGCTTTGTAAGTTGTTAGTATTTTGAATTAAATTCATTGAGTGGAAGCCAATGGAGGAATTGGCAGAGAGAGGTAGCAGACTCTGAGCGGTTTGTAAGGTGGATGAGTCTGGCATCAGCATTCATGATGGACTGAAGAGGGGAGAGCCTATGTAAAGGTAAGCCAATAAGGAGAAAGTGGCAGTAGTCGAGGCGAGAGACAACCAGGGAGTGAATTAGGAGCTTTGTGGTGTCATAGTGACATATTTTGGAGATGTTGTGGAGGTTGAGGCGGCAAACTTTGGAAAGTGATTGGAAGTGGGGCTAAATGACAAGAATCTATTTACATATACTGTATGCCATAATGAAAGATATCATAGTATATTGTTTCACTGCAGATATGCTTGCTAAATCCATCTCCTGCCTTTGAGCAAGTGTTATGGTCAATATGTAAAGCACTACTGCAGGGTGAAGATTGCTCACTAGAAGTCAGCAGTGAATGTTCTGATGTACAATGACAGGGCACCAATGTGCTTATCTCATAATTAATAACTTTTGGTAATTTGTTTTCACAGACACTTTTTCAGGCTACATTGTCACACAAAGAAATTGGACCCCCATAATTATACATAGCTTGATCCATAATGGTCCTTTTCTTTTTATTTGCTATCACACACATTCTACAGCCATTTTCTCAGCAAAGTTGATGTTTGTGCAGTTACTTACAGTAATTTAAGCTCAGTCTTCATCAGACCACTGCCCTCGATTACCAGTAGACAGTCCTTTATATCTTCATTGAGGGGATTGGAGAACATCAGACGTACCTTGCATGGTTTGTTCACTACAGGAGATCCCGGGAACTGCATGTAATAAAAGGTAACAAATACAGCAGAATTATTTTATTTGTTTCCAGTATATCTTAAGCACTGTAATATTAAGCAGTACGTTACAGATCTATAGGGCAGTCTATATCAGTCCCTATGACCTAAAGGAGCTCACAATCTAACACCCTTACCAAACCCATATGCACACTATAGAGCAATTGGGTAGGATGCTGTGTTTAGATTTCCTTTGGCTGCCTCTGGATGTGAGTATGTTACATTTTAAAGGCTAAGGCCAGCCATAGACAGAGTGAATTTCTTTTCTGCAACCACGGACAGTGTTGATGGGGGAACACAGTGATTTTTGCTGGAAAGCATGTATTAACCACTTCCATATCGGGCCTATTCTGGCACTTCTCTCCTTTATGTAAAAATCATAATTTTTTTGCTAGAAAATTACTCAGAATCCCCAAACATTATATATGCTTTTTTTAGCAGACACCATAGAGAATAAAATGGCGGTCATTGCAACTTTTTATCTCACACAGTATTTGCGCAATCATTTTTCAAACGCCTTTTTTTGGGGAAAAAAACGGTTTTGTAAATTAAAAAATAACAAAACAGTAAAGTTAGCCCATTTTTTTATATGATGTGAAAGATGATGTTACGCCAAGTAAATAGATACCTAACATGTCACGCTTTAAAATTGCGCACAATCATGGAATGGTGCCAAGAGGAGGTCTAGTGCTAGATTTGTTGCACGCGCTCTAACACACGTGGCAATACCTCACATGTGTGGTTTGAGCGTGGTTTACATATGTGGGCAGGACAGGGGCGTCCTAATTTTTTTTTTTTTTTTATTTGACTTAATTTTTTTTATTTTTACTCTTTTTTTAAAAAAAAATTTTGATCACATTTATTCCTATTACAAGGAATGTAAACATCCCTTGTAATATGAATCTATGTGACAGGTCCTCTTTATGGAGAGATGTGGGGTCAATGAGACTCCACATCTCTCCTCCAGGCTGGAAAGCATGAGATTGGTAAAAAAAAAATCACGATCTCATGCTGACAGCCGCGCTCGCGGCTTTGTTTACTTCCGGGTACCGGGCGTGACGTCATAACGGTCGTAGAGATGACTGGTGACCATCTGATCACCGGAAATCTCTATTTTCGTCATCCGGCGGCAGACGATTCTTTCTCCGGGCCCCCGATGGTACGGGAGAGCCCGGAGAAGCACCGGATGGTGGCGGGGGGGGGGGGGGACGTCCCCTTCCGTTGCCTATAAGAACGATCAAGCAGCGGAATTGCCGCTATGATCGTTCTTATGGTGCACAGAATCGACAGCTGAAAACAAGAATATCTGAATAATGTTTGTAGCTGCAGGCATCATTCAGATATTCCCATTGAAAGTCAAAGACGTAATATTATGTCCTTGCGCGGGAAGTGGTTAAAAAACTTACAGTAATGCTTGAACTGAGTGTCCAACAGTTTTCACATCGTAGCAACCATGCAGGACATGGGGATTGCTAACTGAAAGTTTATTGGCTAGGCCTCGGGTGGGTGAGGTAGGGGGGCTTTGGGCAAAATTTCCTACAATACAATTGATAAGTGCTTTACAATGTTGCACAGTTTTTGATATCTACTGGGGTCCCTTGACTACATAGGATATTTTCTGGAAAATTTAGCCTTTACACTGATTGTGGAGACTGGTATGAATAGTAGTGTTTTCTATTTTATAGATTCAGTGGTATACAGTGCCTTGAAAAAGTATTCATACCCCTTGAAATCTTCCACATTTTGTCATGTTACAAACAAAAACGTAAATGTATTTATTGGGATTTTATGTGAGAGCCCAAAACAAAGTGGCACATAATTGTGTAAATGATAAATGGTTTTCATTTTTTTTTTTTACAAATAAATATCTGAAAAGTGTTGTGTGCATTTGTATTCAGCCCCCTTTACTAAAATCTAGTGGAACCAATTGCCTTCCCCTAATTAGTAAATAGAGTCCACCTATGTGTAATTTAATCTCAGTATAAATGCAGCTGTTCTGTGAAGCCCTCAAAGGTTTGTTAGAGGACCTTAGTGAACAAACAGCATCCTGAAGGCCAAGGAACACACCAGACAGGTCAGGGATAAAGTTTTAGAGAAGTTGTATAAAACAATATCCCAAGCTTTGAACATCTTATGGAGCACTGTTCAATCCATCATCCAAAAATGAAAAGAGTATGGCACAACTGCAAACCTACAAAGACATGGCCAACCACCTAAACTGACAGGCCGGGCAAGGAGAGCATTAATTAGAGAAGCAGCCAAGAGGCTCATGGTAACTCTGGAAGAGCTGCAGAAATCTGTCCACAGGACAACTATTAGTCGTGCACTCCACAAATCTGGCCTTTAGGCCCCTTTCCCACTGGGACGTTTTTTAGGCACTACAGTGGTAAAAATAGCGCCTGAAAAAAAAACACGGCCCCATTCACTCCAGTGTGAAAGCCGGAGCTTTCACACTGGAGCGGTGCACTAGCAGTGCGGTCAAAAAAGTCCTGCTAGCAGCATCTTTGGATCGGCTTAGGAGCGGTGTGTTCACCGCTCCTAAACCGCTCCTACACATTGAAATCAATGGGACAGCGCGGCTATACCGCCGGCAAAGCGTCGCTGCAGTGGCGCTTTGCGAGCGGTTTTAACCCTTTTTCGGCCGTTAGTGGGGGTTAAAACCGCCCCGTTAGCGGCCGAAAACCACCGCTAAAAGGACAGTAGCGAAAGCAGCGCTCCTGCCCCAGTGTGAAAGGGGCCTTATGGAAGAGTGGCAAGAAGAAAACAATTATTGTAATTAAGCCATAAAAAGTCCTGTTTGCAGTTTGCAAGAAGTCATGTGCGGGACACAGCAAACAGGTGCTCTGGTCAGAGGAGACCAAAATTGCATTTTTTGGCCTAAAAGCAAAAGATTATGTGTGGCGGAAAACTAATTCTGCACATCACCCTGAACACACCCTCCCTGCCGTGAAACATGGTGGTCACGGCATCATGTTGTGGGGATGCTTTTCTTCAGCAGGGACACGGAAACTCGTCAAAGTTGATGGGAATGTAGCGCCGGTACTTTTCATAAGTACGCAAATTAAATTTATAAAATTAAAAATAAAATTAAATTTTTGCCCAAGACTGTAGTTGAGTTTTGGGGTTAACGTGGTTCTGGGTTCCGGTCCAGATGTTGTTGCTGACTCCATGGTCCTGGTCCTCCTGACCAGCCCCCAGAGGCCTTCATGGCCTCATGGCCTGGGGTGCGGATCCATCAGTTTCCGAGCCCGTTCACAGATGATCCAATCTGACAGAGCTTGAGTTATTTTGCAAAGAAGAATGGGCAAAAATGTCACTCTCTAGATGTGCAAAGCTGGTAGAGACATTCCCCAAAAAGACTTGCAGCTGTAATTGCAGCGAAAGATGGTTCTACAAAGTGTTGAATAAAAATGCACGCCACACTTTTCAGATATTTGTAAAAAAAAATTGAAAATCATTTATCATTTTCCTTCCACTTCACAATTATTTGCCACTTCGTGTTGGTCTATCACATAAAATCCAAATAAAATACATTTCAATTTTTGGTTGTACTTGTAACATGACAAAATATGGAACATTTCAAGGGGTATGAATACTTGTTCAATGCACTGTAAATGAGCAAAATTATGGAAAATCTGCTTCATTTTTGATTCCGTGGACTACATCATTCTCTCTGATGAATATACATACAGTTTGCCAAGCAATATTAGTAAATTGTTAAGAAGCGATCAAAAGGATCACTACTGAATCTGTCAACAGGCCACCAATAAACAGGGTGGGCTCCCTGTCCCCTGGGAGGCGCCTGGTCAACCAGTGGGATCCATGCACTAGGTCTTTCTTTAAAGGACAATGGCCATCTCTGTCTGAAGTTTGACACATGCATTCAGAATGAGCATTATTTTATAAACAGGGTTCAATACATATGTGATAGTTTCAAAGGGCACTAGATGCCAGAGATGATATTAACACTGTTTTTCTCTGGGCAGGATGCAGAAGAGAGGGCTTGGTTTTTCTACATCTGTGGCCTTTATGCCACAGAGATGGTAAATTAGGAGTGTTGAGGATAAATAAGTACATTATAGTAAAAGTCACATGATTCTTTTAGTGCCTAGGTATATAGATTTATCTTACATTGATCGTGATTTGTGGAACAGCCAGGGTGATATCCTTCTTCACAAGAAGTTTCTCCCAGGTCACATTCTGCTCGCCAACAGCTGTCACTCTTATCAAGTTGTTATCATCAAGATACTTTCCATATTGTGAATATGCGATTTGTAAAAAGATCCATTTCTCTGCCAATACAGTTGATAAAGACTTTAATAGTTATTCATACATTCATATATACAGTATATATTGCTCTTACTTGTATATTTTTATTTAAATTGATTCACAGTCTTATATCCCAATAGTTCTTTATTTGGCTATGGGCAGCAATGTGTATTCTATATATTTTATTTTATAGTTTTTTGTATGCAGTGCGACTATAGCATAGTCTAAGCCTGGGGTCGGCAACCCATAGATCGCTATCTAATGGTCGACCGCGGGCAGCCCACATATAGATCGTGAACATTGATTGCCAATTCTGCCCCCCCAGCCACCGCCGCTCTCATGAGCAGAGCAAAGAGAGAGAGACAGAACCACACTGTATGGAGGGCACGAGCGGGAGCTGCTTCAGTTAAACTTTCAAGTCAACCAGCAGTCCAAGCAACCAATCACCAGCTTGTTAATATGAAAAGTTAACCATGGCAACTCCTGCTCCCACCCTCCTCCAATGCTGTGCTATCTATCACTCTTTGCTCTGCTGTACAGCCCTTTTAGATAGGGCAGTGCTACCTACATTGCATTGTGTAAGTGGATTGATGTGAAAAAAATACTGATTTGAGGGAGCAGAGGGGCAGAGGACACTACTGTGGGGGTGGGGGGTGGGGGTAGATTCCAAGGACACTGCTTTGGGGGGGGGGCAGAGGACCTTGCTTTGGGGGGGACGACAGAGGACACTACTATGGGGGAAGGGTGTCAGAGGCTACTGCTATGGGTGGGGGGGGGCAGAGGACACTACTTTGGAGGGCAGAGAACATTCATTTGGGGGCCAGAGGACACTGCTTTGGGGTGGCAGAGTACATTACCTCGGGGGGGGGGGGGGTGATGCCAAGGGGGTCAGAGGACACTACTGTAAAGGGGCAGAGAATTACTACGGGGGAATGATTTGAAGGGGGGCAGAGGACACTACTGTAGGGGGGAGTGTGATGTGAAGTTGGGCTGAGGACACTACTGTAGGGAGGCAGAGGATACTACTGTGTGTTTCTTAATGCCATCTTTTTTATTGGGCTCCTGGTAGTTTTTTTTTCTTTAAATTGTGCAGCCCGTCTGAGCATCCTTGATTTCCTCCATGTTGTCCAGGTAGATCTCAACCTCTGAAAAGGTTGCCTACCCCTGGTCTAAGCTGTTAGTATAAACAGTATAAGTCAGTGCTACTACCCATATGACACATATATAGCTCCCAGAGTAAAGTAATGTGGGAAAAATGATCCGCACTCCGGTTGTTGCTCTTGAAATTTCTTCATTTTATTGAAAAGCCACAGTAAACAAGTGCAGATGAAGTCAGTTGATGCGGTTCAGACTATTAGGCCTTACTCATAACCATGGTTATGACTAAGGCCTTGTAGGTTGAAACACGTCAACTGACTTCATCTGCGTTTGTTCACTGTGGCTTTTCAATAAAATCAAGAAATTGCAAGAGCAACAACCGGAGTGCGGATCATTTTTACCACTAATCTGTTATTCCTAGATTTTTGAACAAGAAGTTTTTTTTATTTCTTTACAACTTAAAGTTAAACTACAGCCTTATATCAAAACACCCTTTATGTAGTCAATTTTTTTTTAACAAAATGGGCATCCAGTCTAAGAAAAAGAAAAAAGCCTTGGTCCGCAATACTCACACCTCCAGTTTGGAGCTGTTCCCAACAGTACATTCTCAGTCTTCCAGATTAAATAGTGTCCAACTTCACTCAACTTTACTTAACAGCCTGAAGAGATACTGGGAATGTAGAAAATCAAGGGACCAACCCCTGAGGGTGCATCACCACTATGCCTTTCCTTCATGATGCATTGATGAAGAGAGCAATGCTGATGTTATCACTTCAGCACCACTCTCTGAAACAGCTCAGGGCTGAAGAAGAGGCAAAGAGGAACAGGATCCAATGTGTTATGTTACAGGCCTGAACACATCTGGAAAGGGTAAGTATGAAAAAAACAAAGCTAAAACTATTGATGGGGCTGGGGTTGATCAACTAATGAAAGTAATTTCCTCTATAATGGAACTCCGACTGGGAAAGGTCAGTATTTTTGGTCAATTATGCACATGTGCTAACATAAGAAAGAAGAGAACGATGACCCATCAGTCTGCTGCTGGTCCCTCACTGTCCTGTCACAGGCTGTGCACAGGGACGTGACACGGCAGTATTGCTTAATGGCAGATTTTGCAAGCCATGAAGTTGGCTGTGCTTTCTGCCAAGATGAAACTGACTTGCCTGAGAAAATTACAAATCCATTAGAAGGTATTACATTTCCTAAATATGTATTTCAAACTTTAAGAATCGGGGTTGGGTCTGTGTTCCAAGTAGTAGCTACTATTTTTATTTTTACATAATTTTCTCATACTTAACACGTTTGATGTGCATTGTTTTATATCTCTCATGAAAACTGCCATTGATAAGTATGTAAATCATACACATTACCTTCACTGGGCTCCAGCTCAATGTACATGGATTCCTTCCAGAACTGGGGTCCAGGTTTGCCTGTGTGCTTAATAGCCTGTGCACTAAAACACAGTTTTAGGGTCTTGGCAACAGAACGCAAGTTACCAGCTAGTAAGGCTAAGTTTATTGCTTGTCCCAGCTGTGGAGACTCCACCAATTTAAACCTCAGAATCAGTTTAGCGTCTTGCAATGGGCGATTCAGATGTTCATATTCATGGATAGATCCATTCTGAGATTCTTGTTCAGGGAAAACATCATTAACAGTGAAGCCATTGGTATGGTTTTGGTGTACACCACCATTGGAGAGCCTCATAGAGTTTGTCTTTTGTAGTCTTTTCATTGCTTTCAGGTACACTTTTCTTTCTTCAATGGTTCCTTGACAAATGACAAACAAATCTTTATGCAATAAAACATATATTAAAAGATAATCAAACTTATGCCCAACACACATTGCCTGTTAATTGTCCACTGCAGGAACTTCATAAAAGGAAAAAATCTAATGGTTTTGGTTAAATTTCATTTTTTTTAAGTGTATACATTTTTTACTATTTATTATATATGAATCCAAAGTGTTCTCTGACTAGACGAGATGGAGACTGTGACATCTATAGACATCCCCACTCCCTCATCATTGCCTCTCATTAGTGTCCACCTGTGTCATAGTTGGAGTCCTTTGGTTGTCCCATATAGAGAAGTGTATTTCTCCCATGGTTCAGAGAAGCAGGATCTCCCATTCTATGGATAGCGTAGGACCCACTAACAATGGGGTACTTTGTCGCAGTAAGTGGGCTTAAGCACCATATAGCAATATGGTGTGACCAAATCCCCATATTTTTGGAAAATGTTCAGGTTTTTTAATTGGCCTTGCAGGAGGTAAATGTATTTTTTGCATGTGTGCGCTGTACTATTCTTTTCTATTTTTTTCTTTTCCTTTACATCAGGTGCCCCAATCAGAGCCCCCTTTACAGCATATTTCCCCATAAGCATCCATCTATAAATCAGGTGTGCTCATCTGAGTCCTCCTTTACATTAGATGTGCCCATCAGAGTCCCCCTTTACATCAGATGTCCCCATCAGAGTCCCCCTTTACATCAGATGTCCCCATCAGAGTCCCCCTTTACATCAGATGTCTCCAGCAGAGTCCCTCTTTACATCAGATGTCTCCAGCAGAGTCCCCCTTTACATCAGATGTCTCCAGCAGAGTCCCCCTTTACATCAGATGTCTCCAGCAGAGTCCCCCTTTACATCAGATGTCTCCAGCAGAGTCCCCCTTTACATCAGATGTCTCCAGCAGAGTCCCCCTTTACATCAGATGTCTCCAGCAGAGTCCCCCTTTACATCTGATGTCCCCCTTTACATCAGATGTCCCCACCAGAGTCCCCCTTTACATCAGATGTCCCCACCAGAGTCCCCCTTTACATCAGATGTCCCCATCAGATATCCCCACCAGAGTCCCCCTTTACATTAGATGTCACCATCAGAGTCCCCCTTTACATTATATGTCACCATCAGATCAGAGTCCTCCTTTACATTAGATGTCACCATCAGATCAGAGTCCTCCTTTACATTAGATGTCACCATCAGATCAGAGTCCTCCTTTACATTAGATGTCACCATCAGAGCCCTCCTTTACATTAGGTATCCCCATGAGATCAGAGTCTTCCTTTACATTAGATGTCACCATCAGAGCCCCCCTTTACATTAGATGTCACCATCAGATCAGAGTCCTCCTTTACATTAGATGTCACCATCAGAGCCCCCCTTTACATTAGATGTCACCATCAGATCAGAGTCCTCCTTTACATTAGATGTCACCATCAGAGCCCCCCTTTACATTAGATGTCACCATCAGATCAGAGTCCTCCTTTACATTAGATGTCACCATCAGAGCCCCCCTTTTTCATTAGATGTCCCCATCAGATCAGAGCCTCCCTTTACATTAGATGTCACCATCAGATCAGAGTCTTCCTTTACATTAGATGTCACCATCAGAGCCCCCCTTTACATTAGATGTCACCATCAGAGCCCCTCTTTACATTAGATGTCACCATCAGAGCCCCCCTTTACATTAGATGTCACCATCAGTGTGCCCCTTTACATTAGATATCACCATCAGACCAGAGCCCCCTTTACATTAGATGTCACCACCAGAGTCCCCCTTTACATCAGATGTCCCCACCAGAGTCCCCCTTTACATTAGATATCACCATCAGACCAGAGCCCCCCTTTACATTAGATGTCACCACCAGAGTCCCCCTTTACATCAGATGTCCCCACCGGAGTCCCCCTTTACATCAGATGTCCCCATCAGATGTCCCCACCAGAGTCCCCCTTTACATTAGATGTCACCATCAGAGTCCCCCTTTACATTATATGTCACCATCATATCAGAGTCCTCCTTTACATTAGATGTCACCATCAGATCAGAGTCCTCCTTTACATTAGATGTCACCATCAGAGCCCCTCTTTACATTAGATGTCACAATCAGAGCCCCCCTTTACATTAGATGTCACCATCAGAGTCCCCCTTTACATTAGATATCACCATCAGACCAGAGCCCCCCTTTACATTAGATGTCACCACCAGAGTCCCCCTTTACATCAGATGTCCCCACCAGAGTCCCCCTTTACATCAGATGTCACCATCAGATGTCCCCACCAGAGTCCCCCTTTACATTAGATGTCACCATCAGAGTCCCCCTTTACATTATATGTCACCATCAGATCAGAGTCCTCCTTTACATTAGATGTCACCATCAGATCAGAGTCCTCCTTTACATTAGATGTCACCATCAGATCAGAGTCCTCCTTTACATTAGATGTCACCATCAGATCAGAGTCCTCCTTTACATTAGATGTCACCATCAGAGCCCCCCTTTTTCATTAGATGTCCCCATCAGAACAGAGCCCCCCCTTTACATTAGATGTCACCATCAGATCAGAGTCTTCCTTTACATTAGATGTCACCATCAGAGCCCCTCTTTACATTAGATGTCACCATCAGAGCCCCTCTTTACATTAGATGTCACCATCAGAGCCCCCCTTTACATTAGATGTCACTATCAGATCAGAGCCCCCTTTACATTAGATGTCTCCCCTCTCCCCCCTTGTACTCACAGCTCTCACACAAGGCGCCTGTCATCCACCTTCAGAGCTGTGGGGATGAGTCAGAGAAACCGTAAGTGAAAGCACAGGACCCGCCGATCACACACCACAGCAGGGAACAGTGAAAGAGGGATTGTTCAGGGCGCAGAGCTCAGCGCCCCGAGGACTTTCTAAAGGAAGCCAATAGAGCTTCTTGTTTGCAATCACGTGATTTCAAACACGTTATGCTTCCCTTAGCAGCTGTGTGTCTGGCGCCCTGCACACGCTTAAAGGGACATCATTTTTTTAAAAAACATTTATTTTTATTTTCATGATGAGTAGATTTGGGGGGGGGGCGGCGCCCCTGTGCCCCCCCTGTGCCCCCTATGGGCGGACCGTCACATTGGCCTAAGCTGGAGCAATGTAACTATGTACAAATTGCCAAGTTACCTAAACTTCAGCTTTAAACATTACTTAGGGTCCAGCATCCTCACTGTAAGTGCTCTCTAGCAGTGATAGATGAAATACTCATTTTATCTCGTAATTGTCATTGCAGCCCAAAGAACCTGAAGACAGGCCAAATAAGAGAGGCAAGGCTAAATTCTGGATCAGGATTACAAGCCACACTATGTCATCATACATAGAATATTATAACTGATAGTAAGTTATATAGCCAAATATCCATTACATGATCATGGTATTTTTTATTCAAGTAACTAAGTACATGAAGTCCTGTCTTTATACTATCCTTCATCTGAGACTTGTATTCTACACATTACCTAGGCACTTAACGGTGATTAGAAAATAGATACAGAATCTACATTCCTATAGTGATGGAACATAAAACTGGGAAATGTTGCAGGATGTTCAAACTTTTTTTGTCCTTTTGGGAGAGCCTTAAAGACTGTGTTCAAGATACCTACCAGCCCATCGATTTAATTAATAGTATAGGAACCATTTAGTGACGCTTTAAAGTGGAACTAAGTCCATCAATTTAACGGTTTCCCAAAACAGTTACATTTAAGGTATGCTGTAAATTATAACTATGACAGTTGCAACTCAAGATCAATGGATAAAATGGCAGCTTCCTTGGCTATAAAGGATAAAATTTGTAGAGGATGTAAAAATCGGGCTGCATCCCTATGTGTTGCACCAGAGAAAGATCAGGCCTCCTGTCATATCAGGCAGGGCTGTGCTATTTAGTAGAAAATCTTGGTACTGGATGAACAACTTATTTGGCTGTTAAAACAGCTCCTATATGTTTTCCACCTTTGTATTTAAAGAGGAACCTTACTACAGCCCCCCTCCCCACCCTCCCTTACCTGGTATGCTGGGTTCTCTTTAAAAAACATACCTGCCCAGCATTGTCCAGCTGTTTGGGTGTGACAGCTGCTGTCACATTCTGCCATCTTGGTCCTCGTCAGCCAGCTGCCTTTCCCAAGTTCAGGCAGGTTAGCCTACTGACACGTGGGGCTCTGCCCCCCCCCCCCCCCTCTTGCAGCAGCTCTATGAATGGCCTCCTGGGATACATGACAAGATTATCCCAGGGGACTGCTGCAGCATTACATGTCATTTAAGCCTAGGCTAGAATGATGAAGGGGGGCTCAAAAAAATAACACCCCCACCAAAAAAGATTTGGGCTATTGTGATTGAGGTGGAGAGCGGAGCCATGGACCCCAAGTCAAGTTGCAAAGCAAAGTTTAACTGATATGCGAGTTTATGCAATTCATTATTACCACGATCTTGAGAAATCTTGGATTTACCTTCATCATATTTATAGCTGTCAGTGATGTCTTCTAGTTCGTCCGCTCCAGCACACTTTGTACTAATACGATTTCCAATCAAATGTGGATCACAAAAATGCTTTTCTTTTTTTGTCCCATATAATGTCCATGACACACAATCTGCATTCACCATGGAAAAGACAAATGGGGAATCATAGTTCAGGTGGACCTCCCCTTCTCTAATGGCTTTCACAGAGGTAGGGCCACAGCAATAAATACCTGGAGGAACATAATAGGTTTATGTTGAGAAGCATAGTTAGCATGTAAGTGGTAACAAACAATTGCAATATGTTTTCTTCATACCATCACTTGTCTCCAGCGGGGTTGGATCTAGAACTTGCCATCCTCCATAGCCTGGAGGTAAGTCTCTTCTTGCCATCCAGCACTCACACCACACATGGAAGTTCCTAGGTTAAAAAGCAATCTTATAATTCTGACAAGAAATATCAGTCACACTAATGCCGTGTACTCACGGTCGGAATTTCCGATGGAAACAGTCCGATGGGAGCTTTTCATCGGATTTTCCGACCGTGTGTATGCCCATCGGTCTTTTTCTGTCGGCATTTCCGACCGACTTTGGATTGAGAGCCTGTTCGGATTTTTCGATCGCGTGTATGCAAATTCTGACGCATGCTCAGAAACAATTCGATGCATGCTCGGAAGCATTAAACTTCACTTTTATAGTGCCGTTGAACGTGTTGTATGTCGTGGTGTTAATGACCGTCGGAATTTGCTGTGACCGTGTGTAGGCAAGACAGTTTGAGCGAAATTCCGTCGGAATTCCGATGGGAAAACCATCAAGGCTTTTTCTGACAAGAATTCCGATCGTGTGTAACTGATCCCAGCGCTCAACAGACAAAAAATTTCTTGCACACTAGCTGCTATTATATAAAAAGAAAATTGTAAAGATATGCAAGAAAAATATAAATACAATCCCAGCATTATCAGTGCTTAAAATACACAAAAGTATTCAGTGCAGTAATTGACATTCAATGAACAATAAATTGTACACAGACATTAGTCAGTAAATTAAGAAATAATTAAGTCCATAGAATAGTCCATGAAGTATATAGGGTGATCCGTATGCCCACAGAACCATAGAAAAAAATCACTGATAAGATCCTGATAACCTTCACGAATAAACCACGTGCACGAATATCCCCTTTGATAATGCACTCACCACAAGAATGAGTCATTCACCCTGATATCTCCACACAATATTTGATAGGCACCTGCCCGTGGGTCATAAAGGTTCCTCATATAGTGGATCAGAAAAAAAGAACACTCCACATAGCGTAATACTGTAATTTTATTAAAACAATATCCCCTACAAACAATATATGCTTACAGGAAGAACTTATAAAAATAGCGTGTATCCATTAACCTGTGCTACACAGCGTATGTCCTCTCACGGCTTCCTGGGATAGCTGGCCGCGATGAGACCCAGGATGACACACACCGGGATTGACAAGAGAGCCGCGTAGTCACTAGAGAGAGAGACTATGCGGCTCTCTTGTCAATCCCACTAATGTCAATAATGTCACTAATGTCAATTAGTGCACTATGCATAGCACGTGATAACCAAGGCTCATTGTTTCCCAAAAATCCTCACTTTCTTCCTTGCCTAACTTTATTAAAGTAGGCAAAATCATTTCATGATAAGGAAAGCCACATCAAAAAGGGAAAGGAAGCAACATTTACACAAGGCTCCGCATATTTAGATTCCTGAATGGCATGTGCACTTCTATGATGAGTGTCTTACCATATGCTGTCATGACTTTCCCGAGGAAGTTTTTTGCCACTTGAATCATAATATTCATCAATAACAAGATTACTGTTGGTATCATGAGCAGAATTGAAGTTGGTTACAACTCGACTTGGAATTCCTAAACATCTCATTACTGAAAAAAAAACAAGAGAACATCTAAGGTACTGCAAAAATATGTCTAGTGCCCTTGAATATCAGCAGGTGCTTGTCTAATAATGATAATGATATAATTTATATTGCTAGACATTGTATATATTTTATGATATTGGAAATTATTTTTGAACAAAAGTTGTTGACTGGACAGCTAAGATTGTCCATGGATTGAAAGACAGAGAACTTTATTCCTTATGCCGCGTACACACGATCGGACTTTCCGGCGGGATTGTCCGCCGGACAATCCGACCGTGTGTGGGGCTCCGGCAGACTTTTTGTTCCCAAAAGTACGGCAGACTTAGTTTGAAGTTTTGACTTAAAATTGTCCGAAAAGTCAGATTGTGTGTACATGGCTTTTTAGTGTTCCCATTCTAGTACCACAGTGGAGTTAAAACAACATGTTTGCAGGAGTTTAATGATTATTTTTTTCAAAAGTGTTAGTGTAAAGTTGAACACCAATATACATTTTGGATAGGGTCGGAACCTCTATTTGGTTTTTACTGTGGTCATCTGGGAGGGATGTGAGGAGAGATTGTTTCATTAGTATATACTATATCAGAGATAACGGGGATACAGACATCAGTAAAACACTTTTTTGTAATGAAAAAGAGAAGTGTTAAAGCAGTGGTTCCAAAACTGCAACCCTATACTTGCCTTTAATTGGCCCTTGGGGACTATACTTTGGGGACAGTAATGATGGAGCACTTTTCCACCCAATGATGCCAACGATGAGACACAATTTCTGCTTCTGACACCAACAATGGAGTACTATTTCTTCCACTGACACCAACGATAGAACACTATTTCTCCCACTGATACTACCGATGAGACACTTTTTCTCCCACTTACACCAACTATGGAGTACTATTTCTCCCACTGACATTAAGGACATGGAATTATTCCTCCCACTGACACCAATGAATAGGCACTTCTTCCCACAGGTGCTAAGCCATTTTTACTCCAGCTGACCACAGTCTGACTCCCCTAGAATCTGAAGGATGTTGAACTTGCCCTTTGTTTAAAAGTTTGAAGATTGTCAAATTAGAACCTCCCATCAGGTTTGTATTGCTGTCTATGTATATGCTGGGGGAATGTGCCCTGTTACATGGAACTGCTGTCTCTGTGATTGAAAATTAGGAAGAATGTCCCCAGTGGGGACATAGACAGTAATCAAAACCTGAGAAAGGTTCTAACCTCTCTCCAATATAGTAAAAAGTGTTTTACTGATATCTGTGTCTCTCCTGGATGGAATTTCCCTAATGTCTTACCATGGAGACCACTGTAAATAAAATAGGGATTCTACCTATTTCCTGCTCTATCCAAAATGTTTTGGTTACTATAGTAAGGAGTATGCCTTTAGATAGGGATGGTTGCGGTATGTCAGAAATGTTACATGGGATGATTTTGCAAGTGGTACAAGGTAGAATGAGCTTGGTCCAAGCTTGGGCTCAGATCAAACCCAGAAGGAAGCTGTCACTCCAGCCCAATCAACTGTGGCCATGGACGAAAAGTGGATCGGACCAATTGGATGGGAAAAATTAGGTTCAGGCCCACATCCCTTGTACAACATGTAAAAGAAAAGTTCCTCAAAAAACAGGACTTTAAAGGACCATGAACACTCAGAAGAAAAGTATATACTAAAAAATATTATAATTTAACATCATATCATAAAACACATAATGACATTGAAATACACATAGAGTTGCATCATATAAAAGAGAATGGAGGAGGCCCAAACCAACTGCCAACTAGACAGATAAAATCCAATGCGTTTCAACATGTGAAGTAAGGGTCTTCTTCAGGAAAACAGGGAGAGTGCTGAAAGGCTTCCATAAAAATGCGAACTGTGGCCAGGGCATTCCCTACACCACATCTATACCTGTACAAAGGGCTGGGGATGCTTGTGACATTATTGACAGATCTGGACTAAATCCAAGCTCATCCTTACTTATGATACTTAGGCAGTGCAGGATATCCTTGTGGGAAGAAATAAGAACTTGCAAACATGGAATTGTTGAAAAATGTTAGTGTGTTTTTTCTTCATAGAAAAGAAGGTCACCCTCTTGAAAAAAAGACTGCTGTGGTTTTTGGAATTGAAGGTACATTATAAAATAATTATATCCAATTTGTTTGAGTTTCAATTTCAGCCTATTTATGAACAGCTTTTACTTGACCAAACTTTGGTAATTTCTTCACCTAGAATTTGATAATGAAGTTATCTCGCCTTCTTACATTAGATGTCGGAAAGCCCCAAAGCTTGTGATATCCTTAAAGTGGAACGTCATTCTCTCAATCAACATTGACTATTTTAAATCCTTATGCTGTTAGCATTAGTAAATACATAGGAAGATATATTATATTTACTTTTTAAAAACATTTTATTTTAAAAAATTTCAGCTACTTCCTGGTTTCCAGGCCTAGGCAAATGATGTCATACCCCCCAGGAGTCGTCAGGAGGGGAGGATGGTTTTCTCAGCTAAGCACACCCTTCTGCCTGCATGCCTGAGCTAAAGGGAGGTAGATTCAAGGAAGTAAATGCTACATGAATCATCTGCCTTTACTCAAGATGGCCACTGCCTGACATGCTATGGGGGTGTTTGATTGCTCAGCAAAATAAAGCATGGAGACATAGATGTATGGGTGAGTTTGCTTTGAATAATACAAATAAATTAAATAGCGTTTTTGGTTTGTGGTGCTCAGATGCAGTGAAGTTCTGTTATAAATGTATTGCTATAAATGTATGTATGCATGTATATATTGGCATAAATGTAAAAGCAAGTATGTTTTATGAATGTACATTACCTGTGCACATGACTGCTGCAAAGACCCAGCACTGACCATATTTGACTGGGTGGCAGTCTGCTTTATACCATTGTCTTAAAATGGCAATACTCCCATTCCATGAGGAAGGATTGGTACCATTTTCGTAATCCTCACTCCAGTTTCCTTGAAGGACTCCATTATCATCATTAGAGTTAATCTAAATATTAGAAAAACAATAGTCATTGCAAAACAGTAAAGAATATATGCTGCACACATTTTATATAGGTTATTACATATTGTATTAACAGCTTCTGAGTATAAACAGCTTCTGAGCCACATTGGGGTATCAGAATCAACTTTCCAAAGCTGAACTCCAGGTATCTCTGGGTATCTCCCTTCTACTGCAAGGGTTTAGTGCTAGTTGATTTGCAAGAAGCACAATACTAAGGTCTCTTTCACATGAGCAGCCAGAGGATGCTAAACACATGTAGTTGAGCCAGGATTTAACCACCCCTCGACTGCCCAGCTAAATTCTACTAATGATTCCAGATGGGCTTTACACATGATGCGGCCATGGTCATTTTCACTTGGCTTGCAAAGTTTGACAGGTGGCACTGCCTGTCAAAGGGGCCTATTAAGGTCAACGGGATTGTTCTGACACAGTGAGCGAAATACTTGGCTTGCAGTTGCAATGCAATATTTTAATAAAAATCCCCTTTGACATAAAAAAAGACATTCAGGAGGTGGCTTTATTGTCCTCATAAACGCCTGGCAGCCGCTGCTCTACTGCCCTCTTAATAGCTATCGACCACAGAGCACTTTTCACAGGGCGGTAGACACTGCCGCCCATGTGAAAGAGCCCATACCCTTTTCTTTGCTCCCCCAGCAGCCAACACTTAATTCCAAGGCTCCCGGGATGTGGGAAGGTGGTCCTTCATTGTATGTGATGTCAAAGAGCTGTGACTGGTTGAGCAACAGAGGACAGGTTGTCTGGAGAAAAGAAAATCTGCAGAAGCAAGGGATAATATAAGTATTGTACCTTATCCCTTACCCCTAAACAAAACAAACATTAAAACCCATGCACCATGGGGGAAGCAGGGGTTGCGTGGCACTACAAGGTGAAATGTTAGCAATACCTGGAGTTTGGCTTTAAGTGTCCACTTAAAAATGCTATGTCAGTTATACAGTATCTCACAAAAGTGAGTAAACCCCTCACATTTTTGTAAATAGTTTATTATATCTTTTCATGTGACTACACTGAAATAATGCTACAATGTAAAGTATAGTGAGTGTACAGCTTGTATAGCAGTGTAAATTTTCCCTCTCAAAATAACGCAACACACAGCCATTAATTGTCTAAACCGCTGGCAACAAAAGTGAGTATACCTTTAAGTGAAAATGTCCAAATTGGGCCCAAAGTGTCAATATTTTGTGTGGCCACCATTATTTTCCAGCACTGCCTTAACCCTCTTGGGCATGGAGTTCACCAGAGCTTCACAGGTTGCCATTGGAGTCCTTTTCCACTCCTCCATAACGACATCACGAAGCTGGTGGATGTTAGAGACCTTGCGTTCCTCCACCTTTTGTTTGAGGATGCCCCACAGATGCTCAATAGGGTTTAGGTCTGAAGACATGCTTGGCCAGTCCATCACCTTTACCCTCAGCTTCTTTAGCAAGGCAGTGGTCTTCTTGGAGGTGTGTTTGGGGTCGTTATCCTGTTGGAATACTGCCCTGCGGCCCAGTCTCCGAAGGGAGGGGATCATGCTCTGCTTCAGTATGTCACAGTACATGTTGGCATTCATGGTTCCCTCAATGAACTGTAGCTCCCCAGTGCCAGAAGCACTCATGCAGCCCCAGACCATGACACTCCCACCACCATGCTTGACTGTAGGCAAGAAACTTGTCTTTGTACTCCTCACCTGGTTGCCGACACCATCTGAACCACATAAGTTTATCCTCGTCTCATCAGACCACAGGACATGGTTCCAGTAATCCATGTCCTTAGTCTGCTTGTCTTCAGCAAACTGTTTGCAGGCTTTCTTCTTTCATCTTTAGAAGAGGCTTCCTTCTGGGATGACAGCCATACAGACCAGTTTGATGCAGTGTGCGGCGTATGGTCTGAGCACTGACAGGCTGACCCCCCCACCCACCCCTTCAACCTCCGCAGCAATGCTGGCAACACTCATACATCTATTTCCCAAAGACAACCTATCTATATGACGCTGAGCACGTGCATTCAACTTCTTTGATCGACTATGGCGAGGCCGGTTCTGAGTGGAACCTGTCCTGTTAAACCGCTTTATGGTCTCGGCCACCATGCTGTAGCTCAGTTTCAGGGTCTTGGCAATATTCTTATAGCCTAGGCGATCTTTATGTAGAGCAACAATTATTTTTTCAGATCCTCAGAGAGTTATGTGCCATGAGTTGCCATGTTGAACTTCTAGTGACCAGTATGAGAGAGTGAGAGCGATAACACCAAATTTAACACACCTGCTCCCCATTCACACCTGAGACCTTGTAACACTAAGGAGTCACATGACACCAGGGAGGGAAAATGGCTAATTGGGCCAAATTTGGACATTTTCACTTAGGTGTTTACTCACTTTTGTTGCCAGCGGTTTAGATATTAATGGCTGTGTGTTAAGTTATTTTGAGGGGGACAGCAAATTCACACTGTTATCCAAGCTGTCCACTCACTACTTTACATTGTAGCAAAGTGTAATTTCTTCAGTGTTGTCACATGAAAAGATATGGTAATAAAATATTTACAAAAATGTGAGGGGTGTACTCACTTTTGTGAGATACTCTAGGTGGGGGCTGGTAGGCTAAAGCAGCCTTTGACTTTCTATATACTATATCTTAGACGCACAAACATTTTCCTTCCATAGTCATCAACTCTTTTTCTGTCCACCTGAGAGTTTTGGGCATTCCCACCAAAGTTTGCAACCTTTGTATGTTTGTCTATCGTCTTGTGTATTACATAAAATATTAATGTGTAAGGCAAATCAGGGAGACACTGCTCTCCTCATCGCTACAACCATGTAGCTAAGACACCCGATTGTGACATCAATGACTTTTCCCGGCGCGCTGCGTCACCGATCACGTGACTTTTTCAAGGGATCCTAGAACATATTACTGAGAGCTTTGTTTGACCCAAGGGGGTTGCCTCCTAAGGTGAGCAGGCATTGCTACTGGTGATTGAAGTGGTGCCATTATATTCTGTGGAGGAGCACTCATTTTTATATTGACTGTATTTTTATATTGACTTTTTTATATTGAATTTTTTTCGTATTACCAATTGTTGGAAATTTTTAGTTCATTATATAATTTCACTGGATAACAAACTTAAAATCGGAGCAATCCAAATTGCAGTGTTATAGATTTCATATCAAAAGGTTTTAGTTCTCTTTACTTACTGAAATTGTATACTCACCATGGCGCACACCACTCGACTTATGTATACTGCATTATTTCTACAAGATAAATCCTTAAAAGCATCTTTCAGGTAGTTTAAATTCTTGTCCAACAGCTTTAAGCTTATATCCAAGATGTCTTCTTCAAACTATAATGAAAGGTTGGCTTAATATTAGTATATGGGCAACATCATATAATAAATATAAAAGAATATTCTGAGAGCTGATGATGGCACCTGACCTACTGGTTGCCTTTTTTTTTTTTTTTACATTTGCAAATTTTTTTTTACCCATTTGCTGAAAATCTTACATAGATCAGTAACCTTTCTTTTCGTTAAGCCCTTGTACACACTGCCACAGCTTCAAAGTCACGTGACTTAATGGGGCGCGACTTGTCATGAGAAACCCCCCTGAGGGAACACAGTTAAATCCTTGATCGCCCACTAGTGCTAACCCCTTCCCTGCCATTGTAATTTTTACATTCATCAGTGCATCTTTATAGCACTGATCAATGTAATAATGTCACTGGTCCCCAAAAAGTGTAATTTGGGGTCAGATTTGTCCGCCGCAATATCACAGTCCTACTAAAAATCGCAGATCGCCGCCATAACAAGTAGAAACAATAATTAAAAAAAAAATTCCCCAAATCTATCCCGCAATAACTTTTGTGTAAACCAATCAATATACGCCTATTGTATTTTTTTTACCAAAAATAAGTAGAAGAATATATATGGGCCTAAACTAAAGAAAGAAATTAGTTTTTTTGGATATGTATTATAGCAATAAGTAAAAAAAACATTTTTTTTTTTTCAAAATTGGCGCTCTTTGTTTGTTTATAGAGCAAAAAATTAAAACTGCAGAGGTGGTCAAATAACACCAAAATAAATCTCTATTTGTGGGGGAAAAAAGGATGTCAATTTTGTTTGGGTACAGCGCCGCAAGACCGCGCAATTGTCAGTTAAAGTGACGCAGTGCCGTATCGTAAAAAAATGGCCTGGTGGTTAAGGGGGCAAATCCTTCCGGTCCTTAAGCAGTTAAAGTATAACTAAAGGCAAGACGTTTACATTTTGGATAGAGTGGAGCTGGATTAGAACCCCTGTCTGTTTTTATTGCTGTCTGTGCCCCTGTTAAGGAAATTCATCCTCTCTATTTGTCCTGTTTGCCATTATCATTGAAAGTAAAAGAAAATCCCAAATTTTGGGTTGTCTCCAGAAACGTAATAGAGGGAAAAACTTCCAATGGGGATTCTAGTTCTGGTGACCTGGGCTTCCCCAAGGAATTCCCCTAATTTTCAGGGATTTCTTCTCACTCCCTGTTTTGGCTATGGGACAGGAAGTGAAGGGAAATCTCCGCAATGTGACACAGATGGCGAAAAAAAAATCTAACAGGGGTTATAAACCTTCCTTGCGCTATCGAAAATGAAAAGAAAAGTTTCGCCTATAGTTCTGCTTTAAATGTATGTTCTGCTGTGTTAGCTGCACTGTTTAGTTAGTGTTGCCCAGGAGAAGCAGATAAGGGTTAACTCTGCTAGCCAGACTTTTCTGGGCTTTTCTGAGGAGCACTGCCTTCTGCAAGTCTAAAGAGGGGATCTGTATCTAGGTGAAAAGTGATAACTGCTCTCTGTCTGGGAAGAGAAGGAGATGGCTGCTGAGGATGTAATCTCCACCTGACTACTTTACCACCACTTCTTGGACTATAGTTAGGGTTCCAGGGGCTATGGATTTACATGGACTTATGCTACTAGTTATGGATTCAGTGGCAATTATGGACTCTTGCCTTACTAAGGACTTTAATGGACTGTACCACTTAATTAAGGTATGACTACCTCATGGGGCCCTATTAAGGGGCACTACAGAACTTTGTTAAAAATGGGATAGAGATGTTATCAAGTACTGCTCCAATGTCTCATTTAACTACTTTAGTGGAGAATCTTTATTGTTTATCTAAATAACCTGGTCTGAAGTCTCTCAAGGAGTGCATGTATCAAAAGAACAGGGCTTGACCAAAGGGACGTGACAAGTTAGAGAAGATGCGGTACATGGGTCTAACGAGCAGATAAACTATTCCAAGGAGGCTATATAGCTAAGGACTACCATGTTTGTGCCACTTGCTAAAGCAGCCAACCAGCCAGGAAACATGTGACTTGGCAGGGGTGACCGATACTCTAGTGGTGAAGGGGTGTTGTGCTCGCCCCCTTGACTAGTCCCCGGTTCCCCACGCACTGGGACAAACCTTGTGGCACAGAGTACCTAGAGACCTAGCCTGGAGTCACAGAGAGAGATGGCCCCAGGAGGAGCATGGAGCTATGGACAAGTGTGTATCCTGCATCCATTAGTAACATACAGAACAATGTCACTGAGAGTGAGGTGATGGGACTGCTGAGTTGGTGGAGAGCGGCCCAAGCTCCACAGTACCGGCTCAGAACTGCACGTTGTGTCTGCGGTGCATTGTTCAATGGACTTTTGTTACATAGTTACATAGATCAGTGCCTACATCCAATCAAATACAGGCACTGTTCTGGTGTTCTGACAGCCGGCAGGGGAGATTTGTCCATCCACGCTGTTAGTGTGGATGGAAGAATCTGTTAGATGATGATGTCCTCATGTCAACGCCACGTTCTGCATCTCTGAGGAATTCTCACCATTGGAGAAGATTTGAAGAAGAAAAGGAGCCTGCCTGTTATGTGACTAGAGCTCAGAGTTGGGCCTTAGGCCCCTTTCACACCGGGGCGTCTTTCATGCGATGCAGTGCTAAAAATAGCGCCTGTTCACCGCATGAAAAAATCCGGCCCCTTTAACTCCAGTGTGAAAGCCGGCGGGCTTTCACACTGGAGCGGTGCGCTAGCAGGATGACAAAAAAAAGTCCTGCTAGCAGCATCTTTGGAGCGGTATAGGAGCGGTGTGTTCACCGCTCCTATACCGCTCCTTCCCATTGATTAGAATGGGACACCGCGGTAAAACCGCAGCAATACCGCCGCAAAACGCCGCTACGACGGCGCTCTGCGGGGGTGTTTAACCCTTTTTCGGCCGCTCGCGGGGGGTAAAACCGCACCGCGAGCGGTCGAATACCGCGGTTGAAACGACGGTAAAGCAGCGCTAAATATAGCGCTGCTTTACCGTCACCGCGGCTCCCCGCCCCAGTGTGAAAGGGGCCTTAAAGAGACAATGAGGTTGATTTACTAAAGACAAATAGACTGTTTACTTTAAGATATAAATATAGTATTCCCGCGCTACAACAGAGAATGGTGGTGTACAATATGTGAGGTGCAGCGAACACCGAAAGGGTTAAAAACAAAAAACCAAAATATGGAGAAATGGAAAAAATAAATGTGTGGTGTCGCGCTCCTAAGATGGTATCAGTATAGATACTGCATACGATGACTGTATGTGTCAAATCGGCGGACAAGAAATGGTATGCAGGTTTAAGGTGACTGTGTGCAACTCTGGCTAAACCATCAATAAAGCAGTCAAATATATGAAATAAAATACTCTAATATCCGTTAAAAGGCAACAATCAATAAGAGAGAGTACATAAAATGTATACGTATATAAATATATATAAAGTGACTAATGTGCAAAAAACCATAGTAAAGACACACTATAGTGCATAGATAAATTAATGTGCAAACCGCATAAATGAATAAATACAGTGACTGGAATAAATACAATCACTAGACGGCGGTGGAGATAAAGTATTAATGAAGTGATAGTGAGTGGTTCAGGTTGGTATAAATAACAGAAAACTGTATACCAAAATACCAAAGAGGGGATGGGGGGGGGGGGGGAAGGGGTTAAAAACCAATAAAGTGTTGGTGAATACGCTAGCAGCAACGGGTCGGTGATAGTGCTAGTGATAGCAATAAATGTGAACAGGAATTGGCAACAAAAAGAGAGGTGATCAAAGTATTATGGATTGCAATGTGATTGAAAGATCAACATATACAAAAACAATAAAATGGCAGTCCATAAGGCATAGGGTTCTGTGAACAGCGCGAAGCTGGTAATGACAGGTATGATCCAATCTGGGCTGCACTCTGGTGCCAAGTGACAAGTGGAGGTGGGTGATAGTGATTGAGCTTGCCCAGGGTGATGACAGTGCTGGGGTCTTCGGTGCTGGTGACACCCGTAGGTGTACTCCCTAATTACCTTTATACTGCAAGGTATGCAGCATGTATGTGGATGCCAGGAAGGTGGGCTCTCTCTGGGGGGTACTTCAGTGGTCTCTCTGGGGGATGTTGCTCAAGGGGTCTCTTTGCCGGTCCTCTTCTCCTGTCCGGGATGTATGGAACCTATACAGTGGTTGCTACCTGGTGCTCAGGACCAAGTTCCGCTCAGCACGTACCAGGGTATAGTGGGTGAGGGGGAGGAGAGAGTAACAAAAGGACTCGTATAGTGTAGTAGTCTTGGAAAAACAATGAATGAGCTTTAATGTTTAAAAAAGTTTACTCACATAGACAATGGAGTTACAATGTGCATTCAAAACGAGCGCCGAGCTCGTAGCCAGTGCGTCACTTCCGGGGTCCGTATCCTACGCGTGTCATCCCCGATGAAGTCACGTGACGGTGACGACACGCGTAGGATACGGACCCCGGAAGTGACGCACTGGCTACGAGCTCGGCGCTCGTTTTGAATGCACATTGTAACTCCATTGTCTATGTGAGTAAACTTTTTTAAACATTAAAGCTCATTCATTGTTTTTCCAAGACTACTACACTATATGAGTCCTTTTGTTACTCTCTCCTCCCCCTCACCCACTATACCCTGGTACGTGCTGAGCGGAACTTGGTCCTGAGCACCAGGTAGCAACCACTGTATAGGTTCCATACATCCCGGACAGGAGAGGAGGACCGGCAAAGAGACCCCTTGAGCAACATCCCCCAGAGAGACCACTGAAGTACCCCCCAGAGAGAGCCCACCTTCCTGGCATCCACATACATGCTGCATACCTTGCAGTATAAAGGTAATTAGGGAGTACACCTACGGGTGTCACCAGCACCGAAGACCCCAGCACTGTCATCACCCTGGGCAAGCTCAATCACTATCACCCACCTCCACTTGTCACTTGGCACCAGAGTGCAGCCCAGATTGGATCATACCTGTCATTACCAGCTTCGCGCTGTTCACAGAACCCTATGCCTTATGGACTGCCATTTTATTGTTTTTGTATATGTTGATCTTTCAATCACATTGCAATCCATAATACTTTGATCACCTCTCTTTTTGTTGCCAATTCCTGTTCACATTTATTGCTATCACTAGCACTATCACCGACCCGTTGCTGCTAGCGTATTCACCAACACTTTATTGGTTTTTAACCCCCCCCCCCCCCCCCCTATCCCCTCTTTGGTATTTTGGTATACAGTTTTCTGTTATTTATACCAACCTGAACCACTCACTATCACTTCATTAATACTTTATCTCCACCGCCATCTAGTGATTGTATTTATTCCAGTCACTGTATTTATTCATTTATGCGGTTTGCACATTAATTTATCTATGCACTATAGTGTGTCTTTACTATGGTTTTTTGCACATTAGTCACTTTATATATATTTATATACGTATACATTTTATGTACTCTCTCTTATTGATTGTTGCCTTTTAACGGATATTAGAGTATTTTATTTCATATATTTGACTGCTTTATTGATGGTTTAGCCAGAGTTGCACACAGTCACCTTAAACCTGCATACCATTTCTTGTCCGCCGATTTGACACATACAGTCATCGTATGCAGTATCTATACTGAGACTGTTTTTACTTTGCAAGGGAATTTTGCCCAGAGCTAAGTTAATGAGCTGAAGCCCTGCTGACTTCCATCATTTAATCATGTGCAAAAAAATAGCTGTTTTTTTATTTTTTATCATCCTTGCATGCGATTGGGTATTCCTGACAAAGTAACATTTAACCACATTCACTAATTTCTTGCACTATTTGCCTTTAGTAAATCAACTCCAATGCCACCTTGCCATTTCTGCTAATGCAGTATATACAGTATTTGCTGCTCAGTAGTAAAATGTGCAATAAAGGAAGTTGTTTCATGTTTCCTTGAGTGTTTCTTGTTAGAACATTTAATAGTAACAGCAGAATAGGCATTTTTTTGAGTAAACCAACACCATATACCTGCCCAAAGTTCCATGGACAAGAAGAAATCCATTTGTGGTTGCCTTGATAAACAAACCCGTAGTCATTAATGATGTATTCCTGTCGCTTGGGTTCATTCTCCAAGAAGACGTCATCATCTGCCAAGTTCAGACAAGACATAAACTTACAAATTTCTGGCAGACACTAAAACAAGTACCATCATATATACGTAATTGTCTTGATTTATATTATTTTGTTTTCAAGACAATCATGTAATTTTCTTAATCCAGTCATTTTTTTACTTTTTGCATTCTCATCGAGGTTTCACCAGAAGTAATTCAAGTAAAGGCATTGAGAACTTGTGTGATGTATTTCAGTTACATTACTACTGAGTTTTTTCTTTTATTGTAAAGCATATCTAAACCCAAGTTCAAAAATGGAATTTACTGTATTGTATCTTACCAGTCCTTAGATGTGGGGGCTGCAAATGTTTTATACTCTGTAAGGGCCTAGGGCCCAAACTGGCCTTTAACTGGTCTTTGGGGCACTTTTTTTTCCAACTAACACCAATGATGGGGCACTATTCCTCCCCCTGACACCAATGATGGGGCACTATTCCTCCCACTAACACCAATGATGGGGCACTATTCCTCCCCATGACACCAATGATGAGACACTATTCCTCCAACTAACACCAATGATGGGGCACTATTCCTCCCCCTGACACCAATGATGGGACACTATTCATCCCACTAACACCAATGATGGGCACTATTCCTCCCATTGACACCAATGCTGGGGCACTATTCCTCCCATTGACACCAATGCTGGGGCACTATTCCTCCCACTAACACCAATGATGGGGCACTATTCCTCACCCTGACACCAATGATGGGGCACTAGTCCTCCCACTAACACCAATGATGGGGCACTAGTCCTCCCACTAACACCAATGATGGGGCACTATGCCTCCCACTGACACCAATGATGGGGCACTATTCCTCCCACTGACACCAATGATGGGGCACTATTCCTCCCACTGACACCAATGATGGGCACTATTCCTCCCACTGACACCAATGATGGGGCATTATTATTCTGACTGACAACAACAATGGGGAATAATGATTCTTCCCACTGACAGAAATGATGAGCACACTATTCCTCTTACTGACACAATGATGGGTCACTATCCCTCCCACTGACATCAATGATGGGGCACTATTACTCCCACTGACACCAATGATGGGCCACTATTACTTACACTGACACCAATGATGGGGCACTACTCCTACCAATGACATCAATGATGGGGCACTATTCCTTCCACTAACACCAATGATGGGACAATATTCCTTCCACTAACACCAATGATGGGACACCATTCCTCCGATTGACACCAATGATGGGGCACTATTCTGGTAAGTTCACCTTTTTTGTGGGTGTGCATTGGCAAAAGAGACATATATATCTCTTTATATTGTAAGATACTTATATTTTGTATATTTTGTATTTAATTAATTTTTTCGTTTGTATCTCTGTACAGTTTTTTTTCGCTTTTTTTTTCTGCTTTTCTGATTCGTATATCCCCTGATGAAGCTAATGCGAAACATGTTGGGTTAATATACGAAAAAGCAACTTCTGTTAAAGCTGAATATTCACCCAATGACCACCTCTACTATGAATTGTTGATTACTAGTGAACAAAGTGACCCTGTTTGTTTTTATTCTATATTCTCATTTAAAATCATTATATATATATATATATATATTTATATATATATATATATATTTATATTTAAATTATTGTTTTTCATTATTATTTGTAAGCACCGTAAAAATCCCCTCTTTCCTCTCCTCACTTCAATAATTAACTATTTTGGATGAGGTGCCAACCATTTGGGTGTTCTACCTGAGCCGGACATACTTTACATAAGATGCAATATCAATATGCATTTTTTTGTACTTGATTAAAAATAAATACAGAACATTTTAATTATTATATTTTAGTACATAAGGAAAGTAAAATTATGAAAAAAAAAAACAAGTTTCCTTGAAAAATGCTTTTGACATACCTGCACACCAGGGGTTGAACAGCAGCACAAACGTCCCTAGCTGATAAACTGTGGCTTTACTGCCCTTGGAAAGCTGAACCTTTAGAGTGTATTGTCCAATAATAGCATTGGGTGACGGCATGATGACGATTACCACTGATTCGGATCCATTGGACTCCAGAGCTGCACTCCAGGCTCTTCTGTTTAATGCCTTTGTTATGGGGAATATGACTTTTGTTCCAGAAGGCTGGTCAGGCCACGGTCCTAATAACACAAAACAGTAAATGTATACAAAGAAGGGTGGATCAAAGAGAAGATTTATTGTTAAAGCTCGGTATTAGTCAAGGTGTAATAATGCATTTTTATTTGCCATAGGATGTTATTGTTTACTTTACTGAGCCTTCATGGCTTCTTTGAGGGAAATCACTTGCCTGTCTCCGCAATGCAGAGAATTTTGTCTCTTCCTTCTTCAAATCCTTTTGTTTTGAAGTGTAAGACTAATGAAAACGGCTGTCCTCTGCGAAGGATAAGACGCCTGTCGCTAAATTCTATTGTATGGTGCAAGGTGTTGTTTTTCTGGCATTGAAAGTCTGTATAGGCCACATCCAGTACTAGGGAAGAAGAAAACATAAACATACTTAGAATGCCTGATACTAATGTGTTCACAGGGTTCATAGACAATCAAAAAGCTTAAGTCGATTTGAATCCTAACTAAACATCTAGTTTCTAAAGCATGTATATCATAGCCAACTGCCATTTTTTAAAATACAATACCGTGTTCACTTATTTTTTCAATCTTTGCTATTGCTCTCTAGCAGCCTCTTTGCACCTACTTCATGTTAACATGCACCCTAGCAATGGCTGCATGGCGCTTTACCATCGTTTTAGTGGCGCTTTTCGCATGCTATCGGGACGCTTTTAACCCTTGGATAGCGGCCGAACAAAGGGTTGAAAGCGCCCGTGTTGCGGTGCTGCCAAAGTGCTTTTGCAGGCACTGCCCATTTATACGTTGCTACCAAAACGCCCCGAAAATGCTGCTTCCAGGACTTTTTTTCCTGTCCTGCAAGCGAACCGCCCCATCAATTTAAAATTCGCCCTCTTCTGTAGCCATCCACCCCTTATACTAGATAACAGTAATACACCCGCCCCTTGCAGAGTAGCACGAGCATCGGGAGCATGCAGCAGCGTCTCGCACAATGTCCTGGTGATTGCGCAGGTGCTGTGTACAGCTGACTCTCAGCTGTTCATCTTCACCTATTTTCGGCAGCTCCGTTCTGGTTCGTACTGCGCCAGCACTGCGCCTGTGCAGTACAGGGGGGTCCTTATTTACCGGGGGGACCTTTCGCCGCAGAACACCGGTCACAGTCTCCTATCATGCAAATTGGATGCGGGGAAACCCACACCAAATTTGCATAAGTGTGAACCCAGCCTGAGTGAAGACAAATATTCCCAATGGGACACAACTACTATAACCAAAACTGAAAAAAGAGTTTTACTTTACATACACTTTACAGAAGAGTACTGCATTATGGGTCTCTTTAGATGTTCTTGATACATTCACTACAATATCTGTTAGATAGAGGTTTATGTGTTGCATTCATGATTTTGCATGCTCACCTAAATTCATATAAGCTATCTATGCTTCAGCATGTTTGCTATCATGCCTCAATCCCTGGAATTCATAGTGACACTAATTAGAAATCCTGTCTCCTGACACGATCAACTCTAACATAGAAGAGGTCTTATTTAATTCCACTTTTTCAATATGGCGGTATTTCCTAACCACTTGAGGACCAGGTCTTTTTTGACACTTTTTGTTTAAATGTAAAAATATGTATTTTCTTGCTATAAAATTACTTAGAACCCCCAAATATTATATATAATTTTAAAGCAGAGGCCTTGAGAATAAAATAGTGGCTGTTGCAATTTTCTATGTCACATGGTATTTGCGTAGCAGTTTTTCAAACGCAATTTTTTGGAAAAAATACACTTTTTGAAAACACATTATAAACACAATAATACAATACCTAATTGTTTGGCAAAATAAAAAAAGATGATGTTACAGTGAGTAAATAGATACCAAAGGTGTCGCGCTTTAAAATTGCCTGTGCAGCGCAACAAGCTTCATACATTTTATTATCCATGGGCGATGCTTTAAAAGCCTTTACAGGTTACCACTTTACATGGGGGGTCTGGAGCTAGAATTACTGCCCTCGATCTGACGTTCTTGGTGCCACCTCACATGTGTTGGATGATCACTATTTGCTTGCGTGCGGTACAGATGCTTTTAAAAGCAGGGGCATTTAAAATGTTTCCTAATTACGGTATTTATTTTATGTTTTCACTGTCCTTTTAATTTTTTTTAGATCACTTTTATTGTTATCACAGAGAATATAAAGAGAGAATATAAATATCCCCTGTGATAGCAATAGGCTCCCCTCAAAATCCATACCAACCTGAAGGGCCTGGTAAGGATTTTGGGGGGGGGGACCCTGCACCATTTATTTTTTAATTTTGGTACGGGGTTCCCCTTAAAGTCCATACAAGACCTGAAGGGCCTGGTATGGAATTGGGGGGGGGGGACCCCCACGCCATTTTGTTTGGCGCGGGGTTCCCTCAACCACTTCAGTACACTGTGTTATACTACTCTATATACTACACAACTGGATCACATGGCCCTAAGGGTTTAGTTACATCCACAAAACCAGAAGTGATCAGATCACTCATCCCTTACAGTTTCTTAGACCATAGAGATGATCAAAGCTATTCCGGTCTCCGATCAGCTCCATGTCAAGCCGGTGGAACTGCCGTCTGTACTCTCGGGTTCCCCCAGTGGGATGGTAGAGTCTGAGAGAGCTGAAGAAGGCGGTGGGGGACGTTCCCTCTCACTGCTTGTAAAAGTAATCCAGCAACTAATTATCCGCTTAGATTGCTTTTACAAGAAAGCTAACCACCGGTTAAAAAAGACAAACAATACCACTCAAAAGTTCAGTGACATACTGGTACGTTGCTGGTCATCAAGTGGTTAATACATTTGTTTCAGCCATAGCAACAGGATGTTCAAGGGTTGAATTGTATTTATTGCGTGCCCGGCAGCTTTCAAACGTTTTGACGTAGGACTTTCTAATACAGCTTTAAAGCCAGAAAAAATTTGCAAATGCTTTACTCTTTTATGTTTTTTGTGAATTTGTTGCAAAGTTTCACATGTAGGGCAGTCTAATGAAATGAATGAGCTGCCCTAAATGAAACAAGCAATATCGTACCTGCATAGGTGTGAACAAAGCCTTAATTGACCTGGATCTTTAGAGATAACACAGAAGTGAACATTGCAACATCGGACAATACGTAGCGAAACCAGATTCTTATTCTTGGCATTTATTACTTCATTAGATTAACCACAAAGCTGGCTGAGTCATTTGTCTCCAAAAATTTAACAAACTGATATACATTTATATAAAATTACAGAGCCAAAACAACAATTAGTACTGAAATTAATTTAAAATAATTTGAAATTAATTTTAAATAAATTTGGAAATTATGTCTAATGTTTTAGTATGTTTGTTTTCGCCTGCAAGAACCTGGAGCTGGTAATTCTTATGCCGCGTACACACGTGCGGACTTTTGCCGGCGGACCTAGTCCAGCGGACAATCCCGCGGGACTTTCCAGCTGGGTCCGCTGGACTTTCCGAGCGTGTGGACTTGCCCACACACGCACGGACTTCTCCAGCGGATAATCCGCCGGCCAAAAGTCCGCGGGACTTTTGAAAATGAACGGACTTGCCCACACACGGAGCAGTCCGTTCATTTCGAACGTAACTTCAGGTTACGTAGCTAGCGTAGGCAGTAAATGCCGCCGCGCTAGCTCCGCAAGCTGGCATGGATTTAAAGGGAATCCCCACGCCGAAAAAACGGCGTGGGGGTTCCCCCAAATCCATGTCAGACCCTCATCCGAGCACGCAGCTGGCAGGCCAGGAAAGGGGTGGGGACGAACGAGCGCCCCCCCCCCCTGAGCCGTACCAGGCCGCGTGCCCTCAACATGGGGGGTGCCCTGGGGAAAGGGGGGCCGTGCGGCCCCCCCCACCCCAAAGCACCTTGTCCCCATGTTGATGAGGACAAGGGCCTCTTCCCGACAACCCTGGCCGTTGGTTGTCGGGGTCTGCGGGCGGGGGCTTATCGGAATCTGGGAGCCCCCTTTAATAAGGGGGCCCCCAGATACCGGCCCCCCACCCTATGTGAATGAGTATGGGGTACGATGTACCCCTACCCATTCACCTAAGGTGTAAAATGTAAAGTACAAAAACACACACACTTTTGAAAAAATATTTTATTGCACTGCTCCGGGGGTCTTCTTCCGTCTTGGGGGTCTTCTCGCCGGACTCCCCCGCTCTCTTCTGCTCTTTTACCTAGCTCTTTCACGAGGGGGGGAGTCCGGCTACCTTCTTCGTCGCCGCCGCCGTCTGGGGGTCTCGATCCGCCTTCGGGGGTCTTCTTCCGTCTTGGGGGTCTTCTCGCCGGACTCCCCCGCCATTTACCAAGCTCTTTTACCGAGCGGGGGAAGTCCGGCTACCTTCTTCGTCGTCGCCGCCGTCGTCTGGGGGTCTCGATCCGCCTTCGGGGGTCTTCCGGGGGTCTCTTCTGTTCTTGCGGCGGTCGTCGTCTTCCGCGCCGCCGGCGCCTTGTCCTTCTTCTTGTTCTTGTTCTTGTTCTTCTTCCGATGTTGACCGACGCTCTCTCTGCCCGGAATGCCTGTGCCGCTCTGCGCTCGGACTTATATAGGGGAATGGGGACAGGGTCACATGCACATGTCACATGGTGACCCCGCCCCCTTGTGTTGTCACAGTCCCAGCATCCTCCGGGACTGTGACAACACAAGGGGGCGGGGTCACCATGTGACATGTGCATGTGACCCTGTCCCCATTCCCCTATATAAGTCTCAGCGCAGAGCGGCACAGGCATTCCGGGCAGAGAGAGCGACGTGTCAACATCGGAAGAAGAAGAAGAACAAGAACAAGAACAAGAAGAAGGACAAGGCGCCGGCGGCGCGGAAGACGACGACCGCCGCAAGAACAGAAGAGACCCCCGGAAGACCCCCGAAGGCGGATCGAGACCCCCAGACGACGGCGGCGACGACGAAGAAGGTAGCCGGACTCCCCCCCCTCGTGAAAGAGCTAGGTAAAAGAGCAGAAGAGAGCGGGGGAGTCCGGCGAGAAGACCCCCAAGACGGAAGAAGACCCCGGAGCAGTGCAATAAAATATTTTTTCAAAAGTGTGTGTGTTTTTGTACTTTACATTTTACACCTTAGGTGAATGGGTAGGGGTACATCGTACCCCATACTCATTCACATAGGGTGGGGGGCCGGTATCTGGGGGCCCCTTATTAAAGGGGGCTCCCAGATTCCGATAAGCCCCCGCCCGCAGACCCCGACAACCAACGGCCAGGGTTGTCGGGAAGAGGCCCTTGTCCTCATCAACATGGGGACAAGGTGCTTTGGGGTGGGGGGGGCCGCACGGCCCCCCTTTCCCCAGGGCACCCCCCATGTTGAGGGCACGCGGCCTGGTACGGCTCAGGAGGGGGGGGGGCGCTCGTTCGTCCCCACCCCTTTCCTGGCCTGCCAGGCTGCGTGCTCGGATGAGGGTCTGACATGGATTTGGGGGGAACCCCCACGCCGTTTTTTCGGCGTGGGGAGTCCCCTTTAAATCCATGCCAGGTCACGGAGCTAGCGCGGCGGCAGTAACTGCCTACGCTAGCTACGTAACCTGAAGTCACGTGCTAAATGAACGGACTTGCCGATGAGCGGCAAGTCCCTTCATTTCAAAAGTCCCGCGGACTTGCCCACTAACGGCGGGATTGTCCGCTGGACTTCCAAGTCCAGCGGATAATTTGAAAACAAAACTTCAAACTTTAGTCCGCCGTACTTTGGCGCCAAAAAGTCCGCCGGCGCCCACACACGAGGGGATTATCCGCTGGACTTCAGTCCAGAGGATAATCCCGCGGGATTGTCCCTTCGTGTGTACGCGGCATTACTGTTTGGCTTTTGGTGCTTGAAGGAAATTAAAAAAAAAGTACCTTAACCACTTGCCAAACCAGCCGCTGCAGTTTTACTGCAGCAGAATGGCACGGCTGGGCGAAACAACGTTATGTTACGTCGCTTCGCCCTGTGGGCACTAGGGGCGTGTGGGCTGGTCGCCCCGAAGCCGATCTCAGTGCCCGGCGAGCACGATGACCGACGGGCTCCCGCGATCGCTCGTGACACACACCGAGAACCGGGATCTGTGTGTAAACACACAGATTCCGGTTCTCTGAGGGGAGAAGAGACTGATCGTGTGTTCATACAAAGTATGAACAGTGATCTGTCATCTCCCCTAGACAGTCCCATCTCTCCTTCAGTTAGAACACATTGAGGGAACACAGTTAATCCCTTGATCGCCCCCTAGTGTTAACTCCTTCCCTGCCAGTGAAATTTTTACAGTAATCAGTGCATTTTATAGCACTGATTGCTGTATAAATGCAAATGGTCCCAAAAATGTGTCAAAAGTGTCCGATGTGTCCGCCATAATGTCGCAGTTCTGATAAAATTCACAGATCGCCGCAATTACTAGTAAAAATACTAGTAAAAATAATAATAAAAATGCTATAAATCTATCCCCTATTTTGTAGATGCTATAACTTTTGCGCAAACCAATCAATATACGCTTATTGCGATTTTTACCAAAAGTATGTAGAAGAATACATATCGGCCTAAACTGAGAAAAAATGTGCTTTTTTAAAAAAAAATGGGGATATTTATTATATCAAAAAGTACAAAATAGTGTTTTTTTCAAAATTGTCACTCTTTTTTTGTTTATAGCGCAAAAAATAAAAACTGCAAATACCACCAAAATAAAGCTCTATTTGTGGGGAAAAAAAGGATGTCAATTTTGTTTGGGTGCAGTGCCGCACGACCACGCACTTGTCAGTTAAAGCGACGCAGTGCCGAATGGCAAAAAATGGCCTGGTCATTCAGCAGCCAAATCTTCCGTGGCTGAAGTGGTTAATATACCATGATGCTTAAATCCTGTCAATTTTCCCTTTGGGATATTCCCCTTCACTTCCTGTCTCTGTGACTCAATGGGATGTGTCTCTTATGCCCTGTATACACGGTCGGATATTCCGATGGAAAAAGTCTGATCGGAATTTGTTGTTCGGAAAATCCGATCGTGTGTGGGCTCTAGAGGGCTTTTTCCGTCTGAATTTCTGACGGAAAAAATTTGAGAGTATCTAAAATTTTTCGAAAACAAAATCCGATCAGACTTTTTCCGATCGTGTGTAAAGAATTCCGACGCACAAAGTGCCACGCATGCTCAGAAAATTTTGCTATTGGCTACTACCCATCGTATGTATTTTACGTTACCTCGTTCGGAACGATCGGATTTTCCAACAACTTTGTCCGACTGTGTGTGGGCAACACCAGTTTCGGACAAAATCCGTCGGATTTTGTGGTCGGAATGTCCGACCGTGTGTATGGGGCATTAGACTGTGATCACTGATGCATGGGTCCCCATTAGAAGATGAGACCAAAATCGAGCTCTTTGGCATCAACTCAACTTGCCGTGTTTGGAGGAGGACCCCAAGAACACCATCCCCACTGTCAAACACGATGTACCCCCACAATGTCAAGAGCCTCATTTAAAGTCCCAATTTCCTTCTTCATTCACCGTCAAACAGGGAGGTAGAAATATTATACTTTGGGGGTGTTTTTCTGCTAAGGGCACAGAACAACTTCACAACATCATATGGATGATGGACGGTGCCATGTACCATCAAATCTTTAGTCAGAACCTCCTTTCCTCAGCCAGGGCATTGAAAATGTGTCATAAATGGGTATTCCAGCATGACAATGACCCAAAGCATACGGCCAAGGCAACAAAGGAATGGCTCATGAAGAAGCACATTAATGTCCTGGAGTGGCCTAGTCAGTCTCCAGACCTTCATCCCATAGAAAATATGTGGAGGGAGCTGAAGGTTTGAGTTACCAAACGTCAGCCTCAAAACCTTATTGACTTGGAGAGGATCTGCAAAGAGGAGTAGAACAAAATCCCTCCTGAGATGTGTGCAAACCTGGTGGCCAACGAATGTTCGCTGTTGTAACACCGATCCTCCTCCCAGCCAATCAGGAAGCCGGTTTTAACACCGGTCACCCGATTGCCTGAAAGGACAGGCGATCCTATTGGACACATAGGGGGAGGAGGGGAGGAGCTGGAAGCCATCATGGATGAGAGGAGACAGAGCCGCTGCACCACGCTGCCTGCTGGCTGCCACCCACAGCCAATGGGGTAAGTGCCGGACCGACCGGCAAACAACGGGGAGTGGGTGCCGCTCGGGGGTGGGTGCCACCCGATATACACCAGCCACCACTGAGTAAATCCTTGAAAAAAGCTTCCTGTGTGAATATTCTTTTTTTTAAGAAGGTGTGCCTTGGGCTGTGAAAAGGGGGGGGGGGGGTGCTTAGGCCTGGAACATAAGGGAGTTTCTCCTAAAACAGGCATGTGCCTACCCTATAGTAAAAAAGAGTGGGGGGGGGGGCACCTGGCCAGCTTGGTGGGGGGAATCCCTTACACACCTATGTGTTGCGGTAACAACAATGTTACCACAATGCACCATACATGTGTTTGTGTGCCATTTTTAATGGCACCCCACTAAAGAAAACACATATGTTATTGTGTGTCGTTTTGCTAAAAATGGTGCCTGTCCATTCTGGTGTGTTGATTGCTTTATTGCAATGACCGTCAACATGTGACATAATGCATCCTAATGTAGAGCACAAACCGGATTGGTCTGGCATTTTGATCCCGGGTTCCATTGCCTAATGAACAAACAGGCACACAACTTTTGCATGCTCAGAAGCCGTAAACAGGCCGTGTAGCTTTTGTTTTTTTTATTTTGGGGAAGAACTTGGATGGGGTAGGGGTGAGCCTAGGGATACTCCAGCAAACTGAGCAGCAAGCGAACAGGAATTCCCAAATAGATTCAGTCCTGAATGCAAAGGGTAGCAACTAAGGGTCTTCCAAGGGAGTTAAGGAAACTCCATGGATCCGACAGACAAGAACTTACTGTTTCTGATTTCGAGACAGCCAAGTGCAGGTTCAGCAAACTTCAGTACTTCAGTTGCCAATGTACTGGATCTGTAGGGAACTTTCTGAAAGCACTCCTGGAAGGATAGGGCAGAGGTTCCCCAACCAAACTGTAGCTGGGACAGCCCAGAAAGGCTGCAGTCCAAGGGAAATCTCCCAGGGGTGCCGCAGCCCTCAGTCTGGGGCTTGCTCCCCTAGGACCAAGAGACTTCGGCACTGGACTCTGGCAATCTATAGCTCTCTGAGTTCCCTGCTGATCACCTGCATAATAGCCAGGGATTGGCTGAGGAGATATCAATATGCAGGCTGGGGTCATGATTCTCCCACACACTATGTCCCAGGATCCCCTGGGAGACAGGTGGAAGCAATTGAGCACATGCCTTTGGAGCCCAGAGCAGACCTGGCTAATCAAGCCATACCTCGCTCATTACAGAGAGGCCAAAAACTAAATTTAGAAGAACGGTAGCTCTGAGGGTGCTACAATAACACAACCCAGAAAGGAACAGTGTGTATGGGCCCTGAGGTATAAACTGTTACTCAAACAAACTCTTTAACTAGTTACGGACCGTCTGCCACAGTTGTAGTGTGGCAGGTTGGCTCCCCTGCGCGAATCGCCATTGTTCGTATAACAAACATGTTATACTCACCTCCTCTGTGCATTGGTTTTGCACAGAGCAGCCTGGATCCTCCTCTTCTTGGGTCCCTCTTCCCTGCTCCTGACCCCTTCCTCCTGTCGAGTGCCCCCTCAGCCAGCAGCTTGCTGTGTGGGCACCCAAGCCGAGTAACAGTTCTGTGTGTCCATTCAGACACTGACCCCGACCCGGCCCTGCCCCCTCTCTCCCCTAAATTGACTAACTGACTTTGGGCTCTTTCACATGGACGTGTCCGTGTACGGAGCCCGCTCTGCACAGCGGGGGATCGCTCCGTCGATCCCCGCTGAGCAGGAAGATGACAGGTCTGTCTCTGCACTCTGTGCAGGGATGGACCTGTCAGAGCGCCGCTCTCCGTTATGGGGGAACGGATGACGACGGACCGTAGAGTCCGTCGTCACCCGATCCGATCCGCAGACGGATGGAAAAATAGAGTTTTCCTCCGTCACACTTTTTCGGATCGGAGGACATGTCACCATTGACATCCGACTCGCCATAGAGATTTATGGATCGTCCGTTCAGGTCCGCCTAAAAAAACTGACAGGCGGGCCTGAACGGACCGTCCGTGTGAAAGGGGCCTTAGATTGACAGCCGCGAGAGCCAATCTTAAGGAGAGTCCCAGATGGCTAAGACACTTGTGCACATCACTGGAGAGAGATGGGGCTCAGGTAAGTATTAGGGGTGCTGGGGAAGCTGCTATACACAGAAGGTTTTTTTTTTTTTTTATCTTAATGCATTGCATTAACCACTTCAGCCCCGGACCAATTTGCAGCCAAAGGACCAGGCCCTTTTTGCGATTCGGCACTGCGTCGCTTTAACTGACGACGTGGCTCCAAAACAAAATTGGCGTCCTTTTTTTCCCACAAATAGAGCTTTCTTTTGGTGGTATTTGATCGCCCCTGCGGTTTTTATTTTTTGCGCTATAAACAAAAATAGAGCGACAATTTTGAAAACAATGCAATATTTTTTGCTTTTTGCTATAATAAATATCCCCAAAAAAATATATAAAAAAACATTTTTTTTTCCTCAGTTTAGGCTGATACGTATTCTTCTACATATTTTTGGTAAAAAAAAATCGCAATTAGCGATTATTGATTGGTTTGCGCAAAAGTTATAGCGTTTACAAAATAGGGGATAGTTTTTATAGCATTTTTATTAATATTTTTTTTTTTACTAGTAATGACGGCGATCAGCGATTTTTTTATTGTGACTGCGACATTATGGCGGACACATCGGACATTTTTGACACATTTTTGGGACATTTGTCATTTATACAGAAATCAGTGCTATTTAAATAGCACTGATTCCTATGTAAATGACAGTTGTAGTGAAAGAGTTAACCACTAGGGGGCGGGGAGGAGTCAGTGTGACGTGTTGTGTTTTTTTTTTACAGTAGGGGGCGTGGCTGTACGTCTGACGTCATTGATCGGCGTTCCCGATGACAGGGAACAGCCGATCACTGACAGTCAGTGTAGGAAGGCGGGGAGAGGTTTGTTTACACAAACCTCTCCCCGTTCTTCAGCTCCGTAACCCGATCGCGGGACACCAGCGGCGATCGGGTCCGCTGGTCCCGCGGCCGGGGTCACGGAGCTCCCGACCACAGGCAGGCACATGCACGATCACGTACAGGTACGTGATTTTGCCTGCCCGTGCCATTTTGCCGACATATATCGGCGTTAGGCGGTCGGGAAGTGGTTAACATAAAAAAACTTTACAACTCCTTTAAGTCACAATAAGGGCAAACTGTTTTTTTTCTTTTTTGATTCATTGGGTAAGGAGGGTGTTTTACTATCTGTATCTTACTGGGAAGATTACCCTTCACTTCCTGTTCCATAGCCAAAATATGAAGTCAGAGGAATTCCCATCAAAGTGAGAGAATCCCTTGTTTCACCAGAGCTGGGGTCCTAATTGAAAGATTTCCCCACTATTCCTGTTTTGGTGACAAGTGACAACCTAAAATTTGGAACTTTCTTTCACTTTCACTCTTGGTGATAACAGTAAACAGGACAGATCGAGAGGGTGAATCTCCCTAATAGGTACACAGACAGAAATACATTCCTGGCAGGTGTTCTAATCCGTTTCTACTCCATCCAAAACTGCAAAACGTTTTGCCTTCAGTTATACTTTAACACTGAACCTCTGGCCTCACCTCTTAACCTGACCCTAACACTTAACCCTAAAGCTTACTCTAACCTTACCCAAAATTAAAGTGACACTTCAAACAAACAGCTACATATACAGTTCAAATGCATATAGATTTCTGATTTTATCAGCCAAAGGATTTGTCAGGTTGGTGAATGATTATTATAGCTAACACCTTTCCCCACATATTCCAATTGACCCATTACTATGATGGGTTGCCTTATTGGATAACAGAAATGTGTGGTAGGTGGGTGGATGGGCAAACTCCATTACCAAAATGCGCCAGAGCTTTGCCTACTAAAGTGTATCAAAAAACAAAAGCAAAAACTGAATAAACTGCAGCTCATCAGACCTAACCACTTCCCTACCGCCATACAGGAAAATGATGGCCGCAAAGTGGTTGTTCAATCACAGCTCATCACATTGTAACTAGGAAGTGTCGTTGATCGGCTTTTCCTTTACTCGCGCTGACAAGTCATGAGTAGAGGAGAGCTGATCGGCTGCTCTCCTGACAGGAGCGGTCTGCGCTGATAATCAGTGCATCGATTACCAGTGCATAACCATCGAGGGTGCCCACTAGAGCCCACCAGGGATACCAACTAGAGCCCACCAGGGATGCCCACTAAAGCCCACTGGGGATGCCAATGAGTGCCAATCATTGCCCATTGAAATGCCAATCTGTGCCCATCAGTGATTGCCGGTCAGTGCTTCCTAAGCAGTTCTGCCTATCATGTCATCTATCCGTGCCCATCAGTGCCGCCTATCAGTGCCCATCAGTGCCGCCTATCAGTGCCACCTATGAGTGCCCATCAGTGCCACCTCTCAGTGCTGCATACCAGTGCCATCTGTCAGTGCCCATCAGTGCTGCTTATCAATGTCACCTATCAGTGCCCATCAGTGCTGCATTTAAGTGCCTCATCATCAGTGCCCATCAGTGCCACCTCATCAGTGCCGGTCAGTGCAGCCTCATCAGTGAAGGATTAATTTTACTTATTACTTAATTACTTACTTACAAAGTTTTGTAACAGAAACAAAGAAAAACTTTTTTTTTCAAAATTTTCTGTATTTTTTAATTTGTAGCGCAAAAAATAAAAAACCCAGTGGTGATCAAATACCACCAAAAGAAAGCTCTATTTGTGGAAAAAAAAGATAACATTTTTGTTTGGATACAGTGTTAAATGACCGCGCAATTGTCATCCAAAATGCGACAGCGCTGAAAGCTTAAAGTTGGCCTGGGCAGGAAGGGGGGAAGTGCCCTGTATTGAAGTGGTATATGGTGGCTGCATAAAGAAAGATTTTGCCAACTATCTGGATAACTGTTTAGGTCAACATCCCTGGTACGTGTACCAAAAAGAGAGTTCCTCAGGAGTGGGACTTTGAAGGACCAAGAATAGTTGAATATATCAAAAAAGTGCAAGATATATTAAGACAAATATACAGACAGTGATAGGTAAAAAATTGGTTGATCAATAAAAGCAAAGAACATGGGATACAGTGGGCAACATGGAATCAAACCACTAAATGAACCTAAGGATCTACTGTCAAGGTTAAGACAGAGGAGATCAATTCAGACATGTTTCAACAGAAACAGGTGAACATCTTCTTCGGGGCCAGTAGGTTATGTGACTCCAGCTTTATGCAAACTCAATACCATATATCAATGATTCAACCAATGCAGATCATAGCTCAGAATCCCAAATGTAAACTGCAGGCCTCCTAAAGGGGCCAGAGCCCCCGAAGGACCATTGTGCATGAAGCACTGATGTCAAGCATGTATGTCATATGGTACACTGGATGACTATGACAATTGGAGAAGATCTTAGCTTCAGGGCCATATATTTGCAACACCCCGATGAAAAGGGAAAGACAGGCGCAGCCTTAATTGAGTATAGACCAATTATATCTATCGGTTTAACCTGAGCATATCTAGCTGTGCATTAAAACAGCGGTGAAGCTGCTGTTTCCCCGATACGTCTGTCCCTGAAGAAGACGTTCACCTATTTCTGTTGAAACGCGTTGGAATAGATCTCCTCTGTCTTCCCCTTCACAGTAGATCCTTAGGTTCATTTAGTGGTTTGATTCCATGTTGTCCACTGTATCCCATGTTCTTTGTTTTTATTGATCAACCAATTTTTTTTACCAATCACTGTCGGTATATTTGTCTTAATATATGTTGTACGTTTTTGATATATTCAACTGTTCTTGGTCCTTCAAAGTCCCACTCATGAGGAACTCTGTTTTTGCTATGATGGCTGCATTAGCTTGTTTTTTTTTTCATGCTTGTTCCACTTTCTGTCCTATGATGACAAACCTCAATCACTGTACTGTATATTTGGAGCAGCAGCATTGTCACCCTGGGACAGGAAGTGTGTTATGCCCCATACACAAGGTCGGAAATTCCGACGGGAAAAGTCAGATCGGATTATGTTGTCGGAAAATCCGATCGTGTGTGGGCTCTAGCGGACTTTTTCCATCTGAATTTCCGACGGAAAAAATTTGAGAGCAGGACCTTAAATTTTCCGACAACAAAATCCAATCAGACTTTTTCGGATTGTGTGTATAGAATTCCGACGCACAATGTGCCACGCATGCTCAGAATAAATTTGGGGAGGAAAGCTATTGGCTACTGGCCTCTACGTTGTCCCATTGTACGTTTTTTTGTATGCAACACAAGTTTTGGCCAAAATCCGTCTGAAAAATTCAGACGGATTTTGTGGTCGGAATATCCGACTGTGTGTACGGGGCATAAGAGAGCGAGAACTGGGAAAAACGCTGACTAATAAGAGTACAGCACAGGCAAGAAGCACAGGATGTTATCAAGCTTTCTGACAGTATCAACAAGAAATTGTTGTACACATTGAACATAGTTACATAGTTAGTATGGTTGAAAAAAGACACAAAGTCTATCCAGTTCAACCAATAAAAAGGGGAAAACAAAACAAATTTTCTTTTTCTTACAATCCTGTATACACAATTCCTTCCTGATCCCCCCAAGAGGCAATCAGATGATCCCTGGATCAAATTTACCTATCAATATATTAAAATACTTTCAGCGGTACAATATATTTAACAGTCCAAACGGGAGCACGTAAGAGACATTCATTGTTAAGGTTTGCATACAATTTAAGAATGGCTCGGCAATTGGTTGCTGAGGGGGCAATGAAAGGTTCTGTAGGTATGTGCAGGCATCTCTAGGTAAAAAATACTTATATAGTGTATGTATTCCAACTTTAAATGTAACTGTTTACCTGGAGTTTCACCTAAAAGTGGTTCTAATGGTAAAACATTTATTCCCTAATGCATTCCTTGCATTAAGGTAAAAAAAAGTTTTGCCACTTGCTGTACCCTTCCCCCTAAACACTTACCTGAGTCCTGTATTGATCTAGCGCTGTACTCGTCTGCCGGTCTTCTCTCCTCTCACCCGCTCTCACAAGCTTGGCTGAGAGCATCGGAAACCATTGGAAGCCAATGTGAGCAAAGACTCCTAGGGTCCTTTGACTATTGGGTGTCTGGCCAGGCAACCTCAGTCTGTTCCTGGAACCTGCCATCCATGCTTTCAAAGGGATGGCACTGTGAGGCTTGGGCCTTTTACTTTTTGACAGACTGGTCTTCATTTGTAAAACAGTTTTTGGGCACTGTTACCTCGACTGACCTGTTGTTTTTTTGTACTGGACTAAATTCCCAGTGTTCTTTTTATTGACCACATCCTGTTGTTTGGTCTATTCTTCCTAGTTAGGTAGTATGTCGTTCCACCTGTTGGGGGGTTGTTTTGGCCCACAGCTATTGCTGGTCTCATTAGGTAAAGCTATTCCCCTTGGTAATGATCTCTCCTGTCCTGGCATGAGCATCAGTATGTTGCTCTGTGGCCTTCCTTTTTTGGTAGCAGATTCCCATGTCTTGCAGGTGGTTTCATCAGATTAAGATTTGAAGACGGTCCTTCTGATTGTCCTCTGTTCAGATCTGTCAGTGGTCCTCCTGTAGGATGCTTGGGCACACACGGGAAACTGGACAGCAAGGGAAATTGGTACAGTGGGACATGGAAGCATTTGCTGAAGGATGCCCTGTGCGGCTCTCTGCAGCAGCTGAAAGTTCTCTCCCTCCGGCCAGCTTTTAGCTGCTGCAGGGAGAGACACAGATACAGGGCATCATTCTGTAATTGTTCCTCTCCCCTCCCACATCTGATGGCCCCCTGTGTGCCTGGGCCCCCCTCTTGCAGGCTTCCCTGTCTTGCCAGTGGCTGCAGGTACACATGGTGATATGTCACAATCAAGATGGAGAATGGGGAAAGGGCTAGTAAATATGTCATTTACTAGCCAAGTGAGTGATCGGTACTGATCACCCACTCTGTTCATTCATAACTGAAAAAGAGTAAACTGTGTTTGTTTACTATTTCAGTTTATAAATGAACAGGAGCCTCTGTCTCCTGTTCATTCATCTTCAGAGGCTGCAGAAAAAGAAATTGAAGAATCTGTGTCCTCAATTCCTTTCTCTGTCTCAAAGATGAGATGTTAGGGGTCTGTTTAGTGTTGTAAAAAAAAAAAAATGTAAAACATATTTAAAATATGTAAAAAATAATAACATTGTAAAAAAAAATTATAAAAAACTTAATTTAAAAAAATCTTACATTTTTTTTTTAAATTGTAAAATGTAATTAAAAAAATTGTAAATAAAAAAAAACAAGGGCTCATTGATACAGGGTCTCAGGACCTTAAAGAGTGGAGCTGGAGACGTCTGTTACTCTATGGGGATGCAGCAGCTGTATGAACACAGCCACAGGTCCCAATTTGATAATTGTGCAGGCGTAGGTGAGATGCCCCAAGTACACAGTATGTCAGTGTTTGGAGGCTATACACCTGCACCCACACATTTGTCAAATTAGGACCTGAGGCTGTGTTCGTACAGCTGCTGCATCCCCATAGTGTAAAATAGCCTGCCTGCACACAGCAATAGCCACATAAAAAAAAACAAATTCACATTCTACATGCCTTTGCACTCATGCGAATGACACCCGAAACAGTTTTATATTTTAGATTAAGCAGCAATTTTATAAGTTACGTTGTGTTTGTGTCTGCTAATACTAATTTTAGTGTATTTTTAGTGAAAATATTGTTTCAATATTTCCAGAGGTGGGGGAAGACCCTGTCAGGTAGGCTGCTTTAGGAGCACAGTGCCCCAACGCTCGGTATAGTTTGCTTTGTATATTGCTTTCTATCAAAACTGAGGCATGATGGGTAGAGGAACGGTTATACAGGGACTGGCTTACAACTTTTCCATTTGACAGTTTTCCAGCCTCCTGGTGGTCTCAGTAAAACCCAACAGTTTCTGTATTCCTGTGTCCTTCAGTTGGCTTGAAGAATGGAAATGGAAATTTTTTTTTTTTTTCTTTGGTGGCCTGAGTAAGCACCTAGGTAAGAAAAACACAGAATACCAGCTACAAGGTTTCTGCACGAGCCAGATAATAAATGCTGAAGGGCAGCAGGTTGGGTACCAGAGTCCAAGATATCAGCACATTGCTGTTGCAGCAGAGCATGTACAGTGTTATGTCACTAGACTAATACACCTCACAAATCGATCCATGACTGCTGCCCCTCTCTGCCAATCCCTTCACTGGCTTCCCCTACCCCACCATATAAAAATTCAAAATGCTAACCACAACATACAAGGCCATCTACAACATTGCGCCCAGCTACATCACCAACCTCATCTGCAGATATTGCCCAAATTATCCCCTCCGCTCCTCCCAGGAACTCCTGCTCTCTAGCTCCCTTGTTACCTCCTCCCATGTTTGCCTTCAGGACTTCTCCAGAGCCTCTCCCATTCTCTGGAACTCCCTGCCCCAGTATATCTGACCAGCCCCTAACCTGTCCACCTTTAGGAGATCCCTGAAAACTATCCTATTCAGGGAAGCCTATCCCACACCCACCTAACAACTGTCCCCGAGAAACCCAATCAAATCATTGCATCTATTATCTTTTGTACCACCACCCCCTCCCTTTAGAATGTAAGCTCTACGAGCAGGGCCCTCCTGTCCCTTCTGTATTGAACAGTATTGTAATTTTGCTGTCCCCCTCTACATTGTAAAGCGCTGCGTAAACTGTTGGCGCTATATAAATCGTGTATAATAATAATAATAATGTCACTGATGGACTCTCAATGCTAAATATGCAAATAGTAACTTTGTCCAATGAGGTCCAATAAGTGCTAGCTTATCATTTTGCTGGTCTCTCTGAAACCCCTGTCTTTGGGCAGATATAAGGTGGCTCACAAGCTTCACGAGATTACGAAATGTCCTTTATATCACTTACCTTGCGCCATGTCTTATTATCTCTCTTCCCCTTCGCTCTGCCACTTTATGCTGTGTGCTTTCTACGCGTCTCCTGGAAAGACTACAGGATGTCACTAGTTGCTTTGTTGTCTGCGGGATGGAACATAAAATAGCCGAGTCAAGGTGGGGCGGCAGGAGTCATTACTGCATTTCTGATTTGGTAAATCACAACTGGTTCGCTCACTTGGAACAGATTTTTTTTTTTTTCTACTTGCCAATGCAAGTAGGTGCGGCTACAGATTTATAAATCTTGTCATTATTTCATCACTGCTTGGAGAAGCACTTTCTTTTGTGTTGCCTGGCTGATTCTATTCAGATATGTTAATGTATTCTTAAGAGATGTCAGAAATTTTTAGCTGTAGACAAATCATTCCAGCACCAGACCTTTGCTGCCCCAGTTTTTAGCTTTATGCAATTTTCATATTATTGTCCAGTAAAGCCTTGGATTGCGAGTGACTTGCGAATGTTCTACAAGACAAGCAAATTAAAATATTTTTTTTTTAACTTGATAAACAAGCGACGTCTTGCAATACAAGTAGCGTCACGTCACATCACGTCACAACTGAGTACAAGGCTCGGTTCACACTGCTGCGACTTGGGATCCGACTTATGAGACTCCGAGTCGCGTGACATGTGAAATCCCATGTTAGTCAATGAGAGCTGTCATTAATAGCACTACTGAAGTCGCTCTGACTTTTTTTTTTTTTTCATTTTTTAATTACATTTCTTAACAGACAAACAAAACAAAACCCAAGACATCATACACACTGAACCAAAAATGTAATAATACAGATTTAAAATCCAATATATCAATTATTAATTCAAAAGGAAAATGAAAAAGTAAAAATTTTATTTTTAACCGTTTGCGGACCAGTTTTACTGCGGTTTTAGTGCGTCAGGTTGGCTCCGCTGCGCAAAATCACGTTATAATACGTGATCTCGCGGGGCTTGGGTAGCAGGGGCACGCGTGCCCGCGGCGAGCTCCATGAGTCCGACCGCGGGTCCCGTGGACTCGATGTCTGCAGGGATACCCGCAATCGCCTCACGGAGAGGAAGAACAGGGAAATGCTGATGTAAACAAGCATTTCCCTGTTCTGCCTAGTGACAGTGTCACTGATCACTGTGATTGGGAGCGGTGATCAGTGTTGCCAACCGTCAGTATTTTTACTGGCAGCCAGTAAAAAACAGGCAATTTTCTCCTGCCAGTAAATGCCAGTAAAAAGAAAAGGTTGCCAGTAAAAAATATGGCTGTGACGCTCGGCCCGGAGTCAGCCAAGACCATACGAGTGCCTGGTACAGTGTGTTCGGCGGCTCTGGTGGAGGCGGTGCCTCAGCATGTCCTGTGATGTCATGGTGCAAGGGAGCCAAGCAGAGTGGCCAGAGCCTTGTGTGTGGGTCTGCTGGATGGGAGCAAGGCAGGCCAGGAGTGGGACCATCAGTGCTGTTTGGACTGGAGGGACCATCTGGCTTGGACAGAGACTGTCACTGTGACTCAGGAGGGGACGTGTCGTGTCAGTGATCTGTACTGCTGCAAACTGCTGTCAGTATCATTGTGAGAGTCAATTTCATGTGTGTGCCACCCATTCTTGCCCTCCTGAGTCCTGTCCCTGAGCTACTTACTATATCGAAAAAGAAATATGTTTTTTGCCTTATTATCTACCTTAAATCACATTGCTAATTACATATTGTACTTGTTTGTAGCCTAAATAGTGAAATTTGTACTTAAAATTGTAATTTTGTAACTTTTGGAAATGCCAGTAAAAACGTGGCTGTGCCAGTAAATTTTAGGTGTCGTGTCAGTAAATTTTAATGTGTTAGGTTGGCAACACTGGCGGTGATCAGTGATGTGTCACACGTAGCCCCCCCCAGTTAGAATCACTCCCTAGGTCACACATGTCCCCAAAACACACATGTCCCCAAATAATAAAAACACATGTCCCCAAATAAAAACACATGTCCCCAAATAATAAAAACACATGTCCCTCACATATGTCCCAGTATAATCACATGTGCAATGATTATCGGCACACATATGTCCGTGATCACCTGCACACATCTGTACATGATCATTTGCGTACATATGTCCGTGATCACGCGAACCAATTATTATAAACTTGTAGCAGAATACATTTTGGCTTAAATTTATGACAAAATTCGATTTTATTGGATTTCTTTTAAAAAAGAAAGGAGAAAATATTGTTTTTTTTTTCAAAATTTCCGCTATGTTTTCGCTTATATCGCAAAAAATAAAAAACGGAGTCGCAAATAAATACCACCAAACTAAAGCTTTATTTGTGCGAACAAAATTATAAAAAATTTATTTGGTTACATCATTGCATGACCGCGCAATTGTCACTGAAGGTGCGAGAGCGCTGAAAGCTTAAAATTGGTCTGGGAAGGAAGGGGGCGAAAGTGGCCAGTATTGTAGTGGTTAAAAAACACATCTCCCGAAAAAACACTCACTCTCTATACATATAATCAGAGCGTAATTATAATCAATAGAAAGCCGCCACTACGATCCCGTTCTAACCTCTCACCGCTCCTGCGGTGTTCCCGGGTAGGAGAGATACAAGACGAGTGACACTGGAAGTTGCTGCGTAGCGACGCCCTGACGCGTTTCCGTCATTACTTTCATCAGAGGGCGTGGCTACGCAGCGCAGCACTGAACCTTAAATCCAATTAAGACATTTTTATTTGAATAAATGGTTGTGGAACGAAGCATCTGAGTTTGCATTATTTCTTATGGGGAAATTTGCTTTGATATATTAGTGCTTTGGATTACAAGCATGTTTCCGTAACTAATTATGCTCGCAGTCCAAGGTTTTACTGTACTGTAAAAGTCTGAGTAATGCCACGGCCTCACGTATTAGCATCAGGCCTAGCATCAGAAAAAATATACTGTGTGCATGCAGAGATTACATTACTCACCTGACAATGTCTTTATATTTCATTCTCCCCAGAAGACCAGTACAATACCTAAGGCAGGGGTCTCATTTCAGTACAAGGGCAACACTGTATATTTTAAAATAATTTTGGGCCGAAAAAAGTCCCCAGCAGAATCTCTCTCATATCAGAGTCTCCATCAGGTTCACCATCAGTGTCTCCCTTACAATCAGTGTCCTCATTAGAGTCCCCCTTTACAGAAAGATCCCCATCAGAGTCCCCCCTTACAGCGGTATTCCAGTCAAAGTCTCCCTTACATCATCTCTCCCAACTTTTTGAGATGGGAATGAGGGACACCTATCTGCAAAATGATGCAGGGCATAGGACACACCTCTTGCCACGCCCCCTTAAAGGAGAATTGTTCAAAAAAACAAGATTGGTTAAACCCACAAGTGCTTTTTTTTTTTACCAGTACTATTCCTTTATATTGGCTTTTGGAATTTACAAATGCAGCAATTTAGAATTTGGATGAACAGTTTAGACCTGGAAAACACTTTTTGATAGATAAAAAGTGAATTTTATATACAACTATATAGATCAGACCAAAATGAGGGACAAATGAGGAGGAATGAGGGACAGACAGAGGGACATTGGTCCAAATCAGGGACAGTCCCTCCAAATCAGGGACAGTCCCTCCAAATCAGGGACAGTTGGGAGCTATGCTTACATTAGTTGCTCCATCACAGTCCCCATGCACTGGCTCAATGCACAGATGTGAACCTAGCCTTACTATTGTAAGCTGTAAGCATGGCTGTAGATGTACCAGCAGAGTGGGAAAAAGGAGCCAGAGTAGGTCTGGACAGAGGAAGTTCTGATTTTTCACGGTTTCTAGGATACCAATGGGTTGGGGAGTGGGCTGAAGGGGAGACCATAGGCAGCCTTTGCTAAACTTGAGGATACGCCACTGACCCTAGCTGCAGGGCTGGATAAAATCTTGTAGTGGGCCAGATGTTGCCCATGGGCCATAGATTGGAGACCCCTGTTCAGCATCTACTTCCCAACCTGCCTATTGTCACAATAAGTTCAATATCTGTGTTCAGCAGTAGTCTTTTTGTTCTTAGCTATGTGTCCAGGTCTCACAAATAGCATTCCCCAATGCTGTTGCCTCTTTTAGAGAGCTGCAACAAAGTTACAATGTATTGTCTGAATGATCACTGGAAATTCTCCAGTGACTGATGATGACATTCTCCTAGATTCCTATTCTCTGGCAGACAATTAGGGAGTTTTCTTAGGCTGCAGCAAAAGAACCCCTTTTGATAATAGAAGGTAGATTTTATTGAAAACTTAGCTGTTGATGTGCAGTTTTGATCAGATAATTTTTTGGCAGGAAACTAAAATCAGGGCTGGTCCACTAAGTGAGACCATTGGGAGACATTGGTCTGGTTTCATGCCTACTTGCTATCTGCCTGGAGAGTGGATCTCCTTCTCTTCGGTCACACCAATGTGTTTCATTTGTGTCATCAGTTTCTTCAGGATGCTAGTACGCATGTTTGATTCTCACTTACTTACAGTGCCTTGAAAAAGTATTTATACCCCTGGAAATTTTCCACATTTTGTCAACCAAAAACGTAAATGTATTTTATTGGGATTTTATGTAATAGACCAACACAAAGTGGCACAAAATTGTGACGTGAAAGGAAAATGATAAATGGTTTTCAAAATCTTTTACAAATAAATATGTGAAAAGTGTGGTGGGTATTTGTATTCAGCCTCCCTGAGTCAATACTTTGTAGAACCACCTTTCGCTGCAATTACAGCTGTAAGTCTCTTTGGGGATGTCTCTACCAGCTTTGCACATCTAGAGAGTGAAATGTTTGCTAATTCTTCTTTGCAAAATAGCACAAGCTCTGTCAAATTGGATGGAGAGCGTCTGTGAACAACAATTTTCAAGTCTTGCCACAGATTCTCAATTGGGTTTAGGTCTGGACTTTGACTGGGCCATTCTAACACATGAATGTGCTTTGATCTAAACCATTCCATTGTAGCTCTGGCTGTATGTTTAGGGTCATTGTCCTGCTGGAAGGTAGACATGTGCAATGACAAAAAAATTGTTCATTTTAGTTTCATTCGTTTTTTTGCTTTTTTTGGAAATTCGGAAAATCAAAAATTCGGAATTAACGAATTTGTCAAAATTCATTAAAAACTAATTTGGAACTAAACAAATTGCACATGTCTACTGGAAGGTGAACCTCCGCCCCAGTCTCAAGTCTTTTTCAGACTCTAACAGGTTTTCTTCTAAGATTGTCCTGTATTTTGGCTCCATCCATCTTCCCATCAACTCTGACCAGCTTCCCTGTCTGCTGAAGAAAAGCATCCCCACAGCATGATGCTATCACCACCATGTTTCACAGTGTGGATGGTGTGTCCGGGGTGATGTGCAGTGTTAATTTTCCGCCACACATAACGTTTTGCTTTTAGGCAAAGAAGTAACATTTTGGTCTCATCTGACCAGAGCACCTTCTTCCACATGTTTGCTGTATCCCCCCACATGGCTTCCTGCGAACTGCAAACAGGACTTCTTATGCCTTTCTTACAACAATTGTTTTCTTCTTGCCACTCTTCTATAAAGGCCAGATTTGTGGAGAGCACAACTAATAGTTGTCCTGTGGACAGATTCTTCCACCTGAGCTGTGGATCTCTGCAGCTTCTCCAGAGTTACCATGGGCCTCTTGGCTGCTTTTCTCATTAATGCTCTCCTTGCTCAGCTTGTCAGTTTAGGGGGACGGCCATGTCTTGGTAGGTTTGCAGTTGTGCCATACTCTTTCCATTTTCGGATGATGGATTGAACAGTTCTCCGTAAGATGTTCAAAGCTTGTGATATTTTTTTTATAACCTAACCCTGCTTTAAACTTCTCCACAACTTTATCCCTGACTTGTCTGGTGTGTTCCTTGGCCCTTATCATGCTGCTTGTTCACTAAGGCCCTCTAACAAACCTCTGCGGGCTTCAAGGAACAGCTGCATTTATATACTGAGATTAAATTACACACAGGTGGACTCTATTTACTTATTAGATGACGTGTGACGGCAATTGGTTCAACTGGATTTTAATTAGGGGTATCAGAGTAAAGTGGGCTGAATACAAATGCACGACACACTTTTCAGATATTTATTTGTGAAAAATTTTGAAAACCATTTACCTTTTACTTTACACTTCCCAATTATGTGCCACTTTGTGTTGGTCTATCACATAAAATCCCAATAAAATACATTTACGTTTTTGGTTGTAACTTGACAAAATGTGGAAAATTTCAAGGGGTATGAATACTTTTTTCAAAGCACTGTATACTACATCTAAAACCTTAAAATTTAGACACTACATCTTCCAATCACAGACCCCTTTTCTTCTGTATCCATCCACTTGACAAACTGTTAAATTTCATGGGGTAAATCTCAGGTAAGTGCAATGTGTTGTGATATCTGCCAAAGGATTTGTTTATCCAGTTATGAGATTTACACAGCCCTGCCCCACTGCAGAGCCCTGGCAAGAGGCCTGATATATCACTGCTGCAGTTAAGTAACGCTTAAGCTCCGTACACACGATCAGACTTTCCAACGGGAAATGTTCAATGACAGGCTGTTGGCGGAAAATCCGACCATGTGTATGCTCCATCCGACAATTGTTGTCGGATTTTCCGCGGACAAATTTTCTGCAATCAAATGTCTGTTGTCGGATCCGTCGGACAAAAGTCCAAAATACAAACACGCATGCTCGAAAGCAAGGATGAGCCAGAAGCAGTCGGTCTTGTAAACTAGCTTGGGGATCCCCGATGAAGTCACGTGACAGTGACGACACGCGTTGGATACGGACACCGGAAGTGACGTTCGAGCTCGCCGCTTGTCTGGATACATTGCACTGTGATTGTCATTTTAATGTGAGTACCTGACCCCCCCCCCCCCCCTTTTTTACCCCAATAAACGTATTGAATACCAACATACTACACTATAGAGCTTCTTTATATTTCCCCATTTACCTGGTTTGGCACATTCTGAGCGGTGTTCGGCTGTTCATCTGGTCCTGGAAAAGAGCATCACCCCCTCCTCTGGAGGAACCGATGAGAGAACCCTTTCCTCCCCCCGCCAGAGTGACCATCTAACCTCTTGGCTATTTTGAATGCTGCTTAGCTTACAGCAGTAAGGAAAGAAGTTAGTACACCTGCAGGTGTCATGTTACACCGAAGATTCACAGCACAATAGTCACAAAATCACCTGTTGATGCTTGTCAGCACCTTATGGTTTGCACGTTTGCACCTTCTGCCAGTTGGAAGATCTCATTACTTCCAGACTGCGATCCATTTGCACTATTTTGTACTTTTATATATATGGACTTTTTTGAATGATTTTTTCTTTATTGCACTATGCTGTCTTGATCATTCAATACACTGCAGTCACTTTATTTGCCATAATTGCACTGATCACTTTAAGGCCCCTTTCACACTTGTGCGACTTCAAAGTCACACGATTTTACCGCGATTTTGTGGCCGTGATTTTGCCGCAATTTTTTCTGCGATTTTCCTGCGATTTCAAGGAATGCCTGTGAACGTGGCATCAAAATCGGACCAAAGTAGTGCAGGGACTACTTTGAAGTCAGAAAGACTTGAAGTCGTACTAATATGAATGGCTGTCATTGGAAATCATGGGGAACGACTTGTCATGCTACTTTGCAGTCCCAAATCGTGGGACAAGTCGTATAAGTGTGAAAGGGGCCTTAATGAAGCATTGGATATTTTTCTATATATGTCAGTTTGGTATTGAAACAGCATACACTGTTATGCCGCGTACACACGATCGGAATTCTCGTCGGAAAAAACTCTGACGGTTTTTCCAACGGAATTCCGCTCAAGCTGTGTTGCCTACACACGATCACACCAAATTCCGATGGTCAATAACACAGCGGCATAAAACACGTTTGACAGCACTATAAAAGGGAAGTTTAATGCTTCCGAGCATGCGTCGAATTGTTTCCGAGCATGCGTCGGAATTTTGCGTGTCGGAATTGCATACACACGATCGGAAAATCCGATAGAAAGGTTTTCCGTCGGAAAAATTGAGAACAGGTTCTCAATTCAAAGTCTGTCGGAAATTCCGACAGAAAAACACCGTTGGGCATACACACGGTCGGAAAATCCGATAAAAAGCTCCCACCAATCTTTGATTATTTCCATATATATTATTGTGGTGTTGTGTTTGACCCATACGGTGGCTGCTGCACCATACATATTGCCATACCATACTCCATAGTAGTGTGGGAATATTCACTTTACCATTCTTGGAACAGGCACTGCTGAAGAGCCCACCTATCCCCATAGAGGATACATAGGGGATACCTACACTCACCGGCCACTTTATTAGGTACAACTGTTCAATTGCTTGGTAACACAAATTGCTAATCAGCCAATCACATGGCATCAGCTCAATGCATTTAGGCATCTAGATGTGGTGAAGACAACTTGCTGAAGTTCCAACTGGGCATTAGAATGGGGAAGAAAGGGGATTTAGGTGACTTATAAGATGGCGTTTATTTAAAAAACTACTGATCTACTGTGATTTTCACGCACAACCATCTCTAGGGTTTACAGAGAATGATCTGAAAAAGAGAAAATACCCAGTGAGTGGCAGGTGTGTGCATGAAAATGCCTTGTTGATGGCTGAGGTCAGAGGAGAATGGGCAAACTGGTTCAATACGACAGAAAGGCAACAGTAACTCATTACAACAAGGTATGCAGAATGCCATCTCTGAATGCACAACACATCAAACCTTGAAGCAGATACAGCAGCAGAAGACTCCTGTCAGCTAAGAAAGGGAAACTGAGGCTACAATTCACACAGGCTCAGCAAAATTGGACAATAGAAGATTGGAAAAAAACGTTGCCTGGTCTGATGAGTCTCGATTTAAGGTGCAACATTCAGCTGGTAGGGTCAGAATTTGGCATATACAGCATGACAGCATGGATCCATCCTGCCTTTTATCAACAGCTCATGCTGGTGGTGGTGGTGTAATGGTCTGGGGGATATTTTCTTGGCACACTTTGGGCTCCTTAGTACCAATTGAGAATCGTTTGAATGCCACGACCTACATGAGTATTGTTGCTGACCATGTCCATCCCTTTATGACTACAGTGTACCCATCTTCTGATGGCTCCTTCTAGAAGGATAATGCACCATGTCACAAAGCTCAAATCATCTCACCACTGGTTTCTTGAACATGACAATGAGTTCACTGTACTCCAATGGCCTCCACAATCACCAGATCTCAATCCAATAGAGCACCTTTGGGATGTGGTGGAATGGGAGATTTACATCATGGATGTGCAGTCAAAAAATCTGCAGGAAATGTGTGATGCTATCATGTCAATATGGACCAAAATCTCTGAGGAACATTTCCAACACCTTGCCTTGAACTATGGCAGTTCTGGAGGCAAAAGGGGGTCCAACCCGGTACTAGCAAGGTGTACCTAATAAAGTGACCGGTGAGTGTTTATGAGGACAATGGAAGAGTGGGGCGGCTATTGTATGTAATGTTGGACACTGTGCAGAATTATTGATGTTGAGACAGAGAAGAATGGAGAAGGATATTTTGAATCAGAACTGTTGGTTGAAAGCCGTACTTGAAAGTGGAACTGAAGAAAGAGTTCTCTTGTTCTCAGTTGGGGGAAAATGTACTAGTCGCTCAGCATGTGTGAACAGAGCACAGGCGAATCAGGGACCTGCTTAAATATGGGAGGCCTAAATAGGGAGAACTTCAGATAGGAATTTACTGACCAGAGTCCGCAACTGGAAAATATCACCAAAACATATTAGACTGTAGACTCTCTGCAGTCCAGTAGTGTATTTAGGTTTTGTGCTGCCCTAGGCCTGACTAAACTCGCACACCCCCTTATTTAAATATGACCCACCCCTTCCTGTCAAGGCCACACCCCTTGCTGTTTGAGACCTGCCCTGAAATTTTGGAGTGGGGACACAGTTCTGAGGGCCTGGGGGGGGGGGGGGGGGGGGGGGGCAATGGATTCCCTTAATTTGCATAGATTTCCTCTCACTTCCTGTTTGGCTATTAGGCAGGAAGTGAAGAGAAATCTCTGCAATGGGAAAGGGATGGTAAAAAATGAACTGACAGGGGCTATAACCCTCCCTTATTCTATCCAAAATGAAAAAAAAAAAAAAAGTTTGCCTATAGTTCTACTTTATGCACACATTCCAGAACATTTTATGGAGAGGACTAAGAAGATATAACCATGCCAATGGTGCAGCAGAAAACATATAGCACAGTGAGGAAGGTTTGTGGTCCAGGATGATAGGACAGTCAAAATTAGAAGTGGTGCCCCCCCACATTTGCATAATGCCAGCGCCCGCATACACGAAGCAGTGCGGTCGCTTTATGGGGGCACTAGACTAATTTGCCTCTCAGCCCAGTCTGCCTCATAAGAGTATAGCATGATCTGATCTACATTCATGATCTGTACCATGCAGGCCCAGACTGGCCATAGGGCACACCGGGCATCTGCCCAGTGGGCCACGGCCCCTGGGCTGCATTTCTTTGGAAGAGCAGCTTCTTCATGATTGCGCCGCATGGCGGGCGGTAAGCGGCGACCGCGGTCCAGACAGGGTTAACACAGACCGCTGCTCACTTCCCGCTATATGGGCATTCCTAAAGCAGTGTCGGTACCAGCACATTTATGAGGTGCAGAAGGCTCCTGTGACATGCAGGAAGCGCCTGCACTGGACAGACACCTTGTGGGCCGGCCGCGCTGGAGGTATAGCTATACTGAAGGAGGCGGCGGCGGCCTTTCTCCTAACACCGGCCGGGACACTGTGATGGCTGCACAGGGAGGAAGGTGAGCACACTGAAAAAAAAAAAAAAAAAACATGTTCCAATGCGTTACATCCTGCTCTGTAGTGGCGCGGAAAGGGAGTGGATTGGGGCTTTCTATTACTGGTATGGGGCTGTCTATAAACTGGTATGGGGCTGTCTATTACTGGTATGGGGCTGTCTATTATTACTGGTATGGGGCTGTCTATTATTACTGGAATGGGGCTGTCTATTACTGGTATGGGGCTGTCTATTATTACTGGTATGGGACTGCCTATTATTACTGGTATGGGGCTGTCTATAAACTGGTATGGGGCTGTCTATTACTGGTATGGGGCTGTTTGTTACTGATATGGGGCTGTCTATTTACTGGTCTGGGGCTGTCTGTGTACTGGTCTGGGGCCGTCTTTTTGCTGGTCTGGGGACATCTCTTTGCTATATGGGGATGTCTCTCAGAATGAATATCTGGTCACTAACCACCTCGCGAACGCCCGCCCCACATCTCCGCCCTACTTCCCCCAGGGATTGGGCTGCCCAGTTTAAAATGCCCGGGCCTATTTTTTGTCCCAGTCCGGGCCTGGTACCATGTGTTGGAAATCTCAGGAATGATCTAATATTGGCTTCATAATTTATTGTCTGGATGCCAACAGAGTTGGTTCATGCACAGGGTGTGAGGAAGCTCTAATATATTGTTTTCAGTGGTAACAGTTCCTTGTGACATGCTGCTTCTATCCCCACCAAAAGCCTGCAGGGAAGGGACTCGTTCTGTTTCAACATGTCCGATGACTATTTCCCTGGTTTTGCTCTCTGCGTGGTTATTGTTATAGTGATTCACAGTATCAATTACTTCCAAAATCACAGAGCGTTCTTACTGAAATTTTGTCTGTAAATGCAAAACTTTGCTCTGTTTAACCTGCACTGATGTATATTTAAAAAAATGTTTTGCCTTGGTACCGTACTTGTCCTCAGGGCAATGCCACTATGGTCTTTTAATATTCAGCTTCTATTGACTTCAGTGGGTTTCAGATTCAGCACTCAAACTTTAGTAATATTTGCCAAACCCGACTCAAACTGAATCCAGATATGTTCGACTCATCGCTACTCTGGAGGAATCCGAAGGCAGTAGCGTACCAAGTAGGGGGCGGGCTGCCAAGGGTGCCACACACTGGGGGTGTCAGGTTACAGACGGGCGGGTTTAGGCAGTGCCGCGGTGACAGGGCAGGTTAGAGCAGGGAGAGCTGCAGTGGTGTTGCAAAGGGGGGGGGGGGGGTGCAGGGTGACAGAGGGGTCACACAGCCGAGCAGAGTGAAGCCACCTCCCCCTCCTCTCTGTTTATGTGTACACAGGGGGAGGGGACTTGCTGTGCATGTTCCACTCTGATCTTAGGTACATTATGGGCCTGTACTGTACTGAAGGAGGGGGGTCTGCACTTAAGAGGGGTCTGCACTGAAGGGAGGGGTCTGCACTGAAGAGGGGGGTCTGTACTGAATGGGGGGGGGGGGTCTGCACTGAATGGGGTGGGGTCTGTACTAAATGGGGGGTCTGTGTAACATGCAGGGGGTCCAGAGCTGTGGGGGGCTGTATAATGTAAAGTGCTCCAAAACTGTGGGGGCTGTATAATGTAAAGGGGTCCAGAAGTGTAGGGTGCTGTGTAATGTAAAGGGGTCCAGAGATGCATGGGTGCTGTGTAATGTAAAGGAATCCAAAACTGTGTGGGCTGTATAATGTAAAGTGGTACAGAGGTGCAGGGTGCTGTTTAATGTAAAGGGGTGCAGGGGGCTGTGTAATGTAAAGTGGTACAGAGATGCAGGGTGCTGTGTAATGTAAAGGGGTCCGGAGATGCAGAGTGCTGTGTAACATGCAGGGGGTCCAGAGCTGTGGGGGGCTGTATAATGTAAAGGGGTCCAGAGGTGCAGGGTGCTGTGTAATGTAAAAGGGTGCAGGGGGCTGTGTAATGTAAAGGGGTCCAGAGGTGCAGGGTGCTGTGTAATGTAAAGGGGTCCAGAGGTGCAGGGTGCTGTGTAATGTAAAGGGGTCCAGAGGTGCAGGGTGCTGTGTAATGTAAAGGGGTCTAGAGGTGCAGGGTGCTGTGTACTGTAAAGGGGTCCAGAGGTGCAGGGGGATGTGTAATGTAAAGGGGTCAAGAGATGCAGGGTGATGTGTAATGTAAATGGGTCCAGAGGTGCAGGGTGCTGTGTAATGTAAAGGGGTCCAGATGTGCAGTTGTGGAGAGGGGGTACACAGTTGTGACAAAGAGATATTGAAGGATGCAGAGGTATGCAGGGGGTACAGTGGGATGTTTTTACATTTTAACGTGAGGGAGGGGTGCCAGATATAGGATCTGCCCCGGGTGCCAAATGCTGTAGGTACGCCCCTGCCCCACGCCCCTGCCCCAGGGTTCCTGATTGAAAAATTCCATTCTAGATCTAAAATAACCACAGGGTGCACTGCCATAATCCCACAGCTGCCAAAATGTAAATACATTTTTGCTGAGTCCGTGTTTTAGCCCCCATTCACATTCACACGGGTGCGGCTTATGATTGTAAATGAATGAAGTCAATGCAAGTCACAGCGTAATTGGAAAGAAGTACTGCATGGACCATTTCAAACCATTTGAATGATTCCATTGCCAGCAATGAGGTGCAGTTTGTCATGCGATTTGGAACTGTCAAATTGCATGGCAAATCACATCGATGTGAACGGGGGCTTAAAGTATTACTAAATTCACAACAGTAAAATCAGTCTGTATATGCAGTAAATCATGCTCGTTATACTCACTGTGGAACCTAAGGGGTTAATCCCCCGTGTGCTGCCCCAACACTTGATATAGACTGTTTTCCTAACCATTTTCTATGGACGTTTATATTTAGTTCACATGCTGCCATCTAGTGACCTTTTGTGGTAATGCACTTGTTTTCTCAAGTTTATTTCCCTTATGTTATGACTAGGGATGAGCCGAACACCCCCGGGTTCGGTTCGCACCAGAACCTTCGAACCGACCGAAAGTTCGCGCGAATTTTCGAACCCTATACGTTATAATGGACGCGAACGTTCGAAATCAAAAGTGCTAATTACAACGGCCAATATGCATGTTAATGTCATAAAACAGGTTTGGGGACCCGGGTCCTGCCCCAGGGGACATATATCAATGCAAAAAGAACTTTTAAAAACTAACGTTTTTTCGGGAGCAGTCATTTTAATGATGCATAAAGTGAAAAAAAAAAGTGAAATTTTCCTTTAACCACATGCCGACCGGCGCACGACGATATACGTCGACAGAATGGCACGTACAGGCAGGAGGGCGTATATATGTGTGCCTCCTTTCGCCTGTCCGTGCCATCGGGAGCGCGCCGGGAGCGGCGCGCTCCCGCGCCGGTCGGGACCCCCGTGAGTCCGGCCGCGGTCCCCGCGGACTCGATCGCCGCGGGGACTCCCGCGATCGTCTCACGGAGCGGCTGAACGGGGAGATGCCGAGATAAACAGCATCTCCCTGTTCTGCCTAGCAACTAGTGACGCCGATCTCTGCTCCCTGTGATTGGAGCAGAGATCAGCATTCACTAGCTGACAGCCACGCCCCCCCACAGTAAAAAACACACCCCTAGGCCTACTTAACCCCTACACTGCCACCTTGTGGTTAACCCCTAAACTGCTAGTGTCATTTATACAGAAATCAATGCATTTAAATGCATTAATTGCTGTAAAAAATGACAATGGTCCCAAAAATGTGTCAAAAATGTCCGATGTGTCCGCCATAATGTCGCAGTCACAAAAAAATCGCAGATCTCCGCCATTAATAATAAAAAAAAATTATTAATAAAAATGCTATAAAACTATCCCTATCTTGTAAACGCTATAACTTCTGCGCAAACCGATCAATAATCGCTTATTGCGATTTTTTTTACCAAAAATATGTAGAAGAATACGTATCGGCCTAAACTGAGGAAAAAAAATGTTTTTTTTATATATTTTTTGGGGATATTTATTATAGCAAAAAATAAAAAATAATGCATTTTTTTCAAAATTGTCGCTCTATTTTTGTTTATAGCGCAAAAAATAAAAACCGCAGGGGCGATCAAATACCACCAAAAGAAAGCTCTATTTGTGGGAAAAAAAGGACGTCAATTTTGTTTGGGAGCCACGTCGCACGACCGCGCAATTGTCAGTTAAAGCGACGCAGTGCCGAATCTCAAAAAGGGGCCTGGTCCTTTGGCTGCAAATTGGTCCGGTCTGAAAGTGGTTAAATATGGTACCTGGGGGGTGTCTAAAGTATGCCTGTGAAGTGGCATGTGTTTCCCGTGTTTAGAACTGTCCTTGCACAAAATGACATTTGTAAAGGAAAAAAAGAAGCCATTTAAAACCACTTGCGGCTTTAGGTTTGTTCTTAAGTAGAATCTGAACAGGTACATTATGAAGTGTAGCTCCATCCCAAAAAAATCTATTTTTAAGCTTTTTGGAGAACATAGGGAGGGGTTATCACCCCTGTAACATTTGCTGTCTTTGCACATCTGTTCAGAACATGTCACCTAACTTTCCGTCCCAATGACAAATGTTTTTGGAAAAAGTGGGGTTTTAATTGAAACAAGGATTGGTGATAAAGTATCAGTAGAGAGGAGATACCTTTTTCCCAAATTAAATCTAACAGGATAGAATTTCCCTTCCTAGGGGTAGATTTCCTCTCACTTCCTGTTTTCTCTTTCCATTTGCAAGTAGGAGTCGTTTGTAAGTTGGATGTTTGAAAGTAGGGGCCTGGCGTATATACTCTGCAGAAATTTGCCCTATTAGATGTTGGTGTAGCCACAAGACTGGTGGGCACAGGAATGGGCCCTGCTGTGAGTTAATAGATCAAGATTTGTAATTGCATGCACCTGTTGAACAGGGCAGAAAAATTGGGGGTGGTGGTGGTGGTGGACGGTGTTGCCACAAGACTGTAAGCTCTCACAGTTACTCTTGGTGGGCGCAGGAATGGGCCCTGCTGTGAGTTATTAGATCAAGATTTGTAATTGCAAGCACCTGATGAACAGGGCAGAAAAATTGGGCCTTTGGCGGTGGTGGTGGACGGTGTTGCCACAAGACTGTAGGCCCTCATAGTTACTCTTGGTGGGCGCAGGAATGGGCCCTGCTGTGAACTATTAGATCAAGATTTGTAATTACCCGCCCCTGTTAAACAGGGGCTGAAAAATTGTGCCTTAGGCACTGGTGCTGGTGCCACAACACTGCAACCCCTCACAGATACTGTACTTGGAGCACAGCAGTCACACGTGTTGCGAAGCATTTTTTTAAAAAATTGTAAGTACCCGCCCCTGTTAAACAGGGGCTGAAAAATTGTGCCTTAGGCACTGGTGCTGGTGCCACAACACTGCAACCCCTCACAGATACTGTACTTGGAGCACAGTGTTGCGAAGCATTTTTTTTATAAAAATTGTATGTACACGCCCCTGTTAAACAGGGGCTGAAAAATTGTGCCTTAGGCACTGGTGCTGGTGCCACAACACTGCAACCCCTCACAGATACTGTACTTGGAGCACATTGTTGCGAAGCATTTTTTTATAAAATTGTATGTACACGCCCCTGTTAAACAGGGGCTGAAAAATTGTGCCTTAGGCACTGGTGCTGGTGCCACAACACTGCAACCCCTCACAGATACTGTACTTGGAGCACATTGTTGCAAAGCATTTTTTTTATAAAAATTGTATGTACACGCCCCTGTTAAACAGGGGCTGAAAAATTGTGCCTTAGGCACTGGTGCTGGTGCCACAACACTGCAACCCCTCACAGATACTGTACTTGGAGCACAGCAGTCACACGTGTTGCGAAGCATTTTTTTAAAAAATTGTAAGTACCCGCCCCTGTTAAACAGGGGCTGAAAAATTGTGCCTTAGGCACTGGTGCTGGTGCCACAACACTGCAACCCCTCACAGATACTGTACTTGGAGCACAGTGTTGCGAAGCATTTTTTTTTATAAAAATTGTATGTACACGCCCCTGTTAAACAGGGGCTGAAAAATTGTGCCTTAGGCACTGGTGCTGGTGCCACAACACTGCAACCCCTCACAGATACTGTACTTGGAGCACATTGTTGCGAAGCATTTTTTTATAAAAATTGTATGTACACGCCCCTGTTAAACAGGGGCTGAAAAATTGTGCCTTAGGCACTGGTGCTGGTGCCACAACACTGCAACCCCTCACAGATACTGTACTTGGAGCACAGCAGTCACACGTGTTGCGAAGCATTTTTTTAAAAAATTGTAAGTACACGCCCCTGTTAAACAGGGGCTGAAAAATTGTGCCTTAGGCACTGGTGCTGGTGCCACAACACTGCAACCCCTCACAGATACTGTACTTGGAGCACAGTGTTGCGAAGCATTTTTTTTATAAAAATTGTATGTACACGCCCCTGTTAAACAGGGGCTGAAAAATTGTGCCTTAGGCACTGGTGTGGTGGCATGGATCATTGAGGAGGAGGAAGAGGATAGTCAGTGAACATAAGAGGACAGTCACTCAGCATCAGCATAGGCAGTCTTGAAGGGATGTGATGTGACATTAAAAATTATTCGGTTATATCCGCCTCAGGTGCCTGGTAGCTGGTGGTGATCCAAGACTGATTCATTTTGATGAAGGTCAGTCGATCAACCGAGGCGGTGGACAGGCGCACCCTATGATCAGTCACAAATCCTCCAGCAGCACTGAATGTGCGTTCGGACAGAACGCTGGAGGCAGGACAGGCCAGTAGCTCAAGTGCATACTGTGCAAGCTCTGGCCAGTGATCCATCCTCAGGACCCAGTAAGCCAGAGGATTTTCGGTGGGAAAGGTGTCCAAGTCTGACCTTGCCCCAAGGTATTCCTGCACCATGTATATCAGACGCTGGCGATGGTTGCTGGAACCGATCATACCTTGGGGCTGCGGACTAAAAAATTGTCTGAACGCATCGGTCAGACGTCCACCTTCCCCACCGCTCCTTCTGCTACTGACCGAAGCCTCAGCAACTCGTCGCCCAGGACCAGGAGTTTGTAGCCTCCCAGTTTCTGGGAACGCGTTGCACAGACCTTTCTGCAAGGCCTCCCTGAGATGTCTCATCCTCTGCTCCCTCTGCGACGGCAAGATAAGGTCCGCAACCTTACCCTTGTACCGCGGATCAAGGAGAGTGGCCAGCCAGTAATGGTCCCTCTCCTTGATCCGAAGAACACGAGGATCCTTCCGCAGGCTTTGCAGGATCAGGGAGGCCATGCAGCGTAGGTTAGCTGAGGCATTCGGTCCGGAGTCTTCTGGGTCACTGAGGATGACATGATCGCCAGCCACCTCCTCCCAGCCACGTACAAGTCCACTGGTTTGTTGGGACTGTACATCATCCCTAAAAGACTGCTGCTGCTGATGCTGAGTGCCAGGCTCCACCTCCATGCTCACACAATCCTCCTCCTCCTCCTCCTCCTCATCCTCTTCCTGTGTGATGGGTGGGACAGAAGGAACACTGTCCGGATAAAGGGGGCCTTGAGAGGCAAGGAAGTCCTCCTCTTCCTGCCTCTGTTCTGCCTCAAGTGCCCTGTCCATTATCCCACGCAGCGTATGCTCCAACAGGTGGACAAGAGGGACAGTGTCACTGATGCATGCACTGTCACTGCTCACCATCCTCGTGGCCTCCTCAAATGGTGAGAGGACAGTGCATGCATCCCTGATCATGCTCCACTGACGTGGGGAAAAAAAACCAAGCTCCCCTGACCCTGTCCTGGTGCCGTAGTCGCAAAGGTACTCATTGATGGCCCTCTGCTGCGTGTGCAGTCGCTGCAGCATGGCCAACGTTGAGTTCCACCTGGTGGGCATGTCACATATTAGGCGGTTCTTGGGCAGGTTCAGCTCCTTTTGCAGCTCAGTCAGCCGAGCACTGGCATTATAAGATCGGCGGAAATGCACACAGACTTTCCTGGCCTGCCTCAGGACATCCTGTAAGCCTGGGAACCTGCCCAAGAACCGCTGCACCACCAGGTTGAGGACGTGAGCCATGCAGGGCACATGGGTGAGCTGCCCCTGTCGCAGGGCGGAGAGGAGGTTGGTGCCATTGTCAGAAACGACCATTTCTGGCTTAAGCTGACGTGGCGTCAACCACCTCTCGGCCTGCCCCTGCAGAGCTGCCAGAACCTCTGGCCCAGTGTGGCTCCTGTCTCCCAAACACACCAGCGCAAGCACGGCATGGCATCTTTTTGCCTGCGTACTTGCGTAGCCCCTTGTACGCCTACGGAGCACCGCTGGTTCCAAGGACAGAGCACTGGAGGAAGAAGAAGAGGAGGGGGTGGAGGAGAGAGGTGTGTCACAACCAGTAGCAGTAGTAGCGTTTTGGAGGCGTGGTGGCGGAACAACCTCCAACACTACTGCACCTTGTCCTGCATCCCTCCCAGCTGCCAATAGAGTGACCCAATGGGCCGTGAAAGAAAGGTACCGTCCCTGTCCATGCCTGCTGGACCATGAGTCAGCGGTAATATGCACCTTACCGCTGACCGCCCTGTCCAGCGAGGCATGGACATTGCCCTCCACATGCCGGTAGAGAGACGGAATCGCCTTCCGTGAGAAAAAGTGGCGTTTGGGAACCTGCCACTGAGGAACCGCACATTGAACAAACTCACGGAAGTCTACCAACTGAAAAGGCAGCAGTTGAAGTGCTAGCAATTTAGCCAGGCTAGCATTCAACCGCTGGGCATGTGGATGGCTGGGAGTGTACTTCTTTCTACGGTCCAGCAGCTGGGGCAGGGAAATTTGCCTGCTGCAATCGGACGTCGGTGTACTGCAAGTACTTGGTTGTGACACACTTAATTCTACACCTTCAGTCCTCTCAGAGCAGCTTTCAGAGAGGACTGAAGGTGTAGTGGGGATGGAGATCCCAGCTGAGGAGGACCAAGGAGAGGTCCGCTTAGTTCTTTGGTGTGGGTCTTTTATGTGTGCCTGCCAACGAGCTGCATGGCAGGTCGCCATATGTCTGGTCATGCTTGTGGTGCCCAAGCTGCTGATGTTTTGGCCACGCGAGATACGCTTGAGACAAATATTGCAAATAGCAGTGGTGCGATCTGATGCACTCGTCTCAAAAAAGGCCCACACCAAAGAACTTTTCTGATAACGTGCAGAGGCAGCGCCCTGCACAGGCGGAGCTCTGCGGTGTTGTACAGTTGCTGTGCTGGCCTCTACCTGGCCTCCAGGGGGCATCCTGCCTCGTTGGACATGTGACGCCGCATCCTCCTCCTCCTCCTCGTCCTCCTCCTCATCCTCTCTCCCTTCAGGCACCCACGTGGAGTCAGTGACCTCATCATCCCCTCCCTCTTCACCACTAGAGCAAACCTGGCAGTAAGCTGCAGCTGGTGGAACAGTACTGCCAGATTCCTCAAGCTGGGTATCATCATCCGAGCCTTCGAATCGTTGGGCATCCTCCTGGAGCATGTACCCAACACTGTGCTCAAAGAGTTCGGGGGACTCCTCAGGAGGACATGGTGGGTCTAGGGAAGGGGTGGCTGATGATGCTCTGTCAGTACCCTGAGCCTGGGTGAGAGAGGATGAGGAGGATGAGGAGGGCTTGGTCATCCATTCTACCAAGCCTTCAGCATGATGCGGCTCCACATGTCCAGCTGCCGAAAACAAAGACGCGCGTGTCCCATGGCCACGTGCTGATGACGATGCACGACCACGTCCACGGCCACGTCCACTAGAAACAGAGCCTGCCTGCCCTGTGTTCTTGGCTCTGCACGCTCTGCCTCCCCTTGGCGGTCTTCCAGCCATTGTAGTCGGTAGTCCTGTGGGTGCTGCTGAGAAGAATATATAGGAGCTCTGTGTGATGCCACTAACACACTAGAAGTCCTATGGGTGCTTCTGCAAAGAAAATAGAGGAGCTCTGTGTGATGCCACTAACACACTAGAAGTCCTGTGGGTGCTGCTGAGAAGAAAATATAGGAGCTCTGTGTGATGCCACTAACACACTAGAAGTCCTATGGGTGCTTCTGCAAAGAAAATAGAGGAGCTCTGTGTGATGCCACTAACACACTAGAAGTCCTGTGGGTGCTTCTGCAAAGAAAATAGAGGAGCTCTGTGTGATGCCACTAACACACTAGAAGTCCTGTGGGTGCTGCTGAGAAGAAAATATAGGAGCTCTGTGTGATGCCACTAACACACTAGAAGTCCTATGGGTGCTTCTGCAAAGAAAATAGAGGAGCTCTGTGTGATGCCACTAAACACACTAGAAGTCCTGTGGGTGCTTCTGCAAAGAAAATAGAGGAGCTCTGTGTGATGCCACTAACACACTAGAAGTCCTGTGGGTGCTGCTGAGAAGAAAATAGAGGAGCTCTGTGTGATGCCACTAACACACTAGAAGTCCTGTGGGTGCTGCTGAGAAGAAAATATAGGAGCTCTGTGTGATGCCACTAACACACTAGAAGTCCTATGGGTGCTTCTGCAAAGAAAATAGAGGAGCTCTGTGTGATGCCACTAACACACTAGAAGTCCTGTGGGTGCTTCTGCAAAGAAAATAGAGGAGCTCTGTGTGATGCCACTAACACACTAGAAGTCCTGTGGGTGCTTCTGCAAAGAAAATAGAGGAGCTCTGTGTGATGCCACTAACACACTAGAAGTCCTGTGGGTGCTGCTGAGAAGAAAATATAGGAGCTCTGTGTGATGCCACTAACACACTAGAAGTCCTATGGGTGCTTCTGCAAAGAAAATAGAGGAGCTCTGTGTGATGCCACTAACACACTAGAAGTCCTGTGGGTGCTTCTGCAAAGAAAATAGAGGAGCTCTGTGTGATGCCACTAACACACTAGAAGTCCTGTGGGTGCTGTTGAGAAGAAAATATAGGAGCTCTGTGTGATGCCACTAACACACTAGAAGTCCTATGGGTGCTTCTGCAAAGAAAATAGAGGAGCTCTGTGTGATGCCACTAACACACTAGAAGTCCTGTGGGTGCTTCTGCAAAGAAAATAGAGGAGCTCTGTGTGATGCCACTAACACACTAGAAGTCCTGTGGGTGCTTCTGCAAAGAAAATAGAGGAGCTCTGTGTGATGGGACTAACACACTTCAAGTCCTATGGGTGCTTCTGGGAAGAAAATATAGGTCTGTGTGATGGACTAACACACTTCAAGTCCTATAGGTGCTTCTGGGAAGGAAATGTAGGTCTGTGTGATGGGACTAACACACTTCAAATCCTATAGGTGCTTCTGGGAACAAAATATATGATCTCTGTGTGATGGGACTAACACACTTCAAGTCCTATAGGTGCTTCTGGGAACAAAATATATGATCTCTGTGTGATGGGACTAACACACTTCAAGTCCTATAGGTGCTTCTGGGAAGGAAATGTAGGTCTGTGTGATGGGACTAACACACTTCAAGTCCTATAGGTGCTTCTGGGAACAAAATATATGATCTCTGTGTGATGGGACTAACACACACTTCAAGTCCTATAGGTGCTTCTGGGAACAAAATATATGATCTCTGTGTGATGGGACTAACACACTTCAAGTCCTATAGGTGCTTCTGGGAACAAAATATATGATCTCTGTGTGATGGGACTAACACACTTCAAGTCCTATAGGTGCTTCTGGGAACAAAATATATGATCTCTGTGTGATGGGACTAACACACTTCAAGTCCTATAGGTGCTTCTGGGAAGAAAATGTAGGTCTGTGTGATGGGACTAACACACTTCAAGTCCTATAGGTGCTTCTGGAACAAAATATATGATCTCTGTGTGATGGGACTAACACACTTCAAGTCCTATAGGTGCTTCTGGGAACAAAATATATGATCTCTGTGTGATGGGACTAACACACTTCAAGTCCTATAGGTGCTTCTGGGAAGGAAATGTAGGTCTGTGTGATGGGACTAACACACTTCAAGTCCTATAGGTGCTTCTGGGAACAAATATATGATCTCTGTGTGATGGGACTAACACACTTCAAGTCCTATAGGTGCTTCTGGGAAGAAAATGTAGGTCTGTGTGATGGGACTAACACACTTCAAGTCCTATAGGTGCTTCTGGGAACAAAATATATGATCTCTGTGTGATGGGACTAACACACTTCAAGTCCTATAGGTGCTTCTGGGAACAAAATATATGATCTCTGTGTGATGGGACTAACACACTTCAAGTCCTATAGGTGCTTCTGGGAACAAAATATATGATCTCTGTGTGATGGGACTAACACACTTCAAGTCCTATAGGTGCTTCTGGGAAGGAAATGTAGGTCTGTGTGATGGGACTAACACACTTCAAGTCCTATAGGTGCTTCTGGGAACAAAATATATGATCTCTGTGTGATGGGACTAACACACTTCAAGTCCTATAGGTGCTTCTGGGAAGAAAATGTAGGTCTGTGTGATGGGACTAACACACTTCAAGTCCTATAGGTGCTTCTGGGAACAAAATATATGATCTCTGTGTGATGGGACTAACACACTTCAAGTCCTATAGGTGCTTCTGGGAACAAAATATATGATCTCTGTGTGATGGGACTAACACACTTCAAGTCCTATAGGTGCTTCTGGGAACAAAATATATGATCTCTGTGTGATGGGACTAACACACTTCAAGTCCTATAGGTGCTTCTGGGAAGGAAATGTAGGTCTGTGTGATGGGACTAACACACTTCAAGTCCTATAGGTGCTTCTGGGAACAAAATATATGATCTCTGTGTGATGGGACTAACACACTTCAAGTCCTATAGGTGCTTCTGGGAACAAAATATATGATCTCTGTGTGATGGGACTAACACACTTCAAGTCCTATAGGTGCTTCTGGGAACAAAATATATGATCTCTGTGTGATGGGACTAACACACTTCAAGTCCTATAGGTGCTTCTGGGAAGAAAATATAGGAGCTCTGCCTGCCTGCCACGAACACACTACAAGTCCTATAGGTGCTTCTGGGAACAAAATATAGGAGCTCTGCCTGCCTGCCACGAACACACTACAAGTCCTATAGGTGCTTCTGGGAACAAAATATAGGAGCTCTGCCTGCCTGCCACGAACACACTACAAGTCCTATAGGTGCTTCTGGGAACAAAATATAGGAGCTCTGCCTGCCTGCCACGAACACACTACAAGTCCTATAGGTGCTTCTGGGAACAAAATATAGGAGCTCTGCCTGCCTGCCACGAACACACTACAAGTCCTATAGGTGCTTCTGGGAACAAAATATATGATCTCTGTGTGATGGGACTAACACACTTCAAGTCCTATAGGTGCTTCTGGGAAGGAAATGTAGGTCTGTGTGATGGGACTAACACACTTCAAGTCCTATAGGTGCTTCTGGGAACAAAATATATGATCTCTGTGTGATGGGACTAACACACTTCAAGTCCTATAGGTGCTTCTGGGAACAAAATATATGATCTCTGTGTGATGGGACTAACACACTTCAAGTCCTATAGGTGCTTCTGGGAACAAAATATATGATCTCTGTGTGATGGGACTAACACACTTCAAGTCCTATAGTGTGCTTCTGGGAACAAAATATATGATCTCTGTGTGATGGGACTAACACACTTCAAGTCCTATAGGTGCTTCTGGGAAGAAAATGTAGGTCTGTGTGATGGGACTAACACACTTCAAGTCCTATAGGTGCTTCTGGGAACAAAATATATGATCTCTGTGTGATGGGACTAACACACTTCAAGTCCTATAGGTGCTTCTGGGAACAAAATATATGATCTCTGTGTGATGGGACTAACACACTTCAAGTCCTATAGGTGCTTCTGGGAAGGAAATGTAGGTCTGTGTGATGGGACTAACACACTTCAAGTCCTATAGGTGCTTCTGGGAACAAAATATATGATCTCTGTGTGATGGGACTAACACACTTCAAGTCCTATAGGTGCTTCTGGGAAGGAAATGTAGGTCTGTGTGATGGGACTAACACACTTCAAGTCCTATAGGTGCTTCTGGGAACAAAATATATGATCTCTGTGTGATGGGACTAAACACACTTCAAGTCCTATAGGTGCTTCTGGGAAGAAAATGTAGGTCTGTGTGATGGGACTAACACACTTCAAGTCCTATAGGTGCTTCTGGGAACAAAATATATGATCTCTGTGTGATGGGGACTAACACACTTCAAGTCCTATAGGTGCTTCTGGGAACAAAATATATGATCTCTGTGTGATGGGACTAACACACTTCAAGTCCTATAGGTGCTTCTGGGAACAAAATATATGATCTCTGTGTGATGGGACTAACACACTTCAAGTCCTATAGGTGCTTCTGGGAAGGAAATGTAGGTCTGTGTGATGGGACTAACACACTTCAAGTCCTATAGGTGCTTCTGGGAACAAAATATATGATCTCTGTGTGATGGGACTAACACACTTCAAGTCCTATAGGTGCTTCTGGGAAGAAAATGTAGGTCTGTGTGATGGGACTAACACACTTCAAGTCCTATAGGTGCTTCTGGGAACAAAATATATGATCTCTGTGTGATGGGACTAACACACTTCAAGTCCTATAGGTGCTTCTGGGAACAAAATATATGATCTCTGTGTGATGGGACTAACACACTTCAAGTCCTATAGGTGCTTCTGGGAACAAAATATATGATCTCTGTGTGATGGGACTAACACACTTCAAGTCCTATAGGTGCTTCTGGGAAGGAAATGTAGGTCTGTGTGATGGGACTAACACACTTCAAGTCCTATAGGTGCTTCTGGGAACAAAATATATGATCTCTGTGTGATGGGACTAACACACTTCAAGTCCTATAGGTGCTTCTGGGAACAAAATATATGATCTCTGTGTGATGGGACTAACACACTTCAAGTCCTATAGGTGCTTCTGGGAACAAAATATATGATCTCTGTGTGATGGGACTAACACACTTCAAGTCCTATAGGTGCTTCTGGGAAGAAAATATAGGAGCTCTGCCTGCCTGCCACGAACACACTACAAGTCCTATAGGTGCTTCTGGGAACAAAATATAGGAGCTCTGCCTGCCTGCCACGAACACACTACAAGTCCTATAGGTGCTTCTGGGAACAAAATATAGGAGCTCTGCCTGCCTGCCACGAACACACTACAAGTCCTATAGGTGCTTCTGGGAACAAAATATAGGAGCTCTGCCTGCCTGCCACGAACACACTACAAGTCCTATAGGTGCTTCTGGGAACAAAATATAGGAGCTCTGCCTGCCTGCCACGAACACACTACAAGTCCTATAGGTGCTTCTGGGAACAAAATATAGGAGCTCTGCCTGCCTGCCACGAACACACTACAAGCCCCTCTTTCTAAATCAATCTTTGTAAATGAATCTATCTAACTCAATCTCTCAAAGTCAATCTCTCTAACTAACTAAATCCAGCAGAGTGTCACAGATCTATCCTGCTCTATCTGCGCCGGAACAGCATGTGACCGGCGCAGACGGCGTGGCGGCCTTTTATTGGGGGGGGCGTGTGCTAAAGCCCCTGAGCTGTAATTGGCTACAGGCGTCCTGCCTGTAGCCAATTATGGCTCTTCGAGTTTCCAGGGCTGTGATTGGCCAAGCATGCGGGGTCACAGTGCATGCTTGGCCAATCATCAGCCAGCAATGCACTGCGCCGGCCGCGCCGGCCACAATGCATTGCGGGGCCGCTCGCATCACACGAACGTGATGCGAGCGGCCAAAATAGTTCTGGGCTCGCCGAGCGAGCGAACGCCCGGTGCTCGATGCGAACGTGGGTTCGCATCGAGCACCGGGCCCATCCCTAGTTATGACACACTTCCTTTATATGTAATGCTCCAACCTTCTTCCTGTTATTGTACTTCCTGTGTGATGGATGTAGCTTTAAGCCACATGTAGCAGGGGAAATGTATTCTGCATTGTACGCTACAGACAATATCATCTTTTGACCGCATAAATACCACAACCTATTCATCTGTTTGTATCCTGTCATCTGCTGTAACCTGATGTTCAGAATAAAAGCATCTTGTGGATGGAATCTGTATTTGGTGAGTTCAAACTATCTGATGAGGATTGTCCTCAGTGATTATATCTTATATAGGCCAGGCATAGAGGCCTCACAAGGGATAGTCGATTCACAACAAACGGAGACAGAATACCCTGCATTGTCTAAAAAGGCTGATCTTGTCTTCTCTGATCCTCCACTTCTTCCACTGTTCACAATCCATCTCCTAAAGCCCCATACACACGCTCGGACAATCCGCGGACCAGGTCGGTCGGACTTTGTCCGACGTACTTTGTCCGATGTTGGTGTTGCGTACACACGGTCGGACTACGTTGTCGGAATATCCGGTCTGGAAGAACGTCGTGACGTAAGTCGTCGTCCACGAGATTACAAAAGGGAAGTTCAGCACCACGTCAGGCACCCGTTGGGCTCCTTCTGCTGATCCCGTGTTTATCGAGAGTTAGTGGAAGTTTGGTGACTTAAGATTCGCGCTTCTCAGTTTTCTGACTCAGATCGTTACTGCTCTTCAGTTTGTGCTTGTCGTGCGTATCTGTTTACTAGTGCGTGTAGTCAGTTCGCATTTGTTGGTCATTGCGGCCTATATCTTGATATAGGACGCTTTGATTTGCACTGCTTATTGTCTGCTCGTTGCTGGTATTCATTTCGTTCTTTCAGGCCTTGCTGTTTATCGGTGCTTTCTGTTTGTCCGTTCTGACCAGCCGACCTTTTGTGACCTTCTGAGCGATGTTTCCCGTGCGTACTCGTCGCCGAGTTCGTGCTGTACGCGGAATTGGTGTCGGGCTTTTAGCTTTTGAGCCAAGACCCGTCCATGAACATAGTGACGAGGAGTATGTGGACCAAGAATTGGTTGCTTCAGCGTGACCAGTTCTCGCACATGCCTTTGCTTCGTGAGATCCGGGAGAATAATCCTGATGATTTCAGGAACTTTCTCAGGATGACGGACCCCGTGTTTCACCGTCTTTTGGCTTTGCTGACCCCCTTTATCAGCCGGCAGGATACCTGCATGAGACAAGCCATTACTCCGGAGCAGAGGCTTGTTGCTACGTTGAGGTACTTGGCGACAGGGAGAAGTCTTCAGGATTTGAAGTTCTCTTCAGGTATCTCTCCCCAGGCCCTGGGAATCATTATTCCAGAGACCTGTTCTGCCATCATTCAGGTCCTGCAGGAGGACTATATTAAGGTAACATTTCTACTTTACTATTCCCTTCTATGTATGCTCTGTTTGCTAATGACTTGTATTTTTGACCTCCTTCCCTAATTACCATGATTGCAATATGCTCTAATATGCTGTGCCCCTTTTCTCCTTCATGCATTTTTCCCTTCACTTACCTCCCAGCATGCTCTTCTGCCCCAATAGACACCTATGGCCTAGTCACTTAAGCAATGTCTTTTGTCTGCTGCATAGTATTGTTTGCCCCAAAACACCCCCTAAAATATGCACAAATGTTTGCTGTGTGGTTTACTTCATGTAGAGCCCCCCTTTTTTTTTCTTTTGGTGGGGGGGGGGGGGGGGGGCAAACTCATTAGGAACCCCCTCCCCCAAATGCTCTGTCAGATGGTACCAATCCTTTATCTGCTGGCTTTCCCAAGGTCCATACACACTATATACCTACCTCTTTATAGTGCGCATCTTTAGGGATGAATTCAGCAAAGCATGTAGTGCAAGGGGCTGCCTCCATACATTCCATTTCCTATTTTTTTGTCTTCTTTCCCTCCTATTAGCTTGCTTGGTAATTTAATAATGTCACACTGTGCCTGCCTTTTTTTTTTTGGGGGGGGGGGGGGGGGGTTGAAATGTTATTTGATCTTTCCTGTGGCCTGCCAATAGTGTTAAGTACAGAGGGTCTGGCCAAACTAGCCCACATTATTGAGCCATTTGCCAATCAATGAAGTGCAGAGGGTTAGCTGTCCACCACCACCCCCCCCCCCCCCCAAAACCCTAGCTATTGCCAATGTCCCATCAGAAGTGGGGGGATTGATGGGGGGGTGAGTAATCTGTGAAGGGGAGCCTCTACTTTTCTGTGCAAATACTTTCCAGCCTCCAATTTTATACAATGCTCTTGTTCCAAGATGTTGATTGTCTAATCTGCTTGCAATGTTTAGGTGCAAAGTGACTAATTTTTTTTTCTTGTTTCACTCCACAGTTCCCTTCCACGCCACAGGAATGGCAGACTATGGCCTCCCACTTTGCCAGCCGTTGGGACTTTCCTAACTGCGGAGGGGCAATTGATGGGAAACACGTCCGCATCGTCCCACCGCCCAACTCGGGGTCCTACTATTATAATTATAAAGGGTTTAATAGTGTAGTGATGTTGGCGGTGGTGTCGGCAACATACGAGTTTATGTATGTGGACGTGGGGATGAACGGCCGGATATCGGATGGTGGGGCCATTACGCACACGGAGTTCTACTGGCGTCTCCAAAGTGGCAGTCTGTGCTTGCCACCTCCAGAGGAGAATGCCGAAGGACTCCCCTTCGTCTTTGTCGCAGATGAAGCGTTTGCGTTGACTCCCCATGTGATGAGGCCGTTCCCGATGAGGACCCTCACCCCGGACCAGAGGGTCTTCAACTACAGGCTGTCCAGAGCCAGAAGAGTTGTGGAGAACGCTTTTGGCATCCTGGCCAGCCGCTTCCGCCTGTTCCTGACGGCATTTAACTTGGCGGAATACAAACTCAACCACATAGTTCTTGCCTGTTGCATATTGCACAACTTCCTCAAAAGACATAACAGGAACTATGTGGTGCCCGTTGGCCCAGATGTGGAGGGCCCTCCAAATGCGGAACTCACAGCCCTTCGAGTGGCACGTCCAGGCTTGCCCCCTCTAAATGCCCGTGTTGTCCGGGACCAATATATGGAGTACTTTGTGGGTAGGGGGGGGGCCATTGCTCTGCCTGACGATGTGTGAGAGGCATTTTTTAATAAATCGGATATTTTAACCAACCTATGATTTCTTGTCATTTCAGTCTTCTTTTTAGCTTATTTTACTTTGACATTTTTTCCCTTTGCCTTCGACAGTGGGAATGCACTTTCTGGGCAAAAGGAGGTAACAGTCTCTTCTTCCCAAAAAGATTATTCTCATGTTGTGTGTTTGCTACCTAATCTTTGGTCTAGAGAAGGTTTGTACTGCTTAACTGACACCCAAAATACTCCTTTTCATCACCAGGTCTGACATGTGTGTATTCTCCAAAATGCTGTGCTCCGTGTTTTCGTACAAAGCACTGTGGGTGTCATTTACATAAGTCAAATCCGCTATGCTCTACAAGTGCATTGAAAAAGTTCACAGGGAAAGAAAATTGGAGTGCAAAGTGGATTTGCCTTTAGTAAATAACACCCATTGCCCCCCATATCCTTTTCATTTTACATACATAATGCATTGTGTTGTTTAAATAAGGAAGCCACACATTTAGAAAAATAAAAGTTTACTAGGAAAACATTCCCAAGTGCGTTTACAATCTTCACGCCAAAACTGACAACATCTTGGTTATTTACAACATTGTTTACAAACATTCCGCAATTGGTAAAACCAGGCATGGAGCAAAACAGAACCTAGGAACTTGGAAAGTTCAACTTTGTAAAGTGAAGACAAGATCAGACATGACTATATGTTCAAAGTGTGTTTGATCTTGCCTTCATCACATGGGGGGGTCACCCCCGAAAAGTGGAAATTTGGAACATGCACACAATTTGGGTCTGAAAATGGTCATTAGATGGGAAAACACATGCCTAGAAGCTTCAAAAGTGCCATTTTCCATCATGGGGATGAATGGACGTTTTTTGGGGGTGCAACCCCTTCACCACAACCACTTTCGTAGTTCGTAAAGTGTTTGCACCCCCAAAAAAACGTTGCCATTCATCCACCATGGTGGGAGCTAGCACATGTGGACACAATTTGTGCATGTTCCAAATTTCAGACAGTTTTTAAGTTGCAAATGTGTTCAGAAGCTGGCACAAATGTGTGTTAATTACTTGGTGCGTTTTCATATTTTTCCTAAAACATCAATGATGTTCTTCAATTTTTGTTGAACATCATTGATGTTTTGCTTTATGTAATCTAGATCTCGATTGCAGACCATTATCTCTCCGATGAGTACGTGGGCACTCTCTGTGGTAAAGTGCGATTTTTCTTCCACAACATCCACGTCACCTAAAAACCACAAACAAACAAAAATGGGGTGTTGGAAATGAGGCAGCCATACATGGATTAGCTTACCAGTAGCTGTGTTCTCCCACACTCACCTGTTGTGGTGACAATTTCTCCAAGTTCGATGATCTCTCCTTCCTCCTCCTCCTCCTCCTCTGCTTCTGCTCTTTCCCCTTTTTTGGGAGGTGTTGGCTTGGGGGTTTCCTCAGACGGCCCAAGTTTTCGCTCCCCTATGAGAATGTCCAAAAGGAAGATTTAGCAACACAAACTATTGAGGGCAGAAATAGGAAATGACAAACATTGCTTGAAAGTGACGGACACTATTTTAGTTTGGCCAGTTACAAATGTCAACTACATGAATGTAGTCACTTTGTAAAGGTGCTAAACTGACTAGCTTTTTGGTAGAAGTTTGTGTGATGGAGACCCCCCTCTAGTATCCACTGGAGCACATGTGTGGAAAAGGCTAATAAAAAGGGGGTTTGGGTGTCCCAGCACTAGTGCTCTCGAGTCCAGATGGGTAAACAGCTATTGGGTGACCTCTCCTTTACATTGAATAAATTGGCTTTACATTCTGGATGACATTTCTAGGAGAACAAACTTCCTTTCCCCCAAAAAAACACCAAACATCGTATTATAAGTGGCCGCACGATCAAGGTTGCGTACGATCGAATGGACACACACACGACCATGACAGTGGCAGAAAGATCGAGGCTGAGTACGATCGAATGCACAGACGAACATGAAAGTGGCCATTTTGGAATGTACAACTTTGTAAAAATCAAACCACATGGAGCAGTATGCAAGCAAGAAATCAAACACAAAACACAACTACTTACTTTTTTGAAGAATTCTCTTGATCTTTCTGTACTGATCGGCCTCCCTCAGTTTCAGGTCTGACCAGCGTTTCCTCAGTTGCTCCTTGGATCGTTGTACCCCAAAATGATTGTACAGCCTTCTCACAACTTTAGACATGATCTTGGCCTTGCGGACATTGGGGTTGAGGTAAGGCCCATACTTCCCATCATAGTCGCTCCTCTTTAATATGTCCACCATCTCCAACATTTCTCCAAATGACATATTGGAGGCCTTGAATTTCAGGCTCCGGGATCGGGACGTTTGTGCCTCCGGACTTTCCTCGTCCACCTCCTCGTTGGGGGGATATTTGGGGCGCACCTGCTGTGTCCCCGCCATGTGCTCTCCCCACTGCGCCGTAAAGAGAAGGGGTGGGGAATAGACGAGAAAGATCGTCAGGGGCGGGCGGAGTTTGACGCATGCGCACTGTATATAAAACGTCACACGCCTGTGTCGTAGCCACGATCTGGGAGACGAGGGGAGAGAAAGCTCACGCACGAGACGATCGCTACAAACGAAGGTACAATTTGACGTTGGTACATAACTAGCCTAGACTGATTAGAACTTGAGGCTTTTTTATGGAGAAGATTAGGAGAGTTTAGGCTGACATTATTTATATTGTTTTGTGTGGCGTTGTGTCTTGCAGAGGTGATGGAGGCGTTCTACAACGTGAGCTTTCTCCCACACTTCATTGATAAATACCGGCAATTCCCCCTCTTATGGCAGGCAAAACACAGGGATTATAGCAAAAGACCAAAGAGGTACGCAGCCCTGCTGAAACTGGTGGCATTTGTAAAGCCTACCCTGCCCATGGCAACCGTCGCAAACTTAAAAGTGAAGATCACCAACATGAAGACTACCTATTTCCGGGAGCGCAATAAGGTCCTGAAGTCACAAGCATCTGGAGCTGCCGCAGCTGATGTCCATGTCCCCACGCTCTGGTACTATGAGAGGCTCCACTTTCTCAAAGACCAGGCTACTGTCAGGAAGTCACTCTCGACTCTTCCTTGCACGCGTCCTTCCACGCACGCCACCCCTGATGAGGCTTCCGAGGAGCAACCTGGGCCTTCCAGTCAGGAATATGTGCAGGTGCCCAGCTTGTTCCAGGTATAGTAGTTTTGGAACCAGTTTGTTGAATAATGAATGATGTTCAGTTAATTCAGGATCCCCAATTGCTTATTTCCTAACGTGATTGACATATCAACAGACAGTGGTGTGGGAGACATTTTTGGGAAGAATCTAAACTGCAGGGCTGAGAATTGTATGGTTTTGTATTTGAAAACATTTTGCAACAGTCACTAGATGAGAATTGTGTGTGTTTGATGAACAAATAACTGAAACTATGTCCCTTTTTCAGACACAGGAAGACCTCAGCCAGGAGGTGGCTGTGGAAGGTGGCAGTCAGGAGGAGGCAGGGGGTAGTGGCAGCCAACAGGGGGGTAGGCGTAGGAGCCTGACTGTCTCCCAAGTCTCTCCCCTCCGCCTTCCCTACAGAAGGGCGAAAAACATGGGGGAGGTGGGAGAGTCAGCGCTCCAGCTGATAAAAGATGCCTCAGCCTCCCTCTATGCCACTCCCACCTACGAGGAGGCCTTTGCCTCCTTGGTTACAAGTAAATTTACGGGTATGGAGGCGGGGCAACGCAGCATGTGTGAGGAGGTCATCCTCAAAATACTAAATGAGGGGATGGCTGGGGAGATGACTCCCCTCACACATGTTTGCGAGAGTGACCTTGCTCCGCCTCCTCCTCCTCCTTCTGCCACCCCACCAGCACCAGCACCACGGCGTGGAAGGAAGCGTACAAGGAAGACAAGAGAGTGACGACCTGGATTCAGTCTGGTCTGAGAGAAGATGGAGCCTCTCGTAGTACCAGAGCCTGGGGACCTAGATGGCATCTGCTGCAGTTCCGGATGTTTTGGACTTCAGGACCAGATTGCGCTCCCTTATTATTTAGATAGGTAGTCTTCATGCCCCCAATTGTTTAAGTATGTAAAATGATGGTTGCCATGGGTGTCCAAGGCTTTGCAAATTCCCCAAGTTTCACCATGGCTGCGTTCCTCTTTGGTCTGTTGCTGAGACCTAAATAAAGGTTTTTTTGATTTGAAATAATCATTGACTATTGTGTTTTACTTTTCTACAATGACAGTTTTTCTTTGAGTAGGCAGGTACATTTCACTAATCCTAAAGTAGAATTAACAAGGGGCACCAACAACCAACAAACTCCTAGTAAATGTAAGCAAGAAATACAAATGTTAATAATGTGGTTTTGCTAAGTTGAGACATACAAACCCCCTCCAAAAACAAAAAAAAATCTCCTTCAAATATGTATTCCCCAAAAAAAAAAAAAAAATCTGGGTAAAAAAATAAGAAAGATTGTATTACGATCTGAGTAAAAATAAACATGTAGTGTATAAATGCTGCAAAGTAATAAAGAAGTAAGTTTGTGAGAAGTGCGGGTGAATAGGAGCAGCTAAAAGATGTCATTCTTGTTGCATTGTAAAGAAAAAGAGAATGCGCTGCATTAAAGACATTTTAACATTGCAGCGTGACGAATGTGCTGTGTCGATTAGGAAAGGTAGTTTTACCTGACCGAGCGCTTCCGTCACAGAATTTCTTCTGAGCATGCGTAGCACTTTGTCCGTCGGACAAGCGTACACACGCTCGGATTTGGTGTGATCGGACCGGGTTGACGGGAAATCTTTCCAGCAGGAGATAAGACTTTGTCCGACGGACAAACCGACGAACACTGTCCGATGGTGCATACACACGGTCTGATTTTTCAACAACCTTGTCCGATCGGACCAAATTGATGAAAAAGTCCGACCGTGTGTATGGGGCTTAATAGTTCATAGCCTTTGGAGTCACTCTGCACATGCTCAGTTTGGTGTGTATTGATAGTTTTTTTTTTTTCTCTTGGAAGGGTGCATGTGATCAGCACAATGCCAATCAGCACTGTCCAGACAAGAGGGTCAGGAGTCCTGCCGCCTCATAGGGCAGTCAGTGTAGAATGAAAACTCCTCCTACAAGCTTTATCCAGTGCTTGGCTGGACACGAAGTCACAAGACTGCTATATACTGCTAATGAGAAAAGGTATTTAGCAGTTTACATTTACTAAAATACTTGCATTCCCATGTACTGTGGGAGACCAGATATAGTGAATGCAGGGTCCTGGGTTTAGTAACACTTTAACCACTTAAGGACCGCCTCCTGCACATATACGTCGGCAGAATGGCACGGCTGGGCACAATCATGTACCTGTACGTGGCTCTTTAAGTGCCCAGCCGTGGGTCGTGATCGCACCGCCGGCGGCGCGCTCGCGACCCGATCCTGAGCTCCGTGGCCGCGGGACCAGCGGACCCGATCGCCGCTGGTGTCCCGCGATCGGGTCACAGAGCTGAAGAACGAGGAGAGGTCTGTGTAAACAAACCTCTCCCCGTGCTTCCTACTGAACCTGTCACTGATCGTCTGTTCCCTGTTATAGGGAAAGACGATCAGTGACGTCAGACGCCAAGCCACGCCCCCCCCCTACAGTTAAAAAAAACACACACACTTAATTGCGACTTTTTTTTACCAAAAATATGTAGAAGAATACATATCGGCCTAAACTGAGGAAAAAAAAAATTTATATATTTTTTGGGGATATTTATTATAGCAAAAAGTTAAAAATATTGCATTTTTTTCAAAATTGTCGCTCTATTTTTGTTTATAGCGCAAAAAATAAAAACCGCAGAGGTGATCAAATACCACCAAAAGAAAGCTCTATTTGTGGGGGAAAAAAGACGCTAATTTTGTTTGGGAGCCACGTCGCACGACCGCGCAATTGTCAGTTAAATCGACGCAGTGCCGAATCGCAAAAAGGGGCCTGGTCCTTTGGCTGCAAATTGGTCCGGGGCTTAAGTGGTTAAAATGTATTATGAGAGGCCATTACTGGTTTCATAGTGAAAATGCCAGTTGACTGGCTGCATCTGGCTACAGTCATTTAGTATCTTGTACCCAGAGCAAGCTAATGAGTGAATCTAATGGGAGAGGTTTTGTAATTATCAATCAGCTGCTGCACTTGCAGGGTTCTAATGAGGAAATCGGCATTGTCTGCATCTCTTTAGATGTAATATCTCTTTGGAAACATCTCACTAAAAATGCAATTTTTGTTGCAGAGGATGCCCAAAATGTAATTTGTATCTTAGTGTACACTGGGAAAATCAGTGAGCCAATCACACAAGCAGGAAATTACATTTCTGGGGGGTGTTTTGTACACTGTCTACAGAAAGCCTCCGGGTTGCCATATTGCATTGCATTTTACATAAATTTACAGTGCTATGTTTTAATAACATTTAGTTACAATATGACTTCTGTAGCAATTTATATACTGTGTGCTACATATATATATTTTTGTGATTTTTTGAATACATTTTTTTGGTGGTATTTGATTGCCTCTGTGGTTTTTATTTTTGCGCTATAAACAAGAGAAGAGCGACAATTTTGAAAAACAACCCAGTATCTTTTTCTATAATAAATATCCCAATTAATTTTTATAAAAAAATATATATATTATTTTCCTCAGTGTAGGCCGATATGTATTCTTCTACATATTTTTGTTTAAAAAAAAAATCGCAATAAGCGTATATTGATTGGTTTGCGCAAAAGTTATAGCGTCTACAAAATAGGGGATAGATATATGGTATTTTTATTATTATTTTTGCGATTTTTATTGGGACTACAATATTGCCGCGGACACATCAGACACTTTTGAATTTTTTTTGGGAATATTACAGCGATCAGTGCTATAAAAATGCACTGATTACTGTATAAATGTCACTGGCAGGGAAGAGGTTAACACTAGGGGTGATCAAGGGGTTAACTGTGTTCCCTAGTATGTGTTCTAAATGAAGGGGGGATGGGACTGTCTAGGAGGAGAGAGAGATCGGTGTTCATACACCACGCCGCTGCCTAAACCCGCCGCGCTGTCAACGCTTCAGTTGTGGAGTGGGGGCGGCTCACAAACAAAGGACAGCAGCACCCAGCTCACCACACATCACACACACAGCTCTCTGTGCACCAGCCTCACCTTCTCCCCAGCACGGCCTTGCACAGCTCACCCTCCACCCCCTAACGGCTCAGCCTCCTATTCTTGGGTGTCCCTCTGGGGCAGCCAGGTCCAGCAGCAGCGCCGCCAGCAGCTTCCTCGCCTCCTCCTGCTCCACCGCCATTCTTAGAGCCGATGTCAGTGTGAGGAAACCCGAAAGTAGCGTGGAGCTGCACATGTAGTTAGACTGGGCGCTGAGAGAGGAGGAGGGGCTGCACACCTCATACTGGCCAGCAGGGCCGATCCTAGGGTCACAGACGGCTGGGTGCAGAAATATTTCTGGCGCCCCCACGTAGGCGTGGTCATCTTACTAAACCCTCCCCTTTACTAATGTTACTATGGCAACAAATCAAACACAAAGATTCTCCCCTAAGAAGTCTTCGTTACCCTGGGATCCTCCCATGATCTTTTAACAATAAAGAAAATACAGGAAAAGTGTACACTAATGAGACCTGGAGGGGAGTCTCTCTGATACACACAGAGGGGGCTTCTCTTAGAGAGTCTGTTAGAGCCACCAGACATAGTACATGAGATGGTCAGAGACTGTAGATATGATACAAGTGACGGTCAGAGACTGCAATAATAGTACAGGAGATGGTCAGAGACCGCAGACATAATACAAGAGATGGTCAGAGACTGCAGACATGTTACAAGAGATGGTCAGAGACTGCAGACATGTTACAAGAGATGGTCAGAGACTGCAGACATTTTACAAGAGATGGTCAGAGACTGCAGACATATTACAAGAAATGGTCAGAGACTGCAGACATATTACAGGAGTTGGTCAGAGACTGCAGACATATTACAGGAGTTGGTCAGAGACTGCAGACATATTACAGGAGTTGGTCAGAGACTGCAGACATATTACAGGAGATGGTCAGAGATGGCAGACATGATACAGAAGATGGTCAGAGACTTCAGACATAATACAAGAGATGGTCAGAAACTGCAGACATGTTACAAGAGACGGTCAGAGACTGCAGACATGATACAAGAGATGGTCAGAGACTGCAGACATGATACAAGAGATGGTCAGGGACTGCAGACATAATACAAGAGATGGTCAGAAACTGCAGGCATGTTACAAGAGACGGTCAGAGACTGCAGACATGTTACAAGAGATGGTCAGAGACTGCAGACCTGATACAAGAGATGGTCAGGGACTGTAGACATGTTACAAGAGATGGTCAGAGACTGCAGACATGTTTCAAGAGATGGTCAGAGACTGCATACATAATACAAGAGATGATCAGAGACTGCAGACATGTTACAAGAGATGGTCAGAGACTGCAGACATGTTACAAGAGATGGTCAGAGACTGCAGACATGATACAAGAGATGGTCAGAGACTGCAAACATAATACAAGAGATGGTCAGAGACTGCAGACATGTTACAAGAGATGGTCAGAGACTGCAGTTCCTATGGACGTTAGTAGATAATAGCTGATCGGCCCTCTTACCTGACCCAGCGATACAGCAACAACAGTTCCTCTGATCAGGAGTCAGCTCACTCTGAATTGCCCATGGCAACTCTGCTGGGTAGAGCCCAGATCTTTATTCTGGTAATGACTCCATTCCTTTCTCCGCCAGGGATGGTGCTAGGCTGTGTGGCAGCGGGGTTCTCTTTCTGATGGTGTTCTCTCAGCACTGTCCTCTCCCTCTGGAGTCCTGGGTGTACTTCCCTGAAAGCTTTCCCGGGCTCCTGTCTCTCTCTCTCTCCCATTCAGCTGTGCATGCTGTGTGGGCTGCAGTTTCCGTGTTACAGTGGGGCTGCCAGTCCTCGGGACTACATGTCCCACAATCCTCTTCTTTTCTCCTTTTTTTTTTTCTTTTCTCCTTTGGCGTCACTAGGGTTGGTGTCACCCCTCCACCAACTATAGTCTCCCCTCAGTACAGACCCCCCCTCCATAAGTATAAACACCCTGAAGGGGGGGGCGGGGGGGGGCAAGAAACATCCCAGTGCCTCCTCTGCTCCGCTGATCTTTTACGGCGGCGGCGGTCCGGGCACTGTTGCATTCTGGGAGTTGTGTCCGC